>CM069909.1:25662211-25972765 GCA_036172215.1 Camellia granthamiana
CTTTAGACTTCATAGTCCAATAATGCATGCTTTGTATAGCTGTAAGTCTTTCTATGTGCCTAGTTTTGCATTTCGGGGTTCATCTCATGCATCAGGTGCCATGTTGCCATGTTTCGGGGCTGTTTAGCATCATGTTTGAGTGCTGAAATTTGCATGTTTACATACCATGTTCCATGCCTTACCATGCTTGGGTAGAGTGGCATTCGTGCCTTAGGTTCGGTCCTCGGTTTGCGTGCATGTGTGCACGCATCTCGAGTGTCTCATTTTCATCTAATGGCCACTGATTTTGGTATGCTTACGAGCTATCCATGTTAGTTTAAGTCCATCGTCGCATGTTGTTGCATGCCATGTTTGCTTACATGTTTAGGTTGCGTGCCTAGTATACATTGCTCATTTGAATGTTCATGTTGCATACTTAGCCTCCATGCCTAGGTTGCATTTCATTGAGCATGCATCCCTTGCCTCTTGATCAATCATGATAGGGGTTGGGGTCCCTTGTATGTTTTGTGTGCATTGCATTTGACATTGAATTGCAAAACTTGGTCTCTTAGGCCATCATACCTAATTGATGGCCCGAGGGTCGAGGGCCATGCTCCCTTGAGTCCATTACATGATAGGGAGTGTGTCTGTGCATACATTTGCCTGAAAATTCCATGCCATACACTGCTTGCCCTCTGCTGCTGTCAATTGCAGGTTCTGCAAGAAGCTTTGGCCGATTGGCTAAATACAGTGCCGACCGGCCAGTAATCTGTGGCCGATATCTCCAAAGCTGGCCGATGATCATTACCCATGGCCGGTGGCCATTCCTTCTGGCCGGTGGTATTCCCCAACATTCAGAGAGTATACCCTGGGACTTTGGCAGTTTTCAGAGGGGCAGGGCAGTGTAAACAGAGGCAACAGTGCTATGGCAGCGAGTTTCCGGGCGAGACGAGTCGAACATGCATCATTCGCGCATTCCGAGGCAGGGCTGCGGCCACCTTCTTTTTGCATTTAATTTGTTAATTAATTAGAAGTTTTGTAATAATTAATTTAGTATTATTTATTCGGACTGTAATATTTATTCGGACCCTCCGAGTGAGGGCAATTGTGTAATAAGTGTGCGTGAGTGTGTGTATGTCTTCCAACCCCACGTCTTTCTTCCCTTTTATTTACCCGCTTTCAGTGGTTAGATTAGGGCATATTTAAATTAGCATACCTTATGCAATGCTGCGTGCATCCATACATTTGTCTTACATGCACCAGGCTCGGTACATTATACTAACTGCACTCGTATTTCAATTCCAAATTGAGTACTTGTTAGTTGCAGCATTTCACATGCCATGTTTGGGATAGCCGAGCCTGTCTAGATTGCATCCTTGCATGTGTTGCATTAGCCACCTTAACATGAACTAGGATCATGCATATGATTACTAACTAGTTTCTATTTTGGCTTGGAGTACTAGGTAAGCTTTTATGCTTTAGCATACCACATGCGTGTGAGTGTTGCCATGACAGCATGATTGCCATGAGGCTAGTTGCTTATATGATACAACTGCTTGAATGCCTGTGGATGGAGGTTGAATTGCCTAAATTGGAATAATACATTAAAATTGTGAGTTTTAAGCCCACTAGATAGTGGCAAAACCATCTTTTCTAAAGCCCACTTGAGGGTGGCAAAATCTGCATTTTAGCCTACTTGCGAGTAGCAAACCATTTTTCAAAACAAACATGAAATGTTTTGTTCCAATTTAGGCGATTTGGTCTATACTTGTTTGCTGTGCGCATAACATAGTAATTCTAGGCTAATAACCGGAATAAGAACACATAACGTTTTCAAATCGGATATCATGGTTAGTAGAGGCCGATCTTCGGATCAGGCGAGAGGGGGTGCTCATAGCTGACCTTCCCCGATCGTACCCAAGTTCCCGAGCCGAGGCAAATTTGGTGATGACAGACACGTGGCCTTTGGCACCGAGTCAGGGTTTCCTAAATTTCCCAAAATAAAATATTTAGGTGGCGACTCTGTATCTGGCAAAGCAGTCCATGTTTGGCACTTCTTTCAAAAATCTGTTTTCTGAAAATGATTTGCCGGATTTGGACTCTTTGGTTCAGATTAAGAACCGTGACAATTTGAGTCCGAACTGTAGTAGACCCGCAAAAATGAACGGAACGGGACTCACCCTCCCGGGGCGTTCGGGGGACGTCTACAAATGGCTGCAGTTTGGATCAGGTTGATGTGCTTGGGTGGTAGAGCTTGGTTATGTGGTGAGAGTGGGTTGGTGGTGACATTCGGCTTTTTTGGAGGCACAATCACCTTGTTGTCAATGAGATCCTGGATCTCATGACGCAGTCTGAAGCACTGGTTGGTGTCATGACCGTGTTGTTGGTGAAAGGCACAATATTTGGCCGGGTTATGGGTTGGTAGGAGGTTATTTGGTAGTGGGCGCGGTTCTAGAGGCTTCAAATGCCCCTTTCTAATTAGAACCTTGAGGGCTTTGGACAAAGGCATATACAGCGGGGTAAAAGTCCTCTGGCCCTGGGGTGGGTATTTGGTTGTTTGTGCGCTGGTACCGGACGCACCGGTGAAGGGTGTAGCTGTAGGTGTCTTTGGAGTGGTGGTGGTGACCATGCCCACATCAGACGTTCTGGCAGTTGCAGCACTACTCGGGCCTGCATTCGAACTGTGTGTAAATGCTCTCCTGGGCTGTTCCCTATCTTGGTCGATTAGACCCTGCTTCATAGCGTCCTCAATCTATACCCCAATCTCGTATAAGTCCGTAAAGGTGGGAAGGGGTAAGACGATCATTTTTTGCATCAGCTTAGGTTAGAGGTTGCGCACAACCATCCTTATCTGATCCTTCTCCAATGGCCGAGTTGTCATCATGGAGGCCTTAGCTCTCCATCAAGTGACAAAGTCAGAAAAGCCTTCCTTCGGCTCTTGCCTGGTCGCTTCAAAATCACGGGTCGTGACCTCAATCTGGGTGTTGTATGAATATTGTGCGACAAAGGCCTTAGCCATCTCCTCCTAGTTCCTTTTCACTAAGTCCTCCAGCTTGGCGTACCAAATGGCCGCAATACCCGACAGGGTCCAACCGAAGAATGATAGTTTCTGGAGTCACGTCAAGCCCATCGGGCGTAAAATATCCGAGAACAGCCTCAGATGAACCATAAGGTCACCCGAGCCGTGAAAACGGTCTATGTGGGGCATCTTGAATCTGTCTGGCAATGTCACCGCCGAATCCGTGTAACCATCCTCTATGTCCGGGATCGAGTTGACTCCCTGGGCTCGTTTAAACAGCTTTTCAAGCTTACTCATCTTCAGAGCGGTTGGGTTCATCTCAGATTCAAATGGTGTATTTGTTGAGAAAGCCGGTGTCTTTGAAGTCTGTGGTAGAATTGGTGGCGAGACTGGCCCTATTGGAGCGTCCGTATCTTCCTGGATGTTTGCAGTATTCCCGAGTGTTGGAACTCTAGGTGGGGGTACGGGTGAATGCGAAGCAGATGCTCCAGCTTGTTGTGGTTGCTGCTGTTGCTGAAGTCTGGCAATTAGCTCTGCCTATTGAGTTACCACTTCTGCCTGACGTGCAGTAACCTTGGCCTGGCGGGCAGCATCCCACTGTATGGCTTGCATGGTCTCTTCGAGCTGACGCATCATGTCCTCCATACCTGCCATAAGGTGCTGATCTAACTAAATAGGTGTATCTCTCTCTATGGTAGAAACGGAAACCTCGGCCCGACTACTCACTGGTGTGGTGGACAATGATCACTGAACCAACGACTGATGTACTGATATTCCCTGCCTAACTGCCCTCTGCCTTGTAACCGGGGGTAATGAAAAGGACACTGCTTGTCCATCAACTAGATCCTCGGATCGATGAAGCCTTCTACCTCTAACCCATAGTGCTTTGGGGGAAACTGCCTCCTCGGAAGCAATGATGCTATACTGCCTTGCAAAAAAATAAATAAAGCAAAATAAGGGAACAACAAGCAGAAAAACGGATAGCATTTCGGCTTAAATAAACACAACACACTGTTGATAATCACAAGCTGAAAGAACTGTTCTCAAACACTGATCGCTGCCCCCAAATCACTGCCTCGAATCTGATATCCCCAAATACTGATGTCCTCAGACTGATATTCAGACTTGTAAACTGATACATGCATTCCTGTAGAGACACACTCTAAAAGCACATAACAAGCAAGTAAGAACCAAAACACCCCTATGGAGGGGTAGGGTTTCCCTGTCCTATCTTGTCAAGAGCTAGGGTTTCACTACGCACGCAGCGGTTTCAAACGACCTACAATCGGGTAAGCAACTTGTCCTAGTTTGGAATGGTCACTATAGCTTCCGATATGCAACTAGGTCGAATGGTCAAAAAGGGTGCCTCGGTAAAACCCGAGATTTGTGTTCCCATCGTGGCAGAGCCCGTAATCGGTCAGCCTTATGGCACGCTTTTCCAAGCAAGCCTCTGGCAAACCGTTCAGGAATAGCAGATGGCAAACACGGTGTCCTAGGCGCACCAATGCAAATGCAATGCAAAGAAACACATAAGTGTAAACAAAACAACATATCATGGTGTTCGAGTCAAGTTCTCTAAATCCCCAGCAGAGTCGCCAAAAACTGTAGATCGCCTGAACTCGCTTCGCGCACGAGGGCACGAATTGTGTTCTAGCTACTACAGTTTGGACTCCTATCACAGTTCTGTATCTAATCTCACAAAGTGCAATGTAAGACTGATAAATCACCAAAGAGTCCAAATCCGGTAAATTGTTTTGGAAAATTGATTTTAATCAAAAAGCGCCAAACATGGAATGCTTTTCCACATTTCAGAGTCGCCACCTAAATATTTTGTTTTTGGGAAATTTAGGAAACCTTGACTCTTGTCAAAGGCCACGTGTCCATCATCACCAAAGTTGCCTCGGATCGGGAACTTGGGTACGAGGGGGGAAGGTCATGAAATGAGCACCCCCACTCGTCCGATCAAAGGATCGGCCTCTACTAATCATATATGTTGTTTTGAAAACACATGTGTTCTTATTTCGGTTATTTAGCTAGCTTACTCTGTGATGCGCACAACATACAAGTATAGACTAGATCACGAGAATTGGAACAAAACAACTCATGTTTATTTGTGAAAATGGTTTGAAAGTGCTACTCGCAAGTAGGCTAAAGCGCGGATTTGCCACCCTCAAGTGGGCTTAAAAAAACATGATTTTGCCACCTCAAGTAGACTTAAAACTCACAATCATCGAGTTGTTCCAATTCAGGCAGTCAAGCCTCCACCCACAGGCATTCAAGCAGTTAACCACTTAAGCAAATAGCATCATGGCAAGCATGTTATCATGGCAGTCACTTACACACATGCAAGGATGCTAAAGCGAAAACACTTACAGTGTACTCCAAGCCAAAACAGAGAACTAGTTAGTAATCGATGCATGATCCTAGCTATGTCAACAATGCCTAATGCAACACATGCAAAATACAACTAAGTAGGCTCGGCTATCTAAGATGGCATATGAATGCAACACTCGATAACATGCTTTGAACACGTATTCAAGTAGGTATTGAAATACAATGCAGTTTGAATGATGCGCCGAGCCCGGTGCATGCAAGACAAATGAATGATGCACGCATGCAAATTATAAGGTATGCTTATTGAAATATGCCCTAAACTAACCACCGAAAGCAGATAAGTAAAAGGGAGAAAGACGTGGGGTTGGAAAACATTCACACACACGCACACTTATTATAACATTTGCCCTGTCGACGGAGGGTTCGAATGGAAGAGTGCTAACTAGGTACGCTAATTAAGCTAACTATTGCAAACCAACTAAATTAATTAAACACTTTAACTAATTAATTACAACACTTGCATGAATGAAATAGCTAACTTATTCTAAGTTAACAAAAGTGATTAAATGGCCTCAAGGACGAGGGACATGCATGCTCGGTCGGCTTCCTCTCGGAAATCCACTACCGTGCCTCATGATGCCTCTATTTGCACTCTTTTGGACTTCTGAAAATTGTGCCAACTTCCAAATTGCTTTTGACCCATCTCAGGAGCATGCTGAGGGATGATCGGCCAGAGATGGTGGCCATCGGTCAGTAATGATGGCCGGTCGGCAAGCTTTGATGGCCGATCAGCTGCTCTGGTGGCCGGTTGGCCACTTCTTCCTACAATTTCTCGTTCTGCTGCAACAGAGCACAAACAGAGGCATGGCAGTGTATTTGCAAGGGAATGTATGTGCAACCACACTCTTTATCATGTCTCAAACTCAAAGGAGTGTAGTGCTCGACTCTCAAGCCACCAATCACGCATCTCGATGCATGATGGCCAAAGAGTCAAGCTTGCACAATGTTGATGAATGCATAAACAAGACTCGATGAACCTCCACCCTATCATGCATGATCAAAGGTGTCGGTGACCTAAGGAATGAGGCACGTTTCATCACTTTTAGTATGAAAGATTCCTCGTTCCTCGTGTTTGGATTAACGTCCTATCCAAACACATGCAATGCAACACACATGCAAACAACATGTTTATCTATCAATGCTAAAGTGGCATACACAAGGCTCTATCATGTAAGCAATGCATGCAAGACATGTTAAGAAGCTAAGGCATCAAAGCTAGTGAAGTATATTACACATGAGGCATGCACTATCAATCTTGAATGGTTAAACCACACATGGACAGACCTAAGATACTTCAAAACAGTGGCCAAAACTCAACAAAACTTAGGTACGAAAAGCAAGGATTGCATACTCAACTCGTGGCTCGCAAGCAAGGCATAAAGGCACAACTCTCAAACACATTTAAAGAGTGATAAACATGAGAGTATGACAAGGTTATATGCTCTGAAATCATATGCCAAATGATGATATATCATGTAAATAGCCCAAGCAAAGCATGCTAGAGGACTCAAGAATTAAAGCTAGTGAGGTGCACAACCCTAGGACTATGCAATACTATGCACAAACAACCAAACCAGCCCAAAATAGAGCTATATCATGGCAAATTAGTGGCAAAAACAAGCTAGAACTAAGGCTCAAAGGAGTAAAAAATCATACCCCCTTGGTAGCTCACAAGTAAGGCACAAATGCACAACTCTCAAAAGCTCTCAAGGTGTGAAAGAAGTGAGACCATGACACATGTATATGCTCTGAAATTACATACCAAATGATGCCAAAACATGCAATCATCACAAATATAGCATGCTAAAGTGCCCAAAACTCAAGACTAGCTAAGGCACTTACACCATAGCCACACAAGGCAAGCCCCAAAGGGCCAAGATCATTCCAAACAGAGTTTAAGCAAGTCAAAACAAGGCCAAGAACCTACTGGAGTAGAGCTAAAACAAGCTAGAATTAGGGGCACAAAGCATGATGCATGTTAAGCCTACAAGGAGGATTGCACTACAAGTACAAAGACCAAGAAAGAGATGACCCCACCAACTAAAATCAGAGTTAAAGCATGCCAAACTAACACCAAAAAACATGCTGGAGTGAAGTCAATACATGCTAGAATAACCAGCTAACCTATGAAGCATGTTAGGCTAGTAACAAGTTTACACTACAAGTGTAAAAAAGCAAACAACATGAGGCCAAACCAACCCAAAACAAAGGTATAACATGGCAAAATGAGGCCTAAAACATGCTAAGATAGAGCCTCAAGAGGGTAGAAAAACATGCCAAAGTGTTAAGCCAACAACACATGCAAACAAGGCACAAAAGGGGGGGACCACCCCCATCCATTTTGGGTCTCAAAACCCACTTTCCACCACTGAAATTCCTCTAGAATTCAGTGGTGAAAAGGCTAAACAAAGGTGATCCCAAAGGCCTTAAAGGATGGCACCAAGCCTAAGCAAATAAGGCACACAAGAGGGTAGAACACCTTCAACACCAAAGAGGCCTCAAACAACCATTCTAAGCACTTAAAAAAAGAACTTTTTGTAGTTGCAAGTTAGGCCTAAAAGAGCATGCAAGGATGGCCAAATACTTAAATAAAACAAAGCTTAAAGAGGGTAACTACTCACCCTTGAAGAACCACAACAAAACAGCAACTTCTGAGGTAAAAACCAGCTTTTTAGAACCCAAGTATGAACTTCAAGAACCTCAGCTCAATGACGGTGGTGTTTTACTAGGTGTTGTAGTGCAAAAGTGAAGAGAAAATACACTTTAAGGCTCAATATAGCATAAATATAGAGAGAGTAAGAATTCTAGAGAGAGAGAGATATTTTCAACTCTTAAATTTTGTGAACCTCTGGAAGGGGAGAGAAGCCTCCCCTTATATAGAATTACAAGCCTCAAGCTTGTTTGACAAGCTAGAAGCTTGTTACAATCCCTTTATACACTTGTATGGATAATGCCTTCTGTGCCCAACAGCTGGCACAGCTAGCACCAAAAATATCTGCAAAAGCAAACAAAAAGGCCTTAGCCAAAAAACATGGCCAACCGGCCATTAAAGGGGCCGACCGGCCACAACTTATGGCCGATGGAAAAAAAAACTTGGCTGATGGGCATAAGGCCTGGCCGATGGACTGTAGGGCTGGCCAGTAAGCCACCCTCTTCCCTCAGTAACAAAGCCACAAGCTCTTGGTCCACAACCAAGCACAAATCAAACAAGTTGAGAGGCTCCAAGGCAAGGCACACAGCTTAAACCTTCAGGAACTCAAAATGAACACGAACACGGATGATCATCGAGTGTTCAAACGATGACGTCCCAGTCTTGAGGACGGTTAAAAATGGGGTGTCTATAAGGGTCTAAAACATTTAGGTCAAAATGGGGTGTAAGGTTAGGATTAGAGCTCAAATTTGAATTCTTTTGCTAAAGATTCGAAAGATTGCACAGTATAATATTTCATCATCGAGTGTTAGGAATGAAGCACCCAAGTCTTAAGGACAATAAAAAATGGGGTGTCTACAGCTAGGAATGATGAAATGATTATAACTACCAAGAGATTATTAAAGTCTAAGTTTGACATAAATGATATGGGTCTTGCAGATGCGATTCTAGGTATTAAGAATACCAAAACGTCTGGTGGTTTCTCAATCCCATTATGTTAAGAAGGTACTTGAGAAATTTGGTAAATTAGATATGAGCGTCTCTAGGACACCAGTAGACTTGAGTCAATATTTAACCAAGAAAAATGGTAAGAGTGTCTCTCAGCTAGAATATTCTTCGGTCATTGGGAGTTTGATATATCTGATGAGTTGTACAAGGCTAGATATAGCCTACTCTATTAACAGGCTTAGTAGATACACGAGTAATCCGAATGCTACTTATTAGAGAGGCATTATGCGGATGTTAGGTTATTTACACTACACCCAAGATTATGGGTTGCATTATACCAGATACCCAACGCTACTAGAAGGGTATAGTGACGCAAATTGGATATCTAATATAAAAGACTCCAAATCCACTAGTGGTTATGTGTTTACCCTCGGAGGGGCAGCCGTGTCTTGGAAATCTTCTAAGCAAACGTGTATATCGAGATCAATGATGGAATTTGAGTTTATTGCTTTGGATAAAGCAACTGAAGAAGCTAAATGGCTTTGCCAATTCGTTGAAGATATTCCATATTGGTCGAAACTTGTGCCAGCTATTTGTATTCATTATGATAGCCAATTGATGATTGAACGGGCACAGAATAATATGTGTAATGAAAAGTCTAGACATATCCGTCGTAGACATAATTTCATAAGACAACTATTCTCTAATGGAGTTATCTCTCTAGACTATTTAAAATCTAAGGACAACATTGCAGATCTGCTAACCAAAGGGTTAGCTCGAGAGTTAGTAGAAACTTCATCAAGAGGAATGTGGTTAAGGCCTTTAATAAATGTTACCAGAACGAAAAACCCAACTTAGCTGACTAGAGATTTCAAGATCTAAGTTGAAAGGGACAACTTAACTGTGTTAACGAGTGAGTCATTGAAGAGGTAAATCCTCTTACTTATTCCTTTATATAGTGATACTTTGTAGGGATGGAACGTTAAGCTAATGCTTTTAATGACCTAAGTGAGATGAAGAATCAACCATGGTACAATCAGATACCTTATATAGGTCACTTGTGTGAGTACGAAGTAGGCCCGCTTCTTTAAGAATTACTAATGCTAAATTCTTTAAAAACACTCAGTGAACCAAGCTAGTGTTCTAGGGCATACCAGACACACCAGTGAGAACAAGAACAATGGTTAGACTAACTCCTGTTTGAGGTCTATTGTCTCGGTTTACACAAATAGCAGAATAGTTCAAGACATCATGTTCACTGGTCAGCCAGTAAATCCGATAGGCTTTCACTACGAAAGGTTTAAGGCCACCAGCTACCTTTTTTAATGCAAGGTTAGTCTGTGTGCTCTCTCTCCGAGTCTTTGTTGTTAAACGTTGTCCATTTTCTTTATTCGGTCATTTTTTATTCATATGGGGGATTGTTGGAAAAAATAGTTTTATGGTGAGTTTAGTGTGAAATTAAAGTACGTCTCAACTACCGGTTGATGTGGAATCAAATGGGTTTAAATTCTTTGTAACAAGATCTTTACACCACAAAAAGAATGACAAAAAACTATTAAGAATTGAATGAGAAATTGTCTCATAAAGTTGGCCTCCTGAATGAGGTATTGAGAATTATATATAACTACCAATTCCATATTGATTGTAGAGGAAAATTTTGATAGGTATTTAAACCTCAAGATTTTGACAAGGGCATGAGCCCTTTGGGGCATCCAAATTTTCCGAATGAAGGGAGTTATGGATGCTTCAAGGATAGGCTTGGGCCAAAACTATAGTCCAAGTTGGTTATGCAAAAATTGCCATACACACGTGCACATGCATCGTCTGCCCCCCCAGGCCAGGTTGGAGTCCGAGTCTGAGTCCGTAGTCCATGATCCGTGGGTCATGGGTCATGGGTCATGGATCATGGATCTTAGGACTTAGGCTTGGGCTTGGACTTGAGGCTTGAGGCTTGCTGGAATGGGTTAGGTTTGGACTGGGCCGAATTGGTGGCTCATCAATCTAATCTTTTTGGGCTAAGTTTGTGTAGTGGTCGCAGATATACACACATATGTATATAAAGTGTGTAACTCACACACTTATTCCCCATCAGTTTTGTGAATTACTCCATCAGTTTTGCAAGAGTAATGGCTGCATTTGTTGTTAGCCTTCATGGCTAGGAGGCTCCTTCTCTCTCCTCTATTGTGTATAAAAGGAGGCCATCTTCCATGGTTTCTATACAAAATTTTTGGCTTCTATATTATACAGTCAGTCTACTCCTATATTCTTCTTCTTATGTGAGAGAGTACTACCATTGTCAGTTCGCCGGAGCTAAACAGAAGGTGCTTCTGCGTTAATGGATCTATACCGTCGTATTTTGGGAGCTAGACATCGATATACCTCCAACACCCACGGTGAGGTGACTAATCTGTTTTAAGAAGACTGTGGTATCACACAGACTTCGGTTTGCTTTATTTTACCATTTTATTTTGTTGAGTATTTTTGTTCATCGAGTTGTATAATTTAGTCCCATGATTTCATGTTCTGTCATTTACTTTATTAAATATGAATCTTTTTGGTTTTATATAATTATACAATTTGAACAACACTTTGAACAGATAGGTTGCTATTGTTTTTGTTCTTGATGATGATCATGATGATAATATCCCAACAAATCTAGTCTGAGAGATTTTGTTATTGTTTGGTTTGGAAGAGAATCGAGAATAGATTGATTTCTTTTTCTTTGGAAACCTCTATTCGTTCAATTTTATGAATTTAATGTGAAATTTTATTGTTTACAGATTCAATTTGGGTTTATTTTCAACAAATAAAAAAAAATGTTATAGAATTTTAACAGACAATTTGAACAAGTAGAATTTTTTAACAAATATATTTTAACAGATAGATTTTGTTTGGACAAATATTTGAACAGATAAAGGAAATTTGAATTGAAAAGATTAAAAAATTAAACAATTAGGAAAAAACTGAACAAATAGCGAAATTTTTGAACAGATAGATATAAATTGGAACAGATAATCAAAAAAGTTAGTAAATAAAAAAAAAGTTAACAGAAAAATTATAAATAAAATGTCCTCCAAAATAATAAAATGTACTTCTCACCATAATATTTCATAAAGAGTGGACCTGTCACCAACAAAAAAATATCCACTGTACCTTATGCCTTGTACCCTCTTTAGGTTTGACTTTTCAATAATTTTCTTACAAAAAACAAATTGATTAAAATATTTTTTTAAAAAATTACTTAAAATATAAAAATACAAATTGAAAACTTAAAAAATCATTTTTGAAAATTTCAAACCAAATATATTTTTGTACAAATTTTTTTATTTTTGTAAGTTTTTCGTTTCATTATGGTTCTTGTTTCCAATGCTTTCCTATATTCAACAATAATGTTAGGAATGCATCATTGAATACAAAATGTATATGGATAGACAAAATTTTACAAGATTTGTTTATGAAATCCATTTCTCAAAAATCTGGTCATCTAATGAAGAATGATTGTTTTAATGGTGAATTTGATCACGTTGTTTAATATGTACAATACAGTCAGCAATGCCATGTATAACTTCTTCTAAAAGTCATAAAAGTTTTATGTTGTGTTATAACTATTTCTTCGCGATCTGTGAAGCAAATATTAACTGCTACTTTTTCAAATTACTTTGAAATACTTGCAATCCATCAAGCCAACGGAGAGTGTATTTGGTTGAGATCTATGATTCATTATATTCAGAAAAAACGTGGAATGTCCGCAATCAAAGGCATCCTAACAATATTGTGTGAAGATAATGCCGCATGTATGACACAAATCATAAGAGGCTATATCAAATATGACCAACTAAATATATTTCTCCAAAATTCTTTTATATCCACGAGCTCCAGAAGGGCGAAGATATTGACGCTTAGCAAATAAGTTCAAGTGAAAATCTGGCAAATTTATTCACAAAGATACTACTCTCGATAACATTCAAGAAACTAGTGCATCTCATTGGAATGCGTCGACTCAAAAATCAATTATGCAGAGGAGGAGCCATCGTATTAATGATTGTATTCTTTTTCCTTTAACTAAGGTTTTCTTTAGTAAGGTTTTAATGAGACAATCTGAATGTATCCAATATCACTTTATGGAACACAAGAATATTGTACTCTTTTCCCTTTGCTTAAGGGTTTTATCCCACCAGATTTTTCCTTGACAAGTTTTTAATGAGGCATATTTTTAGTGTATAGTCATCCAAGGGGAGTGTTGTGAAATTTGTGGCTGACAACGATAAATGTGGTAGATGGAATAGTGATGGAATAGTGTTAACTGTGAATATAGTAAATGAAATGGTAGTAGGAATAGTATTTTCGCTATTCATGTTTTGCTATGTAGCAATCCCGGTTTCGATCATTCTTTTATGTTTTGCCACTTCGACTGGGCCGGTCGGGGGTCGAGGGGGCAGCGCCCCTTCGCGGGTCCAGGGCCAGTGCCCTGGCGGGGGTTGAGCTGCCCGGTCAGCTGGCGAGGGTCCAGGGGGCAGAGCCCCTTGGTAGGGTTGAGGGATAGCGCCCCTCAAAACAAAAATACAAAACGCATTCGAAGTTTCTTGTCCGCACGTGTGGGGAATGAGACCGCACGTACGGAAAACAGGGCAGAGGGGGCTGAAGCACACTCCTAAAAAGACAGGTGCGGCTGGAGGTGCGGGAAGTTAGGTAGATCCGGAATTTTTCCTTTTCTTCTCTCTTTGGGCTGATTGAATGTCACTTTTTGGTATATCTCTCTCTCTCTAAAAACATTTCCTCTCCCTTCTCTCTACGTTTCCTACCAAAAACCTCACAAGATCTTTGATTTCTCCAAATCCATTGGGATTTAGATCCAAGTCCTTCATCAAAGTTGGTTATCTAGGCGAGGGCTACGTTGTGTGCGGTGGAGATCGAGTTTAAGCATTGTTGATTTTTGGGGTTTCAACTCGTTTCTTCTTCAAACTTGAGGTAGAGATTTTCTACACTCTAGTATGGTTTTTAACTTAGTTATTTGCTATTGTGTATAGATGATGAGATTTGGTTGTGATTTGAACAAATCTAAGATTTTGGTGTAAAATGAAAAGAGGGGTTTTTGATGTAGATGAGATAAATGATGTTTGGGCTTGAATATAAACTCTTGGTGTACCAAAATAGTTGATTTTGGGTATTTGGGTTAATATTGGAAAAAATGGAGATTTTTGCCCTAATTTGATAAAATGATTATTTTGTGTAAATAATTGGAATTGACATTGAATATGTTAAATTGGATGATTATTGATATAAATGGTGATATTGGATATGTATTATCTCACCTACGGAAGTTTGAATAAACTATTAAATCCGATATTGAATATATCTTGGAAATAATTGTATTGGGCTATCGGTAGAAGATAGTTATGATTATTGTAGAAATTGCATGAGGACTAGGCGATGTAATGTTGATCTATGGTTGGTGTCATTGAATATGATCATGTTGTAAATACATTGTATATGTATGTTTATTGGGAGGAGAAATGGGATGTACTCCATATTTGATGATGTTATAAATACATTGTGCATGTATGTTTATTGGGAGGAGATAGGGGATGTACTCCATATATAATTATGTTTATTAATACATTGCATATGTATATTTGTTTGGGAGGAGAAAGTGGATGTACTCCATTTAAAGCAAGCTGGCCTGAGTATCCTGGGTGAAAAACCCGAAATCTATTATACATGAGTGTCGGTTCCCGCGGATGAAATATCCGTAAAATGGCAGAATTGAAGTGTTTATGTGTGTGTTTTTCATAATTAGAGAACCATTGAGTTGTAGTCTCATTTTGGTTGATTGTAAGATAATGAATTTAACTCATGAATTAAGTAACATATATAAGTTGGAAAATGGGATAAGAATGGCCTTAGTGACATATGGATATTTAGGCCTTGTGGACGCTTCCATATCGGTATTGTTTATATACGTGGTATTTATACATTTGCTAAACTTCATAAATTATGTTAGATTATGTCTACTGGGCTGTTGGCTCACCCTCTAAGGGAATACCATTTTTCAGGTGCAGATGAGGTGTTTCCTCCAAGGCAATAGCACGGATGGACCTTCGGGAAGCAAGAGCTTCTTAATTATGTATTGTTGTGTGTTTGTTGGTATTTGTAAAGCCAAGGGTTTAAGATGTAATGAGCGAGACTCAATTTGTGTAACCAAGCAATGACTTGGAAAGATGTAAGATTACATGGCATTTAATTGTTTGTTAAATAGTAAACTCTGATGTATGAAAGTATGTTGTTTCTCATATTTATTCTGCATATGAGTTATCTTTATTGTATTGTTTTGGGGGTGTGACATGCTATATATATGCCATCGAGTTTCTAAAGAAAAGAAGATAAAGATGAAGATGGGTGAAGCAAAGGAGAGAAGGAAAGCAGAAATGAGAAGAAGCGAAAAGGAAAAAAGGTAAGGACTATACTATGATGTACAATTAAAATATATAACAACAATGATAGAGACCACTAATTTTGGAACTCTAAAAAGATCACTAATGACATGGCACTCAATAAAAAAAGAAAAAAAATACAACACCAAGGCCAAAATATCAAATCATTCATGGTGGGGCCCACTGCCACATCATTAGTGGTAGCACTAATTAGTGCTCTCACTCATTTTTCAATATATAAATAGATCTTGAAGATCTATATTTAAATGTTCTTAAAAAACCAAATTTAAGTTGCTGGAGAACTTAATTCTGTCTAGGATATTACTTGAGACCATCCATTCCTCATTCCTAAAAGGACTACCACTTAGATGGCTCTCCGCCTCAACATCCACCGCATTTAAAACTCCAAATCGGAAAAAATCTTGAGAATTTAACAATTCGAGAAAATAGAGATGTTGTTTATTTAGAAGAATTTAGACAAAAATCTTTTACTATATTTAATTCTACGAGTAACCTAGAAAAAATAAAAAATAAAAATAAGACGATTAGACGAATGTAGTGTACAAGAATCTCGAATTAAAAAAATGTTTGTGGTCAAAAGATTATGCATACAAATGGTGTTTTCTTTGGTATTGTCAAGTGTTTACAAAAATGCTACTACATTTTGCTTGCATAAAAAAATATAAAATAAAAAAAAAATAAATAAAATCATCATCATTAAAAAAAAATATTTAATCAAAGAAAAACTTGAAACCCTATTTTATATAATATGATATGAGACAAGTAAATAAAAACAAAAAATAAATAGTCTGCAACGAATTTCAAAAAGTTTAGATGAATAGTTCTATAAAAAAAAACTTAGGTTTTGTTTGAAATGGGAGTTGATTTTTTTATTTTTTAACTATTTTAGTTTGGGGTTAAAAAGTCTCATTTAAAATAAATTTTTTTGACTTTTTAATTTGTGTGAAAGAAAAAATAAAATAATTATGATTTAAATATGACATTTTTTATGACTATTTTAATCAAAAAAAAGTTTAAATTAAGCAGTGTTGGCAAAAGTTATTTTTTAATTTTTTGGACTAAAATTCACAAAAATGACAAAATAGGTTAAAATAGCCAATAAAATAAAATATCACATCAAACTCATAATCATTTCACTTTTTCTCTCACAAATATCACATCCAACTACAAAAAAATTTAACTATTTTTCTAAACACAAAAATTTTAACTTACTATAATAATCAAAAATTAAAATAACTTATTAAAATAATAAAGAGTTAACATTATACCCGGCTGTCCCGTGAACTAATGTTTTACGGACAGCCAACCAAAAATTGCCACGTAAGAAAATTGGGCCTCACAATAACATTCTCCAAACCAGTTCCCCTCTCTCTCTCTCTCTCTCTCTCTCTCTCTCTGCTTCTGCTTCTTCTTCTTCTTCCCGCATTCGATTATTGCATATCAATTCATTTAACGAGGAAAAAAACCTAACTCTATCTCTTTCTGCGAAGCTCTTAGAGGCCGAGGCTGAGGTCGAGATCGAGGTCTTAATTACCTGAGACGTGAAATTGACTAATGGTTTTTGGCTTCAGTGGCTGGTTTGCCTGAGACATGAAATGTGTCTTCATTTGTAGGTAGTGTTCTGATTTGATAATTGCTGGACTTCCATTGTCTAATCTCAACCAGCAAAAATGGAGGATTTGTTTACTGAATTAAAGCTATTCTCTCAGCAATGGAAGATTTCACATCCTCTAGGCAAGCCGCAGAAGTTTGAATTGGGTTCCTCATTGAACACCAACAAAGAAGCCTAAAAAAAATATATAAAAAAAATTCTCCCTTTGTCTCAAAATATTCCGTAGGTTTGGTTTCAGTTTATTATTTAGTTTTCTGAAAATCAAGTTTTTTTTTTTTTTGTGCTTTTTGAAGTAATTTTTTATATTTTTTTAGATGCATCTATCTAGATAGTAAAATATTTATAAAAAAATATTTTAAAAAATTAATAAATATACAAAAATATGAAAAATGTACTGAATTTTCAGAATTTTTTGTATTTTTGTGTTTAGTGAATTTTTAAAAAAAAAAAATTTTAACAAATATTATACTTTTTAAGTCTATTTATGTTAGGTGTGTCTAAAAATTTTAAAAAAAAAATTTTGCTTAAAACATTAAAAAAAATTCATTAAAAACAAAAAAAGTAAAATTTTTCTGAAAATTGTATTTTGGAAACCAAAACCAAACAAGTATAATATTAGTCATTTTTCATTGTCTTAAAATATTAGTCCCTTTCTAAAAATTAAGAGCTAAACTAATACTATTTTGCTCTTTTTTAAAATTCATTAAAAACATAAGAAGTATAATTATGACAGTTGATATTTTTTAAAAAATATACTCTCAAAGCATAATTTAAGAAAATTAGTATTTTTAATATGTCATAATTATATTACCGTTAAATTATTTAAAAAGAATTATTAATTTGGGACAGAATGAGTAATTTATTAAGCACGGCCAATCAGAATGAATTTCCCATATGCAATTGTAATTGTGATAATCATTGGATGAGATTCGAAACTTGAAGATATTGTTGCAGTGGTGGCCATAGATTCTTCAATTTGAAGTATATAAATCAATGATAAATTTACAAGAATTCACTGATTTGATCGGCCTTGCGTTCTGCCATGGGTTTTGGAGTTACTATGTTTAGGGAGAAAGTGTGAAGTTACAATGGTGGTTAAGTGATTAGAGAAAGAAAGGAAATCAAAAGTACAATGGTGGTTGAGTGATTGGACAAAGAAAGAAAATCAAAGAAAATGAGTGGTTTAACTAGTTTTTGTAAATAATTGGTTTACGACTCATCTATGAATAATCTAATCTCATAAGTCATACGATTAGTTGAAAATGAGGAAAGATATCAGAGTATTTGTTTTAAATATCTTTATTAATTATCACATCATTAGGCTTAGGCTTGAAAAAGAAAGGAAATCAGAAGAAGAGGAGTAACTTAACTGGTTTTCGTAAATAACTGGTTTACGGCTCATCTGTGAATAATCTAATCTCACAAGTCATGATGAGTTGAAAATGAGGAAAGATATGGAAGAGTATTTGTTTTAAATATCTTAATTAATTATCACATCATTGGGCTTAGGCTTGAAAAATAAAGGAAATCAGAAGAAGAGTAGTTTAACTGGTTTTCGTAAATAACTGGTTTACGACTTATCTGTGAATAATCTAATCTCACAAGTCATATGATTAGTTGATAATTATGAAAGATATGAGAGAGTATTTGTTTTAAATATCTTAATTAATTATCACATCATTAGGCTTAGGCTTGAAAAATGAGTTTAATTTTTGGACTTGAATAGTAATGCTCATAGAAAATTTATGTAAAAAATTAATCAAACATTGATGGTTATATGTAAAAAAAAATTGGTTTTGGTTATATGTCTAATTGTTTTTTTTTTTTTAGTGAATATTTTTAAAATTTTGGGTAATTTTTTTTACTCACTTCATCCCAAAATATTAGTCCCTTATTCCATTTTTTATTGTCCCAAAATATTAGTCCATTTTCAAAAATCAAGTATAAAAATAATATAAATTTTTTATTTTGCCCTTCTTTTAAATTCATTAACAACATAAAAGGTATAATTATAACATTGATATCTCCAAAAAAAGTACTATTAAAGGATAATTTTGAAAAATTATTATTTTTTAAAGTGCAATAATTGTACTATCAAAAAAAAGTTAGATGCACCTATCCAAATAGTAAAATATTTGTAAAAAAATATTTTAAAAAATTAATAAATACACAAAATACAAAAAATGTACTGAATTTCCTTCTTCTTCTTTTTTTATATATTTTTGGTATATAGTGAATTTTTTAAAGATTTTTTTCACTAATATTATACTTTTTAAGTCTATTTATGTTAGGTGTGTCTAAAAAATTTTTTAAAAAAATATTAAAAAAATTAATTGAAAACAAAAAATATACGAAAAATAAAAAAGTAAAATTTTCTGAAAATTGCTTTTTGGAAACCAAAACTAAACAAGCTGATTAGTTCCTTATTCTATTTTTCATTGTCTTAAAATATTAGTTCATTTCCAAAAATTAAGGATTAAACTAATTTGAATTTCCTATTTTGCTAATCTTTTAAATTAATTAATAATACAAAAAGTACAATTATCACAGTTAATATTCTCTAAAAAAAATACTATCAAAAGATAATTTAAGAAAAATAATATTTTTAAAGTATAATAATTATAGTACCATAAAAAGTTAAATTATTAAAAATATATATATTATTTTAAAATGGAATGAGTAATTTATTAAACACGGTCAATCAGAACTGAATTTCCCATTTGCAATTGTAATTGTGATAAGAAAAATAGTTGGAAGTACTAAAAAAGGAGCACTAATGAGGTGGCTCCCTCCATGATATGATGGGTGTCTCTTTTGTTTTTTTTTTTTTTTGTTTTTTTTGAGAAATTTAGTCAAAACCCTTCCATTGGATCCTGATTTGGTGAAAAGAACAACCCAGTTTATTTTTGTTCATAAACCCCCTAAGGAGAAAATACATAATTGATAAAGGACAAAATAAAATATCTTTTTTTTTTTTTTCTTTCTTGGACAATATTGCCAGAGTAACGTATTATTGTAAATTAGAGTATCATGTTACTGTGAGACAAGGTAACATGTTACTGTTACTATTTACATCAATTTCAACGGTAATAAAGTTTTTTTTTTTTGTTTTTTTTAAATTTCATTGTCAACTTGGATCTTATTTGATAGATCTTGATAAGAGAATTCTAAAAATATTAATTTTATTGAAAATTGACATTTGCATCAAAAGTTATATTATTTTAAAGTTTAATATTTTGATAATAGTAATATTTGTTGGACTTTTCAAAGAAAACTTTTTGTGCTTGTCCTCAATACATTAAAATTTTATTATGAAAGGGTTTTAACCAAATCTTTTTATATATATATATAACATTTCCATCTTATTAGAACTATTCTAAGAAGCACGGGTGCGGGTACGAGTACGGTACGGGTACGAGTACGGGTACGCCGATACGGCAAAATCTCAAAAAAGTAGGGTACGGGTACGGCTGCGGTACGCCAATAAATATATATATTTTTTATTATATATGATAAAAATTATAATTTATAAAATTTATTATATATATTATATATGATCAATTATATTATATATTATACATGATCAATTACATTATATATAAAAATTTATTATATTATTATATATTATATGTATATCAATTATATTATATATATTATATATTTTATATTATATATTATATATTATATATATTATATATTAATATATTATATATCTATATTATATTATACATTATATAGTAGATATTTGTTTTGACAGAACAGAAGTCAAAGACGGAAGAGGCGAGAGACGGAGCAAAGGAGAGAAGAGACGATCGAAGAGAGAGAACAAGAGACGAAGAGAGAGAACAAGCGAACAGAGGCGATCGAGAGACGGAGAGAGAGAGAAAGGAGAGAGACGAAGACATCGATCAACAGTGAGCAGAAGATCGGTCAAAGAGAGAGACGTGATCGATCGATCGATCGAAGAGAAAACCCTAGACGGTTGATCTACACTTCAGGTTCGATCTCTTCTTCTCCTCTGTCTCTCTCTCGATTCCCTCTATATGTGTTTATGATATGTTTAAACTCTCTCTCTCTCTCTGTATACATATAATTTTTGAGTCGCTCCGTAATCCCCCGTACCCATGGCGTACCCCCTCCGTAATCCCCGTACCCATGCCGTACCCAAATGTACCAGACGTACCAGACCCCCTTTGGCCGTACCCGGTACGCGTGCAGCCGTACCGGTACGCGTACCCGTACCAGGTACGTACCCGGTACTCGTACGGCAACATTGTAGGCGTACCGGTGCTTCATAGGAACTATTAGTGCTCTATTATTTAGAGCTCTCAATCAGTTATGTTGTGATAATCATTGGATGAGATTCTAAACCTGAAGATATTGTTACAGTGGTGGCCATGGATTCTTCAATTTGAACTGTATAAATCAATGATAAATTTACATGAATTCACTGATTGATCATTATAAACGTTCCTTGATTTGATCGGCCTTGCGTTCTGCCATGCGTTTGGAACTTAGTGTGTATAGGGAGAAAGTGTGAAGTTACAATGGATGTTTAGTGATTGGACAGAGAAGGGAAATCGGAAGAAGAGGAGTGGTTTAATTGATTTTTCGTAAATAACTCGTTTACCACTTATTTTTGAATAATCTAATCTCAAAAGTCATATGGTTAGTTGATAATTAAGAAAGATATAAAAGAGTGTTTGTTTTAAATATTTTAACTAATTATCACATCATTAGACTTGAAAAATAAGTCTAATTTTTGGATTTGAATAATAATGCTCATGAAAAATTTATGTAAAAAATTGATCGAATATTGATGGTTATATGAAAAAAAATTGGTTTTGGTTATGTGTCTAATTGTGTTTTTTTTTTTTCCAGTGAATATTTTAAAAATTTTTAATTTTTTTTTTAGATGCACCTATCCAAATAGTAAAATATTTGTAAAAAAATATTTTAAAAAATTAATAAATACACAAAAATATGAAAAATATATTAAATTTTCATATTTTTTTATATTTTTGGTATTTAGTGAATTTTTTAAATATTTTTTTCACAAATATTATAATTTTTAAGTGTATTTATGTTAGGTGTAAAAATTTTGCTTAAAATATTAAAAAAAATTCATTGAAAACAAAAAAAATACAAAAAATACAAAAAATAAAAAAGTAAAATTTTTTGAAAATTGTTTTTAGAAACCAAAACCAAACAAGCTGATTAGTTGCTTATTCCATTTTTTATTTTCTCAAAATATTAGTCTATTTCTGAAAATTAAGGACTAAATTAATTTGAATTTCTTATTTTGCTCTTTTTTTTAAAAATTTATTAACAACACAAAAAGTACAATTATAATAGTTGATATACTCCAAAAAAATGTACTATTAAAGGAAATTTAAAAAAATATATATATTTTTAAAGTGTAATAATTATATTATCATAAAAAGTTAAATTAGTCAAAAAAAAATTTATTATTTTGAAACGAGATGAGTAATTTATTAAACACTGTCTATCAGAATTGAATTTCCCATTTGCAATTGTAGTTGTGATAATCATTGGATGAGATTCTAAACCTGAAGATAATGTTGCATTGTGGGCCATAGGTTCTTCATTTTGAACTGCATAAGTCAATGATAAATTTACAAGACTTCACTGATTTGATCATTATAAACGTTCTTTGATTTACGTTCTGCCATGGGTTTTGGAGTTATTGTGTTTAGGGAGAAAGTGTGAAGTTACAATGGAGGTTGAGTGATTGGACAGAGAAGGGAAGTCAGAAGAAGATGAGTGGTTTAACTGGTTTTCCGTAAATAACTTGTTTACCATTCATATGTGAATAATCTAATCACAAGTCATATGATTAGTTGGTAGTTGAGACAGATATGGATAGTTGAGAAAGATATGGGAGGGTATTGTTTTAAATATCTTAATTAATTATCACATTATTAGTCTTAAAAAATGAGTCTAATTTTTGGACTTGAATAGTAATGCTCATAGAAAATTTATGTAAAAAATTAATCGTACATTGATGGTTATATGTTTAAATCATATTTATTTTTAAAAAATGTATGATAATTATAATTTTAATAATAACTATTCATTTTTGTAATACAAATATATCTATCAATATTCGATTATTTTAAATTTTTTTTATAAATATTATATTTAACAAATACTAAAAGGTGAATAGTTTGAATCATAGAGGTCGGCTCTATAATTAGCTCACCAATTCCAAATTCCTATAAAAAAGAAACGTTAGAGATCTAAAATAAATTATTCAATCCGTTCTAAAATATTAGTCCCTTATTAAATTTTTTATTGTCCCAAAATATTAGTCTCTTTAACATGAATTTTTTTTTCATTCTTTTAAATTTATTAATTATGACAATTGATGTTCTAAAAAAAATGAAACGTAGTTTTAAAAAATTAATCAACTTGTTTGGTTTTGGTTTCCAAAAAAACGCTTTTAAGAAAATTCTATTTTTTATTTTTTTATTTTTTTATTTGCTTGTTTGGTGGAGCCCACTTTTGCTGATGTGGACTGGTTTAACTGATTTTCCGTAATCCGTGAATTTAATCTCATAACTAAAATAAACAGAAAATGTAAATACCTTCAATGTTTGTGATAGATGAAAATTGTGAGAAGATGACTAATATTTAGGATAAAAAATGATTTAGACCACTAATTAGTGGTGGCTCTAATGATGTTGCAATGGATCCCACTCACTGCCACATGTGTATTGTGCTTTGGCTTTTTTTTTTTTCTTTTTTTTTTTTCAATTTCCATCTCACTAATGGTGGATTTAGAGCTCCCTATTTAGAGCTCTAAATCATTACTGTATTTAGGATTGGTTTGACATGATATAAAAAAGTCAAAAAGTTCTTAAAAAAGTAAAAAAATTTATACTATTCACATATTTTTTTTACGGGAAATCTGTCCAAAAAAAAAAAATTCAAAACAGGTCAGGCTGTGCAGCCATGGCCACAGCAACCACAATTTCTCATAAAAGTGCAAAACGTGGCACAATGTAAGCCACACTTACAATAAAAAAAAAATTAAAAAAAAATGAAAGGAGAGAGAAAGTCAGCACAATTACACTAGTCTAGGACATAGGGGTAATTTTATTATTTTGTTATTTTATATAATATTTTAATACACATTTTTTCGTAAAAAGACAAAAAATTATCCAAAATAAACATATTTTTTTCTTTTATTTTTTAGTTCAAAAAGTTAAAAAGTGCACTTATTTAGAACACCCAAACAATCCTAAAAAGTCAAAAAGTACACTTAGTAGGTTTTTGGCATGCATTAAAAAAATATATATATTTTACATACATACACTTATTTGAGTTATATCAATCAACATCTCATCTCGACTTTTCTATTTATTTTTTTTATTTTTTTTAATATATTCTTTTATAAAAAATTAAAAAAATACTTATTTAGAACATTTCAAATCCCCTTAGGCTTCAAATTACTCCTTTACGCGAGTGTTTATGCGAGTGTCTAGCTTTTCTTGCTTACCTTCAATGTTTGTGAGGATGAAAATTGTGAGAAGCAAGTTCCCAAATTTGGGAAGTAAGTTCCCAAATTTTTTTCTTATTTTTTTTACTAAAAGACAAAAGTTTTACAAAACCAAAAAAAATACATCCAAACAAAATAACACATCCAATCCCATAATCATTTCATTTTTTTCTCTCACAAACATCACATCCAACCACATAAAAACCCAACTATCTTCCCAAACACTAAAAATTTTTTATCTCATAAAAACCTACATCTAATAAAATCTACATAAAAACTCACATCCCAAACACCCACTAGGTAAGGGGGATTCTATTTACACCTAAAAAATTAAATACATTTAATTTCTCAATATATCCTATTAAATTATTTAAAATTATAAGTTACTCCTAATACATCCTTTTTTTTTTCTTCAAATTATCTTTCAAGGTATACTGATATAATAAACAAATCAAAAATCTCAAATGACATCACTTTCAAAAAAATTTAAACAAATTTCTCATTACAACTATTTTTTTTGGCCCCGTTTGTTTTGGGTGAAAGAGAGGGTATTGAGATTACTAATACTAAGGTATTAGTAATACCCTTGTTTGTTTTGGGAGAAGGCCTTAGGACTATTAGTCCCAAGGTATTAATAATACCCTTGGAGAGGGGATTGGTAAGGAGGAGGTAGAGATGGTATTAGAAAAATAGTAAGAGGATTAGAAATTTTTTTATTTTTTTTATATTGAGAATTTTTTTTAAATATAATTTTTAATTTTTTATATTTTTTTATTTGTTTTATTATTTTATATAAAAATAATTTAACAATTCCTCACTATTAATCCCCTCACTAACAATCCCCTCACTATCAATCACTTCCATTCTATCTCCCAAAACAAATGGGCCCTTCTAGTCACATGCAAAAGCGATGAAATCGGCTAAGAAGAATGACGAAAGTGGACGATGAATTTCAACCACACAAGAATTGTAAAACAATAATTCAATTTTTTTATATATAACAGATCACTCACGACGAAGCCAAATAAGGGTTGGCTTTGTTCACGTTTTGTATGACTTTTATTTATCTATAAGAATGAATGATTTTTATCTTTCTCAGAATATATATATATATAATAGATCAAAACTCAAGAAGTAAAATTAACAATATGGCTTTTATTTATCTATATCTATGAATGAATGATCTTAATCTTTCTCAATATATATATATAATAGATCAAAACTCAAGAAGTAAAATTAGCAATATTTATGTTCGTGGGTGAATAGGGGTTTGCGAATAGGTTGAAAAAAGGAAAGCGAAAAACTTGATTGGAGCATTGTATTTATATTTGTACAAGCCTATCATCCGTGCAATGCACGGAATAGTTGTAGATATTTATATTTATTTTAGATTTTTTTAATATATAAATTATGTTTTTTAAGATTTTTTATAAAAATAATTTAACAATCTTAACACTAACCATAGTGTATAGGAGAAGTTCAAAAGGGTACTGTAGTAACTATACACGGATTGTATCTATAATTATTTGTATGAGGGGATTTTAAATGCTGATTAGGAGATTTTGACCAAATCAATAAATGCAGGCATGTGAAAAGACACACGGATTGAAAAAAATTAATATATGCTGATCAGGAGATTTTGACCAAATCAATAAATGCAGGTATGTGAAAAGACACATGGATTGAAAAAAATTAATAAATGCTAATCAGGAGATTTTGACCAAATCAATAAATGTGAGTTTTTTTTAAAATAAAAAATAAAAAATTTAGAAAATTCAGATTGGGATATTGAAGTTCCCACAGGCCTTGGGGTTAAAAATTCCCTTTTGCTTAATATTTATATTAGCCTATCACCCGTGTTATGCACGGAATAATTATAGATATTTATATATTTTTTAATTTTTTTTTAATATATAAACTATGTTTTTTAAGATTTTTTTTAAAAAATAATTTAAAAATCTTATCAATAACCATAATGTATGAGAGAAGTTGAAAAATGTACTGCAATAACTATACATGGATTGTATCTATAATTATTTGTATGAGGGGATTTTAAATGCTTATCAGTGGATTTTGACCAAATCAATAAATGCAGGCACGTGGAAAGACATGTTGATTGGAAAAAGTTAATAAATGCTGATCAGGAAATTTTGACCAAATCAATAAATGCTGAGGTTTTTTTTTTTTTAAATCAAAAAATCAGGAAATTTAGATTGGGATATTGGAGCTCCCACAAGGCTAGGCGTTAGAAACCCCATTTTCCTTAATATATACTAGCATATCACTCGTGCTATGCACGGATTGTGTTTACAATTATTTATATATGTGAATTGTGAATTTTAAATGTCTTCTTTTTTTATTTATTTTAAATGTCTTCTTTTTTTTATATTATATTAAAGTTTAATATTTTGATAATAATCATATATGTTGGACTTTTCAAGGAATTAAATGTCTTTTTTTATTTATTTATTATATTATATTAAAGTTTAATATTTTGATAATAATTATATGCGTTGGATTTTTCAAGAAATTTTTTTTATACTTATTCTTAATGCATTAAAGTGTTATTATAGGGGGATAATAATCATATGTGTTGGAAGAATAATTATAGATACAATGCTAAGATTTTGAGAGTTGGGAGAAGTTAATAAATGCTAAGATTTTTTTTTTAAATCAAAAAATCAGGAAATTTAGATTGGAAGATTGGAGCTCCCACAAGACTTGAGGTTAAAAATCTCATTTTGCTTAATATATAGTATAGATAGATATGTATGTATATATTGTATACCTGTCACTCTTGCGCTCACTGTTTGGTACAATTTCAGTGATTTAGTTCAATAATAATTTTGATTTCAATTTCAGAGATAGACAAATAATAATAATAATAATAATAATAAATAAATAAATAAAAATTGAGTTGAATATGAAAAAAATATATAAGTAGTTTGAATGTGCTATGAGAAAAAAAAAAAATTTTATTTTATAATTTAATGTGTGTTCTTTATTAGTAAATTTACATTATGATATAATAGGAACTAAAATTTTAAATTTTACTTGAGCATGCTGAATTATTATTTGGGTGCAAATAGAATTACTCATAAGTAAGTCAAGCTTTAGTTTTTATTATTTGGGGAATTTACTGATGAGTCCCATATATAAAATTCAAAATCATCTAGTCCCAAAACAAAACACATATACCAATTAGTCCTATATATTTTAATTGTTACCAAAAAATCTTATTTTTAGATAAAAAATAATAGTTTAAAGATGCTGTTACATTTCACCACTGTCGGACTTCCGTCAAATAGTTATCGGTGACTCGCCAGAATGTTCAACATCACTGAGAAGTTGCCGGAATATCACCGAAAATTCGCCGGAGTATCGCCGAAATGTTTTGAACGTCACCGGAAGTTGTCAGAATGTCTAGAATGTTCGCTGGATGCCAAGAATATCGCTGAAGACTCACCGAAATGTCTAGAATATTGTCAAAAAAAATAATAAACTGAGAAATTAATATGAAAAAAATAACAAAATGTGCTAAATATTGATAAACTGAAAGAAGAAAAAAAACCTAAGAACAACAAACAGCAACAATGAAAAAATATATATGTTATTTTCAATTTTTGTAGGATTTAAGCAAATAATTTTCAATAATAATCAAACTGAAAAGCAAGCTTTGAAACTACAAAATGTTGCAATTTCAAAGTATGATTCTATTAAGTATTTATCCTTATTAATCGAATTGAAAAACATGTTATGAAACTGTAAAATTTTAAAGTTCTAAAGAAATTTATGAAACTGGAAAATTTTGTAGTTCTAAAGAATGATTCATTTCAGCACCAAAAAAAAAAAAGAAAAAACTGAAATTGTAAAATTTTACAATTTTTACCGCCTGTAATTAAAACTCGAAGACAACTTGTTCAAAACTTGAAAATTTTATCCATTATAACAGGAAAATAGAAGTGTGTAGTACAAAAAAAAAGTATTAAAACTGAGAGATCGAAGGAAAGAGATAGATATAAAGAGATACTTGTACTCTGACAACGATTTTAATTTAAGATCTATTCAAATCTGATGTAAATCTACTTAATCATCTTCTTTGTCAAAAACTCATCTCTTTTGCCGTCAGTGAGCACGAAGCAAATAATTTGTACTCGGTGGTTGCCTATGAACCCCAATCAATGGTGGTCGTCGGTGACTGTAGATTTAAAAGAGAAAGAAAAGAAGGAAGGTGTGCTCGTAGTCGTGGTCGTTTGTGTCATCACCGATATCAGAGAAAGAGATATAAAGAGAAGAAGCAAGGTGTAGGGAAAGAGGAAAAGATAAATAGGTATAGAACTTTTGGGTCTATCTAAAAAGTTTTAGGATTAAATAGAATATACACTTTTCAAAAATGATTTGTGGGTAATTTGCCCTTACTATTTAAATTTAGGCCTTCCAAGTTTTGAAAATATACATTGGGCCTTAAAGTTTTGGACCTTTCTAATGTAATTTGGACTTTTTATTAAAAATTACTTTGAACATAGGCTCTTCTTTTTCTTTTCTTTTTTTCTTTTTTTTTTTTATAATGAATTTCTAATTAGGAAATTTAGCCAAAACCCCTAAATTGGAAATTTAGCCAAAACTTCTTAAGAATGAGACATATAATTGAGTAAGGACAAAGTAAAATATCAATTTTTTTCTTGGACAGTATTGTCAGAGTAACATTGTGATAATCCTATCCCGTATTATACTTTAATTCCTGAATTAAGCATGTGATTTTGTGTTTGATGTGGATTTCCATGGTTAAGTGTGTGATTTATGTGATTTTGGATTTATATATGTTGGTCATATGAAAACCTGTTGAAAATTACAACTTTGAACTGAAAATTGAAAGCCTTAGAGGCGCTAGAAACCAAAACTGATTAATTATTTGCGATCAACATAATTTTTAGAGCCTAATGAGAGGTTTGGTAAAAATTTGATTCAGAATGAATTAATTAGATTTAATTAATTTCATTAAAATAAACCTTTGGTTACTCAAGTTCATACTTGAATTAATTAAACCTAATTGTTAAGCAATTAGCCTAATTAAACTAGATTATGTAGATATATATATATATATAAGCCATAGATTCTAGAGTCTTAGAGATAGACTCAACAACACTTTGCTGGAGAAGAAAAGAGAGAAACAAGGAAAGAAATAAAGGGCTTCAACAAGAACTTTGGAAAAGCTAGGAGATTTGGAGAAATTGAAGTAAAACTCAAGAATTGACTCAAGGTAAGTGAAATTCCACTAAAGCTCTTGGAATTAACCTACAAATTGTATGAATTCAAGGATTTGAAATGAAGATTACTCACCTAATAGAGTTAGGGTTTTGAGATGTAAGTTTACTTGAGCTAAACTCAAGAATTTGAGCTTTAATTCTTTGATTTTGCTTGATTTGAGTTCAAATTTGGAGATAGAACAAGATATGAACTCTAGGGTTTACATGTAAAAGGATTACGAGTGGAATTCATCCATATAAGAGATGGATATATATGGTTTAGAAGAATACTTTATGAAATCTTTGAATTCATGGAAGTTAAAACTTTGATTTTGGAATTAAAGCAAGTTTGATTCAATTGAGCTTGAATTACACTTTAAGTATGTTAGTATATCATGTTTTTGAAGAAGTTTTGCATGAATTTGGGCTTGCAATTGAGTTTGGAGGCTTGAATTTTGAACCGCAATTTTGGACTGCTTGAATTTACCCAGAACCACACATGCAGCTGTGAGCCCCGCACGTGCGGAATACAGGACAGAGCAGAGCATGATACATTGTTTTAATTGCACGTGCAGCCTGCACATGTGGCAACTTCCACACATGCGGCTAGGGACTTTCGCACATGCGGAAAACATGGGATATTCTGTTGATTTCTATCGACCTTTTCGACCTTTTGAATGTGTTTCCGACCTTAGTTCAATCCTCTGGAGAATTAAAAGATAATTAGAAACCTATTGAGAAATAATATGATGAATTAAAAAGAAAAGTGTACGAATTGAGTGATTTGTCTATCGAATGACAAAATAATTTGTATGTGTGTTATGTTGTGTAGTTCGCTTGCACGAGAGATCATCACAAGGACTAAATCACTGTGAGTAATAAGTTTGTATAAACGTGTTCGTAATTATTATTTTGAAAACAATATGAATGTTGTATATATAGATTTCTGAAATTGCCTTATGTTGTGATATGAATGAGTTTCGACGAATGCTTTATGAATGTAATAGAATGCTTTACGAAATTTATATGAATGAATGATAAATAAATGATATGTGGACCTAAGGTCGTTCCGTTTACGATATGATGTAATATGTTGAGCCTGAGGCCGTTCTGTAATGTGTTGAGCCTGAGGCCGTTCTGTAATGTGATGGGCTTGAGGTCGTTTTGTATGATTGGACCTGAGGTTGTTTTGATATGATTAGACCCGAGGTCGGTTTATGAAATTTGAATATAAATAAGCTATTGAATGTTAAATTCAGAAAGTTTATTGATCTATGATAAAATGTTATCTTTGAGTTTAAATTTATTCATTAACTCTTTACTTTATTATTACTCATCGCTCGCTCTCTATTTTATATGTATGTAGGTAATTAGCTTGGAGATCAACCTTAGAGTTAGCCTCAAGAATTGCTTTTGTGAACCTGATATGTCGAGTCTCCAAGATGGAGCTTTTGTCTTTTGTTTGGTTTTGTTATGTTGGATTCATGGATATGTAAAGTTAATGACTTGCTCTTTCTATGTATATAATAATGTTTGGAAACCACGATATGTATGTAAGTGTTTTGTCTTGATTTTTTAAGCACTACTCAATAGATGTTATTTATAATATTTACTTCCGCTTCAGGCCCCATAATTGTAAATATCTTGTAGTTTGCATGAGGCTGTAGGTAATCGAGTGATTACTGGCCGGTTATGATCCAAACTTTTAGGAGCGGGTTTGGGTCATGACAGAGTGGTATCAGAACACGAGTTAATATCTTATACACGTGTCCATTGAGCATAACAATGTTTAGAATGGATTTAAGTTGCACGCATTTAGTAAGTGATATGTTTTGCATTCAGAACAATGTATATGCAGTTATTTCACAGGCTAGGTATTGAGGCTAAGAATTAAAGGTTATTATGGAATTTCGATGATTACAAGAAACTGGGATGTGTTTGTTTAACAAGTTTTGTATTAAGACAAAAAGTTAAAACTATTATGAAATTTTGATGTTTTGACTGGAACCTTAGTGATTTTACGTATATTAATTTGTGGAAATATAGTATTGCAAGGAAGTAGAATCTTTGATGAACTCCATGGAAGTCCTATGATTTATATGTAAACTTAGATTAAGCGAATATTTGGGCAAATTGAGGTATTTGATGACTAATGAAGTGTGTGGAATTATGGTGATTGTGTGGAATTACGACACTATGGTGTATAATACATAAGATGGTATGTTGATATGGTGAAGATATTGTGTGAAATCTTGAACCATAGAGTTTAAATGATTATGTATGATGTTATGATCTAAGTCAACTTTTGTTTTGTGTTTTTAGGAAAAGGATGGTGAAAAGTAAGAATGTAGTAGAGATTGGATCTTTATCGGAACAATTAGACAACGTAAAAGAAGTTTTAGAGAATATGGTGAAAGCTATGTAATGCTATGTTAATGTTCAAAATCAAAATAAAAAGTTAGGCGTGAAGTCGAAAGGAGAACTAAGGGGCGAATTTAAGAGCTTTATGGTTGGAGAGACAAGTAGTTCTAAGCAAGAATGTAGAAGGAGTAAATTTGCCCCAATATGTCCAACATGTCTGAAGCCTCATAGGCAGTTATGTTATCGACTTACGAGAGCATGCTTTAGATGTGGAGAAATAGGACATCGGGTGAAAGATTGTCCAACAACAAAAGGATGTCCCAAGTCACACAATTAGATGGAAGGAAGTTCTTGTTGAAGCCCCTTATTTCTTTCCTTGTTTCTCTCTTTTCTTCTCCAGAAAAGTGTTATTGAGTCTATCTCTAAGACTCTAGAATCTAAGGCTCATATATATATACCTAAATAATCTAGTTTAATTAGGCCAATTGCTTAACAATTAGGTATAATTAATTCAAGTATGAACTTGAGTAACCAAAGGTTTATTTTAATGAAATTAATTAAATCTAATTAATTCATTATGAATAAAATTTTACCAAACCTCTTATTAGGCTTTAAAAATTATGTTGATCGCAAGTAATTAATCAGTTTTGGTTTCTAGCGCCTTTAAGGCTTTCAATTTTTAGTTCAAAGTTGTAATTTTCAATAGGTTTTCCTATGACCAACAGATAAAAATCCAAAATTGTTTGGGGTGTACTATATAAGTACACTTTTTTTTCTTTTTATTTTTTTATTTTTTTTTATTTTTATCTTTTTATCTTTTTATCTTTTTTAGGTCACGCCACCTCTCTACTTTTTCGCACATCTTTTCGTAAAAAGTCAAAAAGTGCCTTTATTTAGATCATCCCAAACAATGAATCACATGCTTAATTAAGGAATTAAAGTATAATATGGGATAGGGTTATCACAGTCTTCCTCCCTTTAGGAAGTTTGGTCCTCTAAACTTGTATTACTCTTATAGAAAACAAATCATACGTCTCTGTCCTGTTACATTTCTCTTTCCCTAAGTAACTTTCTTCACAGGAGTTTCATTCATTTTCATTTAATGGTTAATAACCCAAATCGGGATTCGTCTCAGATCTTATTGTCATTAAAGGATATTTAGTAATATAGAGTAGACCTCAAAGTCAACCTCGTAACATTAAGCCACAAAATATATTAACCACAATGTACTACTCTTATCCATCCGAAACTTAGATACTGTCTTTAGGTAACCGTATTTCTTCTAATAATCCATATATTTCCATATATTTCCAATTAACCCACATGCCTTCCAAATAGCCGAGGATTGATCACAAATGATATTCCTAATCCTACTCAACTTCAAATAAATCAAAGTACTCATCTATTGACATCCCTATGAAGTCTTCCAAATAAATAAGCGTTGATATAACATTGATAACATATTCCACTTCTCAGACCACCAATTCCTTTGTAACACTAATCCTAGCATTCATGTTCATACGAGTCATAAGCCGTCAATAACAAATTAAATAGGATGGGGATTTACTCCCTAGTTCTACATGAAAAATTATTTAATCTCAGAGGTCGAACACAACTCGTTTAGACATTTAGTCAATGTTTGCTTAGCAAGTAGAAAATCTATTCATGTACAACATTATATCCTAGTGATCCATGCCTATGGCACTAAGTCATAGTCATAGTCATAGTATTGCATTCCCATATGATATAAATCCTCCAACTAACGAAGAAACACTTCTTATCCAATAGCGAACAAATTGGGTTCCAAATTAGCTAATATATAGGCATTTTGCTCACGAATAGTTTAAGTACTCGAAATAATGGTCTTGATACATTGAATTGTTCTCATGCTAATTATCTTTAGCAATCTCAGAATGAGTTTTAATTGTCCATACAAATGAATTCTAAATTCTCCAATAGCTAATCAACCAAATATAAGAATACTAATTCCAACTCATTATTTCTTACATGTATTAAATATATTCCTATTGATCTCTCCTACCACAAAATTCTCAAACATATTCCTTGATTCCTTTGCTTGCTAGCACTACGTTGGCATGGTCAATTTTCGAGTCATTATTTCTGAACTAATTCAGATTCTCTTGGATGTATATAAATATATATATCTGTGGTAAGTTAGTTCAATCATTTATCGTTAGGTGTTCATTGCCACACTACCACAATTCTGGCCTTTTAATTCCCTTGTCATTTGTTCCCTTGCACTCCATAAGCATGTATTAACAACCTTATATAAGTTGGAAAAGTAGTCTATTATTTCCAAAGAAAAGTCATTAGCTCCAGAGGTCAAAATCTTTTCGCTTAGGTATATCAATAATGTTTACACAATATGGACAAGGTTCATCCGTTTCCCTCAAAATTACATCATATTAGTTCATGTCCAAGGTATTGATGTAATATCCCCAGATAAAGGTTCATATGTCAATTTATGGCAAAAATTTTTGGACGATAAAGAAATATTATTACATAACAATGGTTTCAATTTCATATAGACATCTTATTCACAATTAGTAAAGGTAATCCTAAAGTAGAGACATATCAGTTTCAGAACAACAACACATCAGAGTCAGAACAAAATCATGTCTTCCAGAATTTCATTGATCCTTTTTGCAAATATCCGGTGATGGTTTGCACCTATATAGCATTAAACAAACATACAAATCAAAGCAGAACTTTACATACTTTCAGTTTGACCATTATTCATATATGGAAGTTACTATGTTTCCTGAGAGGCTAATCCATATAGGTTTATAGCACGAGTAAATAAAAATATTCCTTCTCCGATGTTCATTAAGAATTATAATGATGATATGATTCTAGTAACTTTGGTCATTCATACAGACAGTCGGCTACTAAAGTGGAGTACATCTCTCCTCCTATTCACACACATTCACAAGAGCATATGATTTAATCAAACTGAAGAATCTTTAACAAAATAGAAAGGAAAGCATAAACTTCACTTACACTACAACAAATTGCACTTTTGGTGACCAAATTTGGCAACTAAAAAAAATTTAGTCACCAAAAGTTGTAGAATTGGCGACCAAAAATTATATTAGTCAGCAAAAGTACAATATTTAGCTACTAAATTTTGTTAGTTGAGGTATATTTATTATTGGTGACTAAAAAAAAATATAGTCGCTAAAAATGCCACAAATGGCGACTGAAATTTTTTTTAGCTACTGTATTGTTAGTTTTGGCTACTAAAATTATTTAGTCGCCGAATGATTTACTTTTTATCTTTGGTGACCAAAATTTTGGTTGCCAAAAAGTTATTAGGGTCGACTAAAAAATATTTTAGTCGTTGTACAGTTAGATTTGGCTACTAAAATTATTTAGTCATCGAATGAAAAACAAAAATTTACTTGTTATCTTTGGCGACCAAAAGTTTGGTTGCCAATTTTTTTTTCCAGCAACTAAAAAATATTTTAGTCGTTGTATAATTAGTTTTGGCTACTAAAAGTATTTAGTCGCCAAATGAAAAACAAAAATTTACTTTTTATCTTTGGCGACCAAAAGTTTGGTTGCCAAAAATTTATTTTCAACGATTGAACAATATTTTAGTCGCTGTATAGTTAATTTTGGCTACTAAAATTATTTAGTTGCAGGATAAAAAACAAAAATTTAGCTTTTTTCTTTGGTGACCAAAAGTTTGGTCACCAAAAATTTATTTTCAGCGATTAAGCAATATTTTAGTTGTTGTATAGATAGTTTTGGCTACTAAAATTCTTTAGTTGCTGAATGAAAAACAAAAATTTACTTTTTATCTTTGGCGACCAAAAGTTTGATTGCCAAAAATTTATTTTCAGCGACTACAAAATTTGGTAGTCGTCGAATAGTTAGTTTTGGCTGCTAAAATTATTTAGTCGTCAAATGAAAAATAAAAATTTATTTTTTATTTTTGGCGACCAAAAATTTGGTCGCCAAAAAAGTTATTTTCAGCTACTAAAAATATTTTTAGTTGCCAATTAACTAAAATATTTGAAGGTAGACATTTCAAATTTTGGAGGGATTTATAAAATTAATTGACGGCCAAAATGCTTTGTCGTGAATTGTGTAAAATGACCACATATATATATATATTGTTTCCAAACCAATCCCTAAACAAACCAACTTCTCTCCCTCTCTTCAGCGTCTCTCTCTCTCTCTCTCTCTCTCTCTCTAACTCTTCAGCGCCTCTCTCCCTCTCCCTCTCTTCCTCACCGCTACTCTTCCCCTATCTCTCTCATCACCGCTCCAACAACCATGAAGCAGCTCTTCTCCGCCGCTTCTCCTTGCATTTGCCTACAACTGGATCACCGATTCACCTCCTTGTTGGTCACTGTCGCCTGAGATCCATCACCCACAGAAGCTCGATCGTTGGCTCCTCTCTCACAAAGAGTGGTGAGGCCGCTAGTTTCTTTTCCCTCATTATCATCATCATCTGAGGTTGTCTCATCACCGACTATGCAAGTAAAAACCCAACTTTTAGGTAAATTTGAAGTCTTACTTTCTGGGTTTTTTTTTAGTGATATAGTTAATTGGGTGTGAATTAGAATTTAGATTATAATTTACATTTGGATTAGAATTTAGGGAAAATTGTGTTGTCTAGGTCTCTTACTGTGTATAGATTATTGGAGATAATTCAAACTTTGTGTTCCTTAGACTTATTTATATTGTTCTCCCACATTGGTAACCATATATAAATAAATAAATATATATATATTATTTTATGATTTAATACTTAGCTATATTTGATTTTAATATATTAATTTGTTAACGTGAGGATTTTACAATAGTTGATCATGTAATGGAAATCTTCATTTCCAACTTATAATGGAGCACATTTGAATCTGGAGATGCCGCTTTAACCCACCAAGCCACTCTAGTTTTAATTAGATCACAAAGCACATTCATATCAAATTGCTTACCTAAAAACACAATCCCAAATGGGCCATAGAACTGCCAGAGGTATGGCCTTCCAGATTTTCTGTTCTAATCTTTTAAAGCTAAAACCAGCCCACCACCGCAACACCCCCGTTTATTAAGTTACATTGTTTAGTAATGTATAATGCTATGAATTGGATCTCCTTATTTCTAAGGCGATGATCAAAAAATAGATGTCAACTATATTGAAAATTATGTCAAGGTTTTGCAATAATAAATTTGCTCACAAATTGCCTTTCAAATGAAGTGCTACTATACACATCTCCAATGTGAAGACATTATTTTCTAGTCTCAATATGCCATTAACTATTTTTACTTTGACTAACTAAAATAGTTTCAATGTGTTTGAGGCTTTGTCATAAGCTCTAACTGCTTAAACGTACTTGAGATTTGGTTACCATATCATAGTTATTGTCAACTAAAAAAAAAAAAAAAAATTGGTTGCCAAAAATAATGTAAATAGGCGACAAGAATAATTTTAGTCAGCGTTTGTCTGTACACATCCTTTTGCAAACGAAAAAATTTTTAGCCACCAACAGATAGGCTTATTTATTGGGACACTTTTTGCTGACCCCAGAATTTAGTGGGGAAATATAAACCATCAGTGACTAAAAAAATTTAGTCATTGTATAGTTAGATTTTGCCGACAAAAACAATAGTTAGTAGCCAAATTACACATACAGCTAGAAAAGATTTTGTCATTATTGAGTTATATTTTCCAACAAATCGTAACTTGGTAAAGGTATGAATTTTTTTTTAGAGACAAGCGTATGAATATTGGCGCGCTCCTCTATTTGTTTCACACAGATCTGTTTTGTCTCTGTTCTACCTCAAAAACAAACAAACGCTCACTCACCACCAAACTCGACGTCTGCTCACCACTAACGGTCACCACCCCATTGTCGCACGTCGCCACCGCCACCGCCACAAATCATAGGTTTTTGTCTCTCTCTTTCTCTCTCTGTGTCTCACTCTCCCTTCCCCTATTTCCCCATCTCTCACACTTCATCTAGGGTTTATATGATTTTTTTTAGTTTAATTTTGTGTTGATTTCATAAATGGGTTGGTTGAAGTGTTTGATTTCTATGAAATTATGTTATGCTTGATGTCCAAAATGGTTTTGATTTTAGTTTTATGGGTTTGACGGAAAAAGAAATTTTGATGTCAAACCCATAATCAATGAACAATTTGAATTTTCATGGAATCAGATTTGTTGAAGTTTCTCCTCTCTTGCACGATAAAGACCTAAACTTTTGAAGTTATCCCACTGGTATTTGTTTTGTCCCTACTTATATTCAAAGACTAATAAAAAAGAGAGATTCATGGATTGATTGAGGATTTTACTTTGTAATGAAAAAGAAAATAGAGCATGTTCAATGAAGTGATAAAAAATGGAACACAATCGTAGAAAATGGTAATGAAATATGCATCAAGATTTTGTTGGGATGTATCCTAGAAATGGTAATGAAATATGCTTTCTTCCTACAAAGATTGTAGTGCAATCGTTTAGGTACTGATCAACCATTTTTAGACTGTAATTTTTTATTTAGAACTTCTCTTTTTCTTCATTTTGAGATGGAAAAGCGTGCTTGGGTCATGGGTTTGTGGAGAAGGAAAATAGAATCATTTTCTTTTCCTTCTATAAACCCTCCACAAATCCACAATCCAAATACAACATACTCAAAGTTTTTTAACGTATCTTTTTCAATTGATATTATAACTATCACCTAATCTTTTTTGATATGAGGTTAATCTTTGATACAATTTTATGAATTTTAATTTTAAGAACTTTTTCTTTTTCTTTTTTGCAAAAATTACTAAAACAGACAAAAATATAAGGCCTTCTTCTATGTGAGGACCTTAGACAGCAGTCTCATTTGCCTAATGATCAAACCACCATTAAAGCACTAGGAATTGGCATCCTAAATGTTGTGGACAATTTTGAGAAATGGAGTGGGAGATTGGCCTTGTTTGGTTTAGATTATTACAAGCTAAAAATAATCATCTATATCCGTATTTGAAATGGACTTAGTCAGATTGAAATTTAGACGGATTGCCTACATCTTTTGCAAACTATTAAAAAGCATAATTGTAACTGGTGGAGTAGTATAATTGTCATACAAGACTTGTTTTGGTTAATACAACAGTTTATTTTAGTTCACCTTTGCATGGTTCTTCGCGGCTTGGGTTCTAGTATTTAGACTAAAATAAAGTGAGAATAAGGGCTCCCTATATATATATATATCTTGAATTGGTAAGTGCCCTTTCCGGAAAAGCGAAAAAAGAAAACTTGGGTTCTAGTATGAACGCCCTCAGTGTTTTCTTTGGTTTTTTTTTTTTTTTTGATGTGTTGAACTGTGTTTAAATTTTTTTTTATTCTTTTGGAGACTTGTTGATCTTTGTGTTTCTCATAGATTATTACAAATGTCTATATTGTGGGGAATTTTATTTTTTTATAACTGGGTATCTGAACTAGTTTGTGTATCTCGATTAATCCTGAACATGTATTTTCAGCTTGATTGTAGTGTCTATTTTTATAAATAAAATTTTTTATTTGGCAAAAAAATGTTTATTTGTATTGATTTAGAATCCACCAAATTGAGTTTACTTGTATCGATTAATCTATTAATGGGATTCATTGCATTATGAATGTTTATTCATTGCATTAGTTTTGTACTGCATAAGGTGCCTGATAGAGATCCTCCAATTGTTGGCCTAAAATATGTATTTTACCAACACAGATTTCTTAAGTTTTTCTCACAAGCTCAACTACATGGCAAGTCATTTTGATTAGATAAAAAGGCAAATTTCACTTTACCAATCTGTGGTTTGGGTTAACCGTAGGAGCATGCAATACACAACACAAATATCCTCTACAACCTTTTCTAATTAGTTTACAGGCCTTTATAGATGAAATCAAATAAGGGGGCGGCACAACACCAACTTCGTTAAATGTAAACTCAGGCAAATTAGGTGGGGCAGAAAATAACTTGCTTAGTTACACAGTCGATCGTAGCATGATTTTTTGACAGCCAATCCATCCCCAAAATTACATCGAAATGATCAATATTCAAGGGCAACAAATCAACATGTAAATGCATATCACCAACAACAAGGTCACATGCAGGATACATATATGCACACATCATAGACCCTCCAGTTGGAGATGATACAGCTAACAATTAATTCATCGGTTCCAAGGGTCTAGTTAATTTTCAAGAAAAAGCATTTGAGACAAATGAATGCATAGACCCTGAGTCAATCAAAACATAAGCATTCTGGGCACAGATAGGAAGCATACTTCACACGACTGTCTCTGTGTTCTGGACGTCTCTCGATACAAGAGCAAAAACCCGGCCTTGCTTCCAAGTTTCTTTTCTTGCTACAGCTTTGGGATTTGATCTTAGTGTAGAGACAGATGCTACAGAACTTGCTAGTGGTCTATTTGTGCCTTGGGATAAGAGAGGATAGTCTTTAACCATGTGGCCTGTTTTGCCACACCAAAAAGAAGCCCTGGAAAGTTTATAACACCCCCTTGTGCCTTCTTCCACATTTTGGGCATGGCGGTGTAGAATTATTTCCTTGATTAGAACTCATTGTTGACCCTGTATTTTGCTTCTTATTTTGAAAGTTAGTCCGGCCCTTCTTGAAATTGAACCCTTGTCTTTTTCCCTTCCACTCAGTCACCGGTGCCTTAGCTTGCCTAAGTGTCACAATGTTAGATTCGGCCATGAGAACGCGATTAAGAACATCTACATACTTTGTTAGGTGAAGAACATTCACCTTGTCCAGCACTTCCACATCAAGTTCGCCTCTCAAACTTGCGAACCTTCTTATAATCCGTGTCCACCATATGTGGTGCATACCGGGCAAGCTCCGTGAATTTAGCCTCATATTTAGCCACGGACATGGTACGCTGCTCCAACTACTCAAACTTCGATACTTTACAGTCACAAACACATTAAGAGAAATATTTTTCATAAAACACCTCCTTAAATTAAGCCCATGTCATGGAACTGTTGCCCTCTTAGACTAGCATCCACCACTGTCTTGCTTCCTCTTGAAGAGTAAAGGCAGCCAACAAAACCTTTTGTAGCTCTGAACATGGAAAAACTCCAAACAACTTTTCTATTTCCAGGATCCAAGCCTCGACTTTCAACGGATCAAGGCCTCCTTGGAAAGTTAGCAGCTTCATTTTATTAAACTTTTGTGTTAGGGCTATAGTGTCGTCATTGTTGATCGGTTCAAGTTGCATCGGAGGTGGAGGAGGAGGTGCGAGTTACTCTAATTGCCTCAAAGATTCAATCAACAATTCTATCATTCTTTCCAACCTGTCTATTCTAGCATCCGATGACTCTAAGTCAACTACATTTCTTGCATTCTCCATTTGTCTATATAAAACAAGAAATAATAAACATAGGCAAGACAGTTCTCACATTCATATAATTTATGCTTATATCAAGTCCGCACACACTCACACATGCAATATAATGCCTTAATTTCATTTCTAGGACATCTTATAGCTCATTTGGATGCGTGTGTGTTATAACTCATGCTCTGATACCACTCTGTCACGACCTAACCCCCGCCCCACGGGATTAGAGACGTAACCGGCTAGTAATCCGAGACTACCAAAGGCCTGCTTAACAGTAAAAAGTAATAGGGACTAGCGGAAGCCAATGATATAACATTACATCGTCCAATGAGCTATGAAACTAAAATGAATAAACAAATGTTAACATGCATCACTGTACAAGCACCCATCACGATATCATACTGTGTGCCAAAATCATATACAACACTTGGAATTAATCCCTTAATGAAAACTTTATGAAACAAAAGATCACTTGATTACTTTACAAAAAGAGTGAACTGGTAATCACCTAAAAGCCTTGGAGTTAGTTCAAACGAAACCTCGAAGTGAGGCACAATGGTTGGCTTTACAAAATAGAAGGTAGGTCGACGCCCTTAGGTCCTTTCTTGAGTTTGATTACCTACATAACAAATATAAATTGTAAGCTAAAGCCCAGTGAATAACAAATGTGTAAAGAGGTTAGAAATAATGCTTGTTTAAACATCAATGTCAATTCACATAGCAATATCATGTTCGTTAAATAAAATCATAGCAACCATAAGGATCCACGTGCACATGTAGCGATCTTTAACATCATAGTCGGTAAGATCATATAACTCAATCTCGTGTACACACTTGACCATGGTATTATTACTCCCAGGCGAGGGCCACATGAATATAGGCCACCGTATTGTTACCCCGGGGCGAGGACCACATGAACATAGACCACGATATTGTTACCCCTGAGTAAGGGCCACGTGAACATAACCACGGTATTGTTACCCCCGGTAAGGGCCACATGAAAATAACCATGGTATTGTTACCCCTGGGTAAGGGCCACGTGAAAACCATGTAAACGGAGGCCCAAAAGTATGAAACATAGACAGAAAAACAAACTGAACCTGCCTTGTTGGCCACACGTGCGGTGGCCTGGTCGCTCGTGTGGTGGTCTTTGCCTCATGAGCGGTGGTTAAGCATAATGCAATTTTGGCTAGAGGAGGCCCGCCCACTCGTGCGGTGGCCTAGGTCGCTCGAGTGGTTTGGGTGAAAAACAGTTCAAAAATTTTGCTAAAAATGGAACTTCTCTCTTTTTCCAAAACCAACTTCAATTTCATGCAAACAAGGCCCAAAACTCAGAAAAACATCCTCAATTCTATAACTCTAACTTCAAACAAAAACATAGCTTTAAAACAAAACCCATTTGGCCATTCGCAAGATCCAAAAGCTTGAAGTTAAGAAGAAAAACAAAACTAGGCATGTGGTGAGTTCCCAAATCAAAAGTCCATAAAGATTTATCCTCAAATCTCACAACTCATGCTAGAAACAAATGAATAAACAAGAATAATGACATGGATGCTAACACCTTGAGATATTTCCAAAATTTTTCCTCTTTAGGGTTCTAGACAATAACTTACACCACCTTGCTTCATAATTTCATGATGAGAACAACTTTAATTCATGAGATTGAGGGAAAATTTCTTACCTTAAGTTGATGATTTGATGAAGATTGGTCAATTCCCCTTTCTTCTCCATGAACCCTAGGTTTCTCTCTTTCTCTTTTGTCTCTAGAATTCTCTCAAGTCTCTACAAAAATATCTATCTCTATCTACCTCTTATTTGATGAGTAAAATTAGGTCTTGTTTGGGTCTTCCTAATTCTCTTCCTAATTCTAAGTTTAATTTCTTACTAACTCAATTCTCATCACAAGCCATTTCAATTAACACTAAATTGAAACGTACTACTGTGAATCAGGCTCTAATTACCTATTTCAAATATTTAATTTTAATCTTATGGTTTACTGATTTAGACAAGTTTACTTCCCATTTTTATCTATCTGTTTCCATTACTTCAATACAATGAACATAAGACACATAAAACACATGGTACATAATTTTGCATATAAACACATAATTAACGAAAATCACATAATTTAACAATTAATTAAGGAGGCGGGTGTTACATTCTCCCGGTAGACACCTCATTTTTGACCGCCCGTAAAACTCAGACGCTTTGTCCTATGCACTCAATGATGAAAGTTACATTGCATATGATTCAAATTATCAATGAAGGAATCCAAGGTCCCAACACCTTCATATTTACACTATTCTTACCTTAGATGTCCCTTTTTGAACATTGCGCCACCCTACATTGAACCTGAAGCAGAGGAACATGGGAGCACATTGGGGCTCGGCCGTGCCTCATTGGGAGCTAGTCGTGGCCATTTGGGGCCGGTTGTGCCTTGTTGGCGATAAACACCATTCTGGGTGGGAGCACACCAACTATCTATTTTTTAAGATATTTTCGACCTATTTTGCTCAAATTCTATAAATACGAGGTCATATCTCTGTTTTGAGGGTTGAAAAATTTCCAAGGAGCCTATACACTCACTTAAGAGCTCCTTCTTCCTTGCCAAGCCATCTTTGAGCAAGCTTACCATCCTTGAGCTATATCTATACACCATACCCACCCTCAAACCTAAACCTTGGAGCCTTGGTTGAACCTTGAGAATCATGATTCAACCTTGAGAGTGTGCTAGGATTGAGTTTGATTTGCAAACAAAGTTTGTTCTCTTCAAGAGGTATAAGCTCGTCACCTTTGTTTTTGCTTTCATTTCAATCTAGCTCGTTCTATTTCTTATGTTCTTGTGTTGTTTTGAATCCTTTTCAAGTGTTGAAACTTGGGTTTCAATAGCTACCAAAGGTAGAAATTAATAACACCCTTTCATGTACCTTACTTTATAGCTCACACCCCTATTTTTACACTCTTTTCTTTGACTTTTAAACTTTTTTTCAAAGTTTAAAACGGCTAAAAAACATGGTTTGAAGTCTCAAAAGTGGAGGGGTTAGCCACCTCTCCTTGTTCTTGTTTACTAGTTTAGTGTCTTCTTGCTATTATCTATCTTTTTGTGCTCTTTAACATAATTTTTGGCCACTGTTTTTGTATGTTTTGAGGCTGTTTAGGGCTATCCTAATGTATCTAATTAGTTTATGCTTTGAATATTTTACTTGTTATGTTGTAAGTCCTCATGGTTTCGGTTGTTTAGGCCTTGACACCATACCAAAGGTAGAAAGGATTAACACCCTTTCTTGTACCTTACCTTATAGCTCACACCCCTATTTTTACACTCTTTTCTTTGACTTTTAAACTTTTTTTCAAAGTTTAAAATGGCTAAAAAACATGGTTTGAAGTCTCAAAAGTAGAGGGGTTAGCCATCTCTCCTTGTTCTTGTTTACTAGTTTAGTGTCTTCTTGCTATTATCTATCTTTTTGTGCTCTTTAACATAATTTTTGGCCACTGTTTTTGTATGTTTTGAGGCTGTTTAGGGCTATCCTAATGTATCTAATTAGTTTATGCTTTGAATATTTTACTTGTTATGTTGTAAGTCCTCATGGTTTCGGTTGTTTACGCCTTAGACACCATGCCATTTGAGTTGATAGCTTTTCTTTACTAGTTGCTTTATGCAAAGAGTATCATTTTAATAATCAATCTCGCATAATAATTTCTGCGCCCTCCTTCCTTTCTTCTTTTATTTTGCTTGAGAGTTATTTCAAAAGATTGATAGTTATTCAAGGCATGAGAAAGAGACCTATGCTCAATAGCTTAAACCTCTACGAAGGTTCATCATCAAGGTGTAGTCTCTCTTTTATGCCAAGAATCGCTTCTCGTTTGACGTTTCTTCTCATTTAGTGGACTTAACTATCACTTTGGACAAATTGACTAAAGAATGGAAAGACTAAAAAAATTGGCTTAAAATCAATGAACCGACATAAAGAAAAGGGATTAGAATAGTTGGATTTGGCCGGACGTTATGCCGAGCCCATCGTGCCAAGAATCGTCACATACCAATGCATGATGTGTTGATAAGTCTTGAGACGTGTCTATTTCCCTTTTTGAATTTCCATGATAGAAGGAAGGGGTGGTTGTATTCATTACATTTATTAATTTTTTTGTCCAAACATGCCTGAAATCATCAAGCAATCAACTTGCTATCGTTGATGGTTTCAGACTCAAATTCATTCTTCTCTTGAGTTTCCCACTACAGAGAAGAGTAGAAGGGACAAATAGGGCCTAAAAAGGCTCTGTCTGCACTGTTCTCACCTTAGAGCACAAAAATATTTTTGGCATGAAATTAGGGCACGGCGGGCAATTTTTGGACCCGACCGGGTCTCATTTGGGGCCGGCTAGCCCCTAATGTTTGGTAAATAGTGAATTTTTGCAGAAACAGAAAGCAGTGACTGAGGGTGAAACAGAGCAAGTCTGAGCAGATAGAGCAGTTTCTGGACACTGTGCATGCGATCATTGTGCCTTATTGTTGCTTGTATTAATGTTATAATTGTAATTATTGTTGTTGTAAATAACTATTATGCAATTTCATTGCTGTAATTAGTATTGTTATAATATCTTTGTTGTAATAAAATTAGATAGATAGTTAATTTAGAATTCATTCAAATATGTAATAAGTAGTTTGTTCATTAAGTTGATTAGCCTCCATTTAAATTTGTAATAGTTAGCTTAATCCGGACATTTGGACACTCATTCAGACGCTCTTTCATGAGGGAAAATATGTAATAATGGTGTATGTCTTCCAACCCTCACTTCTCTCTCCCTTTTATTTACCCGCTTGTAATGGTAGCATAGAGCATCATATTTACTTAGCATTTTCCATGATTTGCATCCATTCATCCTGCATGCATAAGGTTCGGCTCATCATACTAATCAAATGTCAATTTCAAGTTCATTACTCGAATACGTGCTTTTATCGCATGCCTTAAATTGAATCATATACCATGCTAGTAGCCGAATCTATGTAATTGCGGCTGCATGTGTCACATTAGTCATTTTGAATTAGTTAGGAGCATGCATGTTTTCTAATCATTTTGCTTTGTTTATCTTACCTCGGAGTACTAGGTGAGTATTTTGTGTTTTAGCATGTCGTATTGCATGTTTGTATGGCCGTATCGAGCATGTTTTCCATAAGGCTAAGTGCTTAAGTGATTTATCTCTTGAATGCCAGTGGATGAAGGTTAATTTGCTCAAATTGGGATGCATTGATTAATGTATATGCAAACTCACTTTTTCAAGTGACGCGTATTTAAAGCAATTATTCAAACAAACATAAAATCAAAATGTTTCAACTTTTGCAAATTGGTCTATACTTGTATGCAACGCATAGTAATGTTAGCATAATAATCGGAGCAAGAGCATATAATGTAAATAAGAATCACATCATGATTTGTAGAGGCCGATCTTTGACCAGGTGAGTGAGGTGCTCAATTCATGATCTTTCCTTTCATACCTAAGTTCTCGAGCCGAGATACTTTGGTGATGATGGACTAATGGCCTTTTGGCACGAGTCACGTGTTCCCTAAATTTTTCAAAAATATTTAGGTGGCAATTCTGAAATCTGGCAAAGCAGTCCATTTTTGGCATTTTGTTCAAACATTGATTTTCAAAACGAATTGCCGAATTTGGACTCATTTGTGTTCGTGTTTTTTTTTTTTTTGCTTCACATTGAACTTGTGAAATCAGATTCAGAAGCATGGGAGTCCAAACTGTAGGACTAGTCATATCCAAAAAGAGCACAAAAGTAAGCTACAGTTTCTGGAAACTCTGTTAGGGATTTAGAGAATTTGACTCGAAATTCATGATGTGAAATTTTATTTACTCTTATATGTTCTTTGCATTGCATTTGCATTTGTTACTTCAAGTCACTGTGTTTTCCATCTGCTATTCCTGGACGGCTTGCCGAAAGCTTGCCTGAAAAGCTTGCCAAAAGGCTGGCCGATCATGGGCTCTGCCATGTTGGAAACACAACCCTTGGATCTAGATTATCGCGGTATTGCTTGATCCTCCTTTCACTTTTTGGTGTTAGGTGTGAGAGGTATATTAGGTAATTTTGTCGAGGTACCCCTTCGGACCAATTGGCCTAGTTGCATATAGTAAAACCGTAGTGACTATTTCAAATTAGGACAGGATGCCACCCGTATACAGGATGTCATGAAACTACTTGCTTGAATAGTACAGCCTAGATCATGTCAAAAATCTAGGGCAGGGTAACCCTACCCCATCATAACGGTGTCTTGTTTCTTTTTTACCTGATATGTGCTTTTACAGTGAAAATGAACAGGGATGTTCATATCAGTGGTACAAATGTTGGTATCAAGTTGGGAATAGAGATCAGTAGAGTTTTCAATCCTTTAGCTGTGTGTTTTTGACTATTGAGGATTGGGCCGAAGTGCTATCTGTTTTTGATTGTTTTTCTTTTCTTTCTTTTGCTAGGTAGTTTACCATCATAGCTTCAGAAACACCAAATATTCCCCAAGTTGTGTGAACTCGTTCTGGCCGACTTTGCAAAACTCAAGATCTTGTTGATGATCAGCTAGTGTTAGTCTCACTTCCACCGGTTACTCGAAGAAGAAGGAAAGGACAATCAGTAGCACCAAGACAGAGCATTCAGCAAGCACATGTTTGTTCCCACACAATCAGTTCACCAGCATCTAGCTCACCTCGACTAGCAAGGGCACATAATACAACTCAGAACATTGAAGAATTTGTTTCCATGATGGTAGCATTCCAAAGAACCATGGATACTATAAATCAAAGGATAGATGCACAGAATGAGATTATCGCTGATCTGCGACGCCCATCTAGGGCATCAGCATCAACCGTCCACCCAATCCTAGCTGTTTAGCCAAATCCTGATCCACCTCCACTAATTGAAAACCCTCCGGCCCCGGATCATCAAGAGATGTTCCCACAAGTTCCAGCTTTCAGGCCTCTAGCACAGCCTCACGGGAAACTCCCTTCCTTTAACATCAATGATATTGACCCGGCTCTGATCAAGATTGCCAGGCTGGAGAAAGCATTGAAAAAGTCCCAGGGCTTCAACTTCATTCTGAATATTGAAGATAAGTATATTGAGGCTTTGGTTGGGTTACCGGAGAAGTTCAAGATGCCCCACATTGACAGATTCGATGGGAGTAGGGATCCAATTGTACACTTCGATGGGAGTAGGGATCCAGTAGTGATCCTATGCTGCACAATCCCGAGAGCGATTCCACGCATGTCTTCGCAAGACCACACAAAACGTTTTTTGAAATCTTTTAAGAAAGTGACTAGTCGCTTGCGCTGAAGACAATGTAGAACCAATCTGGATCAAGCCAGGATCCTTCTCAGTACTCACATTAACAAACATGATCTTATCTATTAAGGGCTTAGCATGCCTCTCTTTCTGTCAATTTGATGAAATTTTTGCAAATTCAGAGGTATTCCTCCCTCTTTATTTTCATCAAAGTGTTTGAAAAGTTTTTGAAAAACTTAGGTCAATGTAATGATTTCAAGGCATAGAAAAGTAGGTGAAAAGCACTGTCGTTTCATTCAAATCTTTTGGCACAACTGGCTCCATGGCAGAAACAGACACAAAAGGGTGGAAATCACTGCTGTTTCATTTAGATCTTCCGGCGCAACTGGCTCAATGACAGAAACAGATGCAAAAGAAAGACTGTAAAAGACAAACACAAAACAAGATAGTGATGTCCGAGGTAACACCCCCAAAATCACCCGACTGTAACACAACAGGACTGACTCGATACAACAAGACAGACTCAATACAACACAACAAAATTGACTCAATACCCAAGTCAGAAAGTAAAATAAACAGCATTCGCAAATTGCTCAAAACAGTGCGTGCCATCTCCACATCCAGAGTAAAATGAGCGCTAACAGCAGGTGGTTTATCCCCCGATCACATAGTCACATTATCTCCCACATTCATTGATCCAATGTCGATAGACTTTGCAGGACCTGGTGCGACAATGACCTCATTGTCAATCAAATCTTGTATTTCATGGCGAAGACGAAAACACATGTTAGTGTCATGGCCGGCTTGTTGATGGAAGGCACAGTACTTGGCCGGATCATGCTTAGCTGGAAGAGAATCCGAGAGAGGCCGAGGCTCTAAGGGTTTGAGATGGCTTTGTCCTATAAGGATTTGGAAAGCTTTGGACAAAGTCATGTAGAGGGGATTGAAGACCCTCTGGCCTCGGGGTTGGTACTTCGAGGTTTGTGGAGTGTTGGATGTACCGGCAAAGGGGTTGGCAGGCGCTGATTTCTAATGATCTCCTCCGAGTGTAGGATTGGAGCTGAAAGGAACGTTTCTGGCACAACATCCCTTTTTTTGGCTTGCCCCTTGATTCAGAATGCTCTCATCCTGAGCGACAAAAGTTCTATCCACAGTCTTTGCAACAACTGCAGGCACTTGCTGTTTGTTCAGCCCTCCGGCTTTCAAAGCCTCAATAGCCCACTGAAGATGTTCATAAGGACCAATACCTACCCCAACCTTGTTCTTTCCATTTGCCTCCACTTTGCCAAGGGAGTGGCCTTCTTCCAATGCAGCTCATCCCAAGATTGGGGAGCCTTTTGGTGTGAAATTTCTGGCATGTGATGTGGTTGATGACGGAGCCAATATCCCAAAGGCCAGATCTGCCACTGTTCTCTAAAGATCTTCAATCATTCTCATTAGCTCAGAAGTAGTGGGTTCATGGGTTTGAGATGATCGGTGTTCAAATGCGTCCATCATACATAAGTCCATGCTTTTTGGGATAAACACCTCAGGCTTGGGTAGATGGGCCGGGGTGATGCATATGCTGGGGTTGTACGTGGATGGCAATATATGGATTAGATTGAGGTGTGGATGAGGTACTTGGTTATTGGGGTCTTGAGGTGGAGCTATCGTCTAGTTGTCGATGAGATTCTGGACCTCATGACGAAGGCGGTAGCAACGATCAGTGCCATGACCGCGTTGCTGATGATATACGCAGTATTTGGTGGAGTTATATCTGGTAGGGAGTGGGTCAGGTAGAGGCTGGGGATTAAGGGGTTTGAGATACCCTTTTTCCCTCAGGACTTTTAGTGCGCTAGTTAGGCTCATATAGAAGGGGGTGAAAGTTTTGCCCTGAGCTTGAGTTGGGCCGGCTGTTTGTGGGCTTGGATTGGCAAACGGGTCGGCAGTTTTAGAAATGGTGACGGTGTAGATTTCAGTGGGTTTTGGAATAGTACTACTACCAGCATTGGTACTCCCGGAAATCACCCTCCTCGTTGGTTCACTTGTTCTGGGAATAATCCCTCTGTTGAACGCATTCTCGATCTGAACCCCCAATTCATGCAAACTTTTGAAAGTGAACTGTGGAGCCGCTATTAACTTCTGCAACATATCATGTTCAAGGTTCTGCACCACTATTCGCACTTGGTCCCTCTCAGAAGGGCGATATATTATATGTGTTGCCTTTGCTCTCCATCTTGCAACAAATTCCACAAAAGACTCTGTGGGATTCTGGTGGGTTGTTTCAAGCTCGAGTGGTCATTTCAACTTGGGTGTTGTAAGAGTAGTGATTGACAAAGGACTTAGCTAACTCTTCCCAGTTCTGCTTCACTTTATCCTCCAACTTGGCGTACCAAGTGGCTGCTATACTCGATAGGGTTCTTTCATACAAAGAGAGTTTCTAAGGCTTAGTCAGACCCATCAGTTTCAGGACATCCAAGAAAAGCCGGATATGTACCATAGGATCTCCAGACCCGTCGAAACGGTCAATGTGTGGCATTCTGAATCTATCTGGGAGCCTTACAGCAGCCTCGGTGTATCTATCCTCAATGTTAGGAATGGAGTTAAGGCCCTATACTTTTTTGAATTGCTTCTCAAGGTTCGCAATTTTCACCGAGGTCGGTTCGAGATCATTAGTACCAAAGGGAAAAAGCCTCTCATTAGGCTGCACCTAGGGTCTGAAAACCTGAGCTTGAGCCAACCTTTCTCCAGGATCCGGACCTTTCAAATCTTCAGCTGGCGGAAGTGGATCAAAGTTCGGCTGGGGTCCCGAGGCTGGATGTGTTGTAGGTGCCCCAGACAGGCGTTGCATTTCAGCATTGGTCTCATCCTGCCTGGCGATTCCCTGGTTTAATGCCGCTATCATGGCCATAACTTCTTCCGGACTCTGTGTCATCACGGTCTGCTGAGTTTGAACAAAGGTGATGTGACTAGTGACTGTCAGATCGGTTGAACTGGTGAGCCCTGACTGGCCTTTCTTTGCCTTGCTACTGGCAAAGGAAACACTAGTTGCCCTTGAACTGAATCTCCTGACCTAACAAAGTCTATCAACACAAGTCCAATGCACCTGGGGGATATTGGAGCCTTCTGAAGCTATGGTTCCAGGACTACCTAGCAAAAGAGAAAACATACAGCACCTCAGCCTGGTTTCACTAGAACAGTTATGAGCATAGCTGAATGACTGTGCTCTTTACTAAATTCTGCCCCAAAACAGATACCAACTTGGCAACTGATATGCACATCTCTGTACAGTTTCATTGTAAAGCACATACCAGTTAATTAAGAGCCAAAACACCCCTATAATGGGGTAGGGTTACACTGTCCTAGTTTTGTCAGGAGCTAGGGGTTCACTATGCACAGCAAGTGGTTTCAAACAATCCTGCATTTGGGTAAGCAACCTGTCCTAGTTTGGAATAGTCTCTAAGGCTTTCGATATGCAGCTAGGTCAATTGGTCAAAAAAGGGTGCCTCAGCAAAACCACCTAATATACCTCTCGCTCCTAACACCGAGAAGTGAAAGGAGGATCAAACGGTATAGCAGTAGTCCAGATCCAAGGTTTGTGTTCCCATTGTGGTAGAGCCAGCAACTGGTCAGCCTTATGGCAAGCTTTTCCAAGCGACCCTCCGGCAAACCGCATAGGAATAACAGATGACAAACACTGTGACTTAGGCGCACCTATGCAAATGCAATGCAAAGAAACACATAAGTGTAGATAAAACAAAATATCATGATTTCAAGTCAAGTTCTCTAAATCCCCAGTAGAGTCACCAGAAACTGTGGACCCGACTTCCTTCGCAAGCCCCCCCTTTCGGAGAGGCGCGAATTGGTCTCCTGCAGTTCGGACTCCTGTTACGGTTCTGAATCTAATCTCACGAAGTACAATGTGAGACTGATAAGCACCAAAGAGTCCAACCCGGCAAATCATTTTGGAAAATCAGATTTTGAATCAAATAATGCCAAAACTGGACTGCTTTGTTAGATTACAAAGTCGCCACCTAAATATTTTATTTTTGAGAAATTTAGGAAACCCTGACTCGTGCCAAAGGCCACGTGTCCGTCATCACCAAAGTTGCCTCGGCTCGGGAACTTGGGTACGAGAGGGGAAGGTCATGAAATGAGCACCCCCGCTCGCCTGATCAAAGGATCGGCCTCTACTAAGCATGATCTGTTGTTTTATAAACCTCATGTGTTCTTATCCGGTTATTAGCTAACTTTACTATGTGACGCACACATACAAGTAAATATCGACTAAGTCGCGAGATTTGGAACAAATCGACTCATGTTTGTTTTTGAAAATGGTTTGAAAGTGCCACTCGCAAGTGGGCTAAAGCGCGGATTTGCCACCCTCAAGTGGGCTTAAAACATGATGATTTGCCACTTCCCAAAGTAGGCTTAAAACATTCATTCGTTGAATTGTCCCAATTCATGCAACAAATCCCTCACCTACAGGCCTTCATGCAGTTAATCACTTAAGCAAATAGCCTCATGGCAAGCATGCTATCATGGCAACACTCACACTCATGCAGGTATGCTAAAGCGTAACACTTACAGTGTACTCCAAGCCAAAACAAAAGCTAGTTAGAAATATGCATGATCCTAACTATACAAGATGCCTAATGCAACTCATGCAATAACGCAACTAAATAGGCTCGGCTATCTAAGATGGCAAATGAATGCTACGGTTTAACACATGTATTCAGATAAGTATTGAAATACGATGCAGTTTGAATGATGCGCCGAGCCCGGTGCATGCAAGACAAATGAATGGATGTAAACATGCAAAGCATAAGGCATGCTAATTGAAACGTGATCCCTAATCTAACGATCAAAAGCGGATAAATAAAAGGGAAAAAGAAGTGGGATTGGAAGACATGCACACACGCGCACGCTTATTACAACATTGTGCCCTCTCAAAGGAGGGTCCGAATAAATAAGCTAAGCTACACTAAGCTAAGCTAATCTAACTAATCTAATTAAGCTAATTAGACTAATTATTACACAACCAATTGAATAACTAGTAAACTACTTAGTAATTATTACAACACGACATAAAGAAATAGCTAAGCTAAAGCTACTTAATTATTACATAACCAATGCAAATTAACAAAGCGGTTAACATATTAAATTACGTTGCTACTACTCTACTCTGGGATGTAGAAGATGCATGCACTCGGTTCTCGCCCCGAAAAGCCTTCCGGTTTGCTCTTGAGAGGCTTTGCTTGCAGGGTTACTCCAAGAACTTTTTGCTCCACCTTACCAATTCATTGCTGAGGAATGCACCAGTGGCCTGCCGGCCATGAGAGCTTGCTGCCAGCCATCTGCCGGCCAAAGAGAGGCACTGCCGGCCAATGATGAAGCACTGCCGGCCATCAATGTACCAGTGCCGGCCACTGGTGTGCTGAATTACCACACTGCAACAGAGCACAGAAGAGGAAAATGGAGGGTTTTCCAAGGATATGTTTGTACCATGCCCCTTCTTATCATCTCAAAACATCAAAGGAGTGCCATTCTTGGATCCATAACCCGCAATCAAGCATTTTCAATGCATGATGGCCAAAGATCCAAGTTGTACACTTTCAATGAATGCACAAAACAAGACTCTAGACCACCACCCTATCATGCATGTCAAGGGTGATGGAGACAAAGGAGATTAGCTCATTTCATCACTTTAAGTATGAAATGGACCAATCTACCTTGTGTTCAATATAACGTCCGATTGAACACATGCAATGCAAACACAACATGCTTATCTTGGTCATGTTTTACTTGTCCAATTCTTGTTTACACATTTTAGCATTACGAAGCCATTCTTTAATCGGTTAAGTCCAAAATGAGTGTCCTCTAATAAGAGAGGGGTCAACCGAAAGATGGCTTAAGACATGAGAGAGATCATGCCTTTGGTTAGTAGAGACCCTCAAAAGAGAGCTAAAACCATTGAGCACAAGTCTCAATCTCAAGCTTAAACATAACCTTAAGATTAAACAAACCTCAAAGCAAATGGAAAAATGAAGAAATGAGGGAGGTTGCAGACTTTTTAGTGCTAAAATGGCATGGAAAATAATACTACAACATGCAAACAACTCATGTATAACAGGTTCAAAGGCCAAAAGCAATAAACTAGTGAAGAGCACTACACTAGATGCATGCAATATCAAGCTTAAATGACCAAACCAGCTTTGGACAGAGCTTAAACATGCCAAAATAGTGGCTAAATCATGCTAGAACTGAAGCATAAAAAGCAAGAAAAACATGCTCATTTGTTGGCTCGCAAGCTAGGCTCAAAACACAACTCTCAAAAGCAATGAAAGAGTGAAGTATGTGAGAGTGTGACAAGGCTGTACACACTGAAATCATATATAAAATGATGCTATATCATGCAATCAACACATGCACAACATGTTAGAGGCCTTAAAACACAAAGCTAGTAAAGGCCATTTGCACTATAGCTATACAAAACATGGCTCATAAGGGACAAACACTTTAAAACATTCCTAAAACAGTTTAAAAGGAGTTCCAAAACAAGCTTGAAGTCGGCAAAAAAAAGTGCTAGAATGAGAGGCTAATACATAGCACAAACTAGACTATTAAGCACCATTGCACTACAAGCATAGAAAGCAAGCCTCAAGTGGCCAAACTAGCTCCAAACAGAGCTAAAATAGATCAAAAAAGTAGCAAAAATATGCTGAGATCAAGTCATAAAATGGTAGAAAAACATGCTCACATGTTAGGCTATCTACTCATGCAAACAACACACAAGGAGGGGAGGCCAACCCCTCCTATTTTGGACCTCAAAATATGGTTTTTGTCACTCAAAAACCTCTGAGTTTCAGTGGTAAAAAGGCCCAAAACGTTTGATTTGAAGGTGATGAAAGATGGCATAAAAAGCTTAACAAGCCAAAGAGCCAAAAGGGGGGACAACCCCCTAACTCACAAAGGCTCAAACCACCATTTTTAGGACTGAAAAACAAAACTTTTACATGCCAAAACCAGCCTTCAAATGGTGGAAAAAGATGGCAAAGCAAGTATGAAAAACAAGCTTAAAGGGAGAGAGTTATACCTCTTGGAGCACAACACAATTTTAGGCAACTAAACCAAGCAAAATCACCTCCAAGAGCTCCAAGAAGACCTTCTAGAACCTCAGCTCAAGGATAACCAACTTTGGTGAAGGATGTATAGGCAAAGGAGAAGTGTATCTACACTTGTATGCACTTATGCACAAAGGCTCAAGAGAGAGAGAAATGTAGAGAGAGAGACTATCAAAATTTTCTTCCTCAAAATGTTCTAACCTTGAAAACCATAGAGAAGGCTCTCTATATATAGAAGAATGCAAGCTCAAGTCGAAAATATCCCATAAGGGACAGCTGGAACAGCTGGAAGATAAATATCTGCAAAAAAACTGCCTTTTTGCATCAACGGCCGGCACATGTACATTGTTGGCCGGCAAGAATCACCCTTGGACGGAAGGGGGCCGGCATAGGAAAATTCATGGCCGGCACATGGCCAGAAAATCCCATTCATGGCCAGAAACTTCCACCTCTGGTTGGCCAGAAAAATCTACTTTTTGGGCCCGACTTCAACTGGACATAACTCCTTCATCTGGACCCCTTTGCAGGTCATTCTTGAGCCTAAATTTAAACCCTTGAAGTCTTATTTTCAATGGTGTCATCCTCACATCAAAATTCTAAGTATGCAAAAAGATATGCCTCTTTTAGTGAAGACTACTCAGTTTCGATCCTACCCGGATTCATGCTAAACTTCTCCCAAACTAGTTTTCTTCTCTCGTCTCCCCTTTTCTTCAACCCCAAACCTCTAAACAAGATGTTTTGAAAGATTTTTCAAAGAGTTCACCTCTCTTTCATTCATTTCCACTTTGTCCTTGCTCGGTTTACCGAAAAGCGTAACATTTAACGAAATGCGAGCCTCGGAACATCATAGGAACTCTTTTTCAAAAATGTTTTGAAAGAGAAGGTTTTAAGGTCTAAAATCTTTTGATCAAAATCGTTTTGGCCCAAAAAGGGGTGTGAAGTTGGTATTTGACGCTCCTCTTGCCGAAGAAATCGAATCTTTGCACTGCACAACTTTCACCACCAAGTAAACAATCAGTGGCACCCAAGTCTTAAGGGCGGTCAAAAATGGGGTGTCTACACAACCTATGCCAGCCGCAGATCTGCTGCACATCCAATCACACCACTATCCCTCTGAAGGAAAGTCCATTAGCCTTTGGCGAAAAAAGTAAGCTCTCACTGAATACTCGGGGTGAGGGTCCACCACTTTCAGCTTATCCATGAGCGATACCTAGGAAGAGATAAAAAAATAAGAGAGATTAAGGAGTAGAGAGATGTACATTGACAGAAAAGTAAGAAAAGGGGTTGTGAGATAAAAATAGAGAGTGAGTGCCGAGTGACGTAAGGATCGTAAATAAGAAAGGATGGAAAATAATACCTGAAGAAGCAGTGGACTCCCTGCAAACCGGGTCGTCTCTCGTCGATGAAAAGCATCTATACCCATCAGGGTTTTGGCCAATGCCAAACCAATGCAGCTCTTGCCTTCTTTCAAGCATTGAGCCACCTCAATCAACCTCATATTGGCTCTGCCACAACTAGGGGCAAGAAGGAAGTGTGCGAGTGAGCATAAGTAGAGGGCATGTTACCGATAACCACGCCAAATGAGGTCACCACTATCTCCAATGGTGGAAAACCGACGAATCAAACTTGGGATATTCAACTCCCCATCATGAGCCAAGAATCGATCCTCGTACAAAGTAAGCCCACACATCCATCCCAAAACCTGGGCATGGTCAAAACGGGGCTAAGGCATGATTTCTTTGTCACGCCGAGATTCCATCAATGCTCAAAATTCTTCGAGCGTCAGACACATTTCTTGTGATCCAAAGGGAAATACATATGTAATTGGGTTCTAGCATCGAACAGTGGCATGGCGAAACGGAAAACAAAGCGAAGTGCGGCTCAAAGGAAAAAGCGCGTTTAGGCCAAAACAACAAAAGTTCACCTTTTTCGAGCTGTCCAAAGTGGCTATCCAGTCTCGGAGCCTATTGTTGAGCAAAGTCTCCATCTTGAGAGGAAAATGTCAAAGATTTGTTATTCTGCTAGAAAAACAACAAGGGAGCACCATTTATAAAGTTTGAGAAGAGGCAATGCATGACAGCTGGACTGCACTGACTGACATCACCTTTTAGCCTGGCCGTGCCTATTTGGACCTTGGTGGGCCTAAATGATGGCCCAGATCAGAGCAGTTGCAAAAAAGGCTGGCTTTTGTCTTGGTATACAACGGTTGTGTTTTGAGTCTTGTTTTGTTTGTATCAAGTGGTTTTTAGTATTTTCGAGTTGTGTTCTTTGTGCTTTCCTGTTATCAAGTTGTATTTTACATTTTTGTCCAGTTGTAGGTTGTTATCCGATTCAAGAATGAATTCAAGGACAAGTATTCACAATTGAAAATGTTGTACCAGATTATCATGCAGAGGTTATGCCATCCATCACATGTCACGACATACAAGAGGAATCATCAAAAAAATATATTCTTTCCATAAACTGGTGGGTCTAACCTCGATCATCGTTTTACAAAAAAAAAAAAAAAAAAAAAGTTTTCAAAAATAAAACAAAAGGGTCTATCTGAAGCTAGTTCCTAACTACAAAAGAAAAGAATAGAAAAGAACAGAAAAATGAACCCATTATCGCCCTCTTCCTCCTCGGCTACGGAGGAGGTGCATCACTATCATCACTGGGATTGCTAGATTGGATGTTGACCTCATCCCCCTCATCCTCGGGGGTTGTGTACTCATCAAAAGACTCCTCAGAAGGTGAGCACTGTCTCACTCTGCCTCTCTCCTGATCAGCCCATCCTTTGCCCCTCATTAGGCCCCGTCTCCGTCTCCCAGCTGGCGGCGGTCCTGCAGGTCTAACTAGTGCTGGCTCACACTGGAAAGAGTGCAGATATCAGAAACAGATATCAGAATATGAAGTAAATAGTAGAAAAGACCAATAGAATTATGAGCAAGATTGTAAGGACAGTAAACTAGGGGCAAAGTGTACCTCGACCCCATGGGTGACTAGAGCAGTCTGCCTCCTTCGCACCATCAGAAGTAGTCTATCAATTGTCTGAAGAAGATCATCTACGTACCTCGTAGGCACCTACAAAATATGAAACAAAGTAATAGAGCACAGTGGGAAGAAAGTAATAAAGCATAGTGGGTAGAAATAAAGGGAAGTGTGTTGATCTACTCAATGCCAAGAGCAAGCACCAACCTGCGGTCCCTCCCCTTAATGTGCTCAAGGGAATCTGCTCGATCACCCCGTTTGGTCGCATGTATACAACCTCGATGGGAATCACAAGAAGCGCAGGAATAGAAGTGGTAGCAGGAACATCTCTGGCAGCAACAGCAGCAGCAACAACCTAAGGAACTGTATGGACCACACCCCTAGTACGAGGGGCTATCACCTAAGTCTGTAAGAAGGAAATCAAGTTGCCACACTCGTAGTGCCAATCGCCTTCCTCTCCCAACATAAGAAAGTCAATTTGGGACCCGTCATGGAGATTATCAACTACTCTCATGCCTGGAGGGGAAGGATGTGGAATGTCAGGGTCAGCTACGCCTCGCGTCTGATGGATGAACCTCTCTCCCAAGTAATAGGCCTTGCCGAAAGGACCTTCAAACAAAATCCGCATGGTGGAGGCATGCCATGCAGCAACATAGGTTGTCCTCGACGCTGAAGGGATGCCCGCCCAAGGATGCCAGTCAACCTGTGAACAGAAGGTGCAAGGTAGTTATCAGATATTAAAGGTTGAGCAGTATGGAAACAATAGTATAGGAGTCGCAGTATGGACAAAAGGAAAATAGCAGAATGTAAAAGAGCAAGATTAGAGATTTTGTTTCCCTATCTGCGGTGATGGTATCGAAGAAGTGGAGAAAGTAAAGGAAGTCTCAGTCTATGTGCCAGCGCCGCTCAAATCGGGAGTTATAGTATCGGGAGTGGGGTACTGACAACTCAATCGGCTTCACTGGGATCAGAGTCAGGGAAGTGAAATACATGTAAATCCACAGCTGCAGGAATAGGAAATTCAAGTGAATGAGTAAAGCAGATAAACAGAAAATGAAAAGCAAGTATAAGCAGAGAATGCAAAGCTGAATAGAAAAGTAAGTGTGAGGTGTACCTCCCAAACTCTCCAGTAGTCGCCAAGATAATCCGCCTTGCGGCGGGATACGGAGCTCATATAGCAGTATAGGGTGGCCAGGCCGGTACCACCCCAATCATACTCTACCACCTATGGTAGATGCACGAGGGCGCCTAGGAGGTATAGCCCCACAGTATTTTCCCTATTCACAAACAGGGTAGTACCGAGGAGATACATGAGAAATCCGTGGCGTACTGTGCAACCTCCTCTGGGGTAACTGGCTGAATGTCGGTGAAGTGATCCAAGAGCTAGCTATATCTCACCATCTCATGGATAGTAGTGTCTGGGATCACACCGAGAAGCTAACGTTGTGCAGCTCTCCATTGCGTCATCTCAAGATTGAATGGGATCATGCTGACAACCCCTACCTGCAGGCCGGTAAGCATTGAGAAATCGTGCAGGGTCAGAGTTAGCTCCCCGATCGATGAAAAGTGAAATGAGTCTATGGTGTCCCACCACCTCTCTACCAGGGCCCTGTAGAGCAATGGCTCAGCCCTCATCTATATGAGCCCTGAATAGAAAGGCCCGAAGCCGGCAACATCGACCAATGTACGAACCTCCGCGGGAAACCTCTCATACCAGTACCGGGGGCCGGATATGGATCTATTGCTGCCAATCCTCCTAGCTATCACCTATAGGTGGGGAATGTTGTCAGTGTTTGCATGGCATTAAAGGATAATTTGCATACGAGATTCAAAATATGTGGAAAACAAAGGAAAGATTGCTTATCGTGGAGGCGTCGGCGGACAAGTGGTCAGCAGGCTCCCATAGTAGGATGTCCTCATCTATCCTTGGGATAAGGCCCTTAGATCTCAAAATACTGCTAGGGGTCGGAGCATGTGTGCGGGGCTTGTAGATGGCCACATCAAAAGGCCTATCGGCAAGAGGCGGCAACTCAGGCTCAAGAACAAGAGGGAGAACATCCTCAGCCTCTATGTCCTTACCAACGACGACACCAATATCCACAACGGGGTCAAGGATGGGAACCTCGCCACTAGCCATAGAGAGAAAATGAGAAAATATGATGAAAACGTGAGTGGGTAAGTGAGATTGAGTGAAAAACCTAAAATTCCCAAACCTTAGGAGAGAGAAAATAAAGAGAAGAAAAAGAAAAAACAAGAGAGGGTGTGTAAAACCCGAACAAGTATGTGAGAAAGCCAAGCAAAACTAAGGGAAACCGCAAAACCCAACCAAATCAAATTGTGTTTGGTTCAAAACGTAAAGGAGTGAGTGGGTTTTATGAAAACAATTCGCAAGGGTTTGAGGTTTTTTGCAAAAATAGGGAAAATCTAGAGAGAGAGGAGAGAGATTTTCAACCTAGGGTGTGAACAAAATAAGGGTTGGGTTTGATTTAAACCAACCACGGGCGTGGCTTTTACCGAATGTGCCCCCTGCCGTTGTCGCGACCCGGCCGGCTCTATTGGACCCCGGTCGGGCTTCATTGAGGCCCGGCTGGCCCCAAATGCAACCCAGTTTTTCTTTATTTTTTTATTGTCATATTGGGCCTCGATCTAAATTTGGAGAAAGTGAAAAAAAAAAAAAAAAAAAAAAACAGAAAACAAAAGAGAAAAATAGTGAGGAAAAAAAAAAAAGAAAAGAAAAAAAAAAAGGGAAAAAAAAAACACTGAGGAGGAAAAAGAAAACAATATCAAAGGGAAAAGAGCAAAGGAAAATAATAAAGAAGAAAAAAAAAAAAAGAGGAAAAACAAGGAAGAGAATGAAGGAGTTTGTTCTTGGTTTGTTTTGTTGCGTTATTTTGGCGATTTGTTCCATTAATTCATAATATGTTCCATTATTTTGTTATTTTTATAATTTGTTGCTTTCATTGTTTCGTTGAGTGTAGCTCAACTTTCCGCGTTCCTTTCAGAAGGCGAATAGCCCTACAGTTTGGACTTCAGTTGTGGTTCTGAATCTGATTTCACAAAGTGCAATGTGAAACAATGAAAACTCAAAAGAGTCCAAATCTGACAATTCTTTTTGGAAAATCAATATTTGAATCTAATGCCAAAAATGGACTGCTTTGCCAGATTGCAGAGTCGCCACCTAAATATTTTTTGGGAAATTTAGGAAACCAGAGATTCGTGCCAAAGGCCATTAGTCTGTCATCACCAAAGTGTCTCAGCTTAGGGACTTAGGTACGAGAGGGGAAGGTCATGAGTTGAGCACCCCACTCGCCCGAACAAAGATCGGCCTCTACTAATCATGATGTGTTTCTTATTTACATTATACGCTCTTGTTCCGATTATTAGCCTAACATTACAATGTGACGCACGCACAAATATAGACTAATTGCAAGAATTGGAACATTTAATCTCATGTTTTGTTTTGAAATTGTTTTGTGAATTTGCCACTTGAAAAAAGTGGGCTTAAAATGGAACATTAATCAAACTACCCCAATTCAAGCAATTAGTCTTCATCCACAGGCATTTAAACAATTATACCATTTAAGCACTTAGCCTCATGGCAACCATGGTAGATATGGTAACACAAACACTTGATGCAAGAATTTAAACATTTGGTTTGTATAGTGAGCCGAACCTAAATGCATGTAAGACGAATGATGCAAAACATGAAGTATGCTAAAGAAACGTGATGCTCTATACTAACCATTGTAAGTGAATAAATAAAAGGGAGAAAGACATGGGGTTGGAAGACATACACATTATTACAACATTTGATCCCTCACGCAGGAGGGTGCGAATCAATGTCCGAAAGTCCGAATTAACTAACTATTACAAAACTGGGCGAATGAATAATAATTAACTTAACTAAGCTAATTAACTACTTTATTACAACAATTTAACTAGCTATACCAATTAACTAAGCAATGGCTACAACAATACTAATTACAATAAGATTAATTTACAACTATAATAATTATAACACTAATGAAACAATTAAACGCATTCGACAAAGGGGTATGTGAAGACGGATGAGGGTTGCATGCACAGTGCCTGAGAGCTGCTCTGTCTGTCCAAACCAACTCTATTTCACCTTTAGCCATCGCCTTTGCTTTCTGTAAAACTGCACTGCTGGCCACAAACTGAGGGCTAGTCGTGCATCAATGATGGCCGGCCGGGTCTACAGATGCCCGGCTGTGCATCAATTTGGTGCTGAACTCTATTTTTGTGTTCTAAGGTGAATCAATGCAGACAGAGTGTTCTCAAGCTCTATTTGTCCCATCTTCCTTCTTTGTCATGGGAAAACCTCGAGAGAAGGTTGAAATTGATTCCAAAACCATCAATGAGCAAATTGATTGCTTGATGATCTCGAATACAATTTTGGGCAAAAATGAATGAATGCAATAAATAAGACCACCCATCCCTCTTGTCATGGAGTGAGCTCAAAGAGGGAGGTTGCAACGCTTCAAGAATCATCAAAATGCCATGAATTCGCATGTGACGACTCTTGACACAAGGAAGTTGCTATAGCATCCGGCCAAGTTGAAGCAATTCTAACCATTTTCTTTATATAGGTTGTTCCAAGTTTTTAAGCCAATTTTATGAAGCCTTGCCATTCTTAGTCCATTTGTCCATGGTGATGTTAAAGTTCTCTAAACAAGAAGTAATGTCAAACGAGAAGTTTTTCAAAAAAAAAAAAAAACAAGAGAGAGAGAGACTATACCGTTGACAATGAATCTCTGAAAAGATTAAGCCATTAGGTAGAAGTCTTTCTTACATATTTTGAGCAACCTCAATCGGTTGAAATCATTCTCAAGAATGAAAGAAATAAACGGTGGATTGATTGTTAAAATTAGATTTTTAGACATGGAAATAAATTGAAGAAAAGCTTAGAACAATATATAACATGTTATGTATGCAAACTTATGAGATAACAAATGAACTAACCAAAGCTCAAACTAATTGAACAAGTTAGAACAGCCCTAAAATAGCCATGAATAAATGAAAAACAAAGGCTAAAAAAATGCATGAAAAGAGCCTAAAAAGCTAAAAAATAAAGAGAATAATCAAGGCTAACAAACAAGTACAAGGATGGGTGGCTAACCCTTCTACTTTTGAAACCTCAAAACATGATTTTTAGCCCTTTTGAAACTCTGAAAATAGGTAAAGGTATAGAAAGAGCAAACTCTCTCTACCCTTTTGGTAGCTCTTCAAACCCAAACTTAAACACTTCAAATAGGATCAAAATAAAACAAAACAATAAGAATTATGTAGCAAATGAAAGAAATGAAAGCAAGAGAAAAGATAACAAGCTTATACCTCTCAAGGGGCAAGCTTTTTGTTTGTGACCCAAACTTAGTCTCAACCCACTCTCAAGTTTGAATTATGCTTCTCAAACATCAACCAAGGCCCTAAGATGGTGAGACAGGTTGTGTATGGTGTATGGAGATGACACAAGGGAGCTAGGTTAGCTCAAAGGTTGCTTGCTCTGAAGAAGGAGGAGGGAGGAGCTCTCAAGGTGTATATAGGCTTTCTAAATATTGTTCAACCCTTAAGACAGAGGCTGGACCTCGTTTTGTAGAATTTGAGCTCAAAAGGTGATAAATATCTTCAAAAATGGACAACTGGCGGCCTCCCGTCCAAAATAGTGTTCCTCGCCACCAAGGCCCAGCCGGCCATCACTGATGCCCGGCCAGACTTTGATGCCCTTCCCTGTTTTATTTATTTATTTATTTTTGTTCAAACTCAGCTCAGCTCAGGGTGGCAAAAGGTCCAAAAATGAGACTCAAAGGTTCAAAAAAGGTAAATGCTAAAGATTTGAGGTTCTTTCAAAAGCCTGACTGAATTCGAATCATTGTGAATTAAAAGCACACAATTTAACTTTCATCATTGAGTGTATCGAACAAAGCGCCTAAGTCTTGCGGGTGATCAAAATGGGGTGTCTACAGTTGCCCCACTTTAACAGAGCTCGAGCAGTCATGAAATGACGTGAGTGAATGTCAAAGCTTAGAGACGACCCAGTTGGGCAAGAAAGCAAGACATAAATTAGATTGGTTGCGCTCGCAAGCTGCCTACGTATCCCTTTGCAAAGAATCAAACCAGTGTAATTCAGGGGCAAAATGCAAACATAAGATGCAAGAACATAACTTATGACCATGCAATGAGGCCATGCAATGAAATACTTAAATGCAAATACATTGCAAAGAATATGCCACATTTAAACAAACTGAAACAAGGTACAACAATTTCAACCATGAAAAGAAGTAAGTAAATAAACACACCTCGCGTGGTAAACACGAGCCAAACTACATTTCATATAGAAAGGATGGAAGAAAATTATGCAAGCCTAACTACGCGTCGCGTAGGAAAGGCGAAGGGTGACATAACCATCGAGCGCACCCGAGGTCTGAACCGAGATCCTAACGCGTAGGTGCACCCGATATTTTTAACCGAAGGTACAGTCCTAACGTGTCACACGCGAGAGGAGGAGCGGTGGCGTGAACATTGGGCACACCCAATGTTTTTAACTGATTTGCAATCCTAACGCGTCACACATGAAAGGAGGAAAGGTGGTGTGAACATCGGGCACACTCAATGTTTTTAACGAAGGTGCAATCCTAACGCGTCACATTCGAGAGGAAGAAGGGTGGTGTGAACATCGGGCACACCTGATGTTTTTAACCAAAGGTGCAATCCTAATGTGTCACACGCGAGAGGAGGAAGGGTGGTGTGAACATCGGGCGCACCCGAATGTTTTTAACCAAGGACTTGAGATCCTAACACGTCGCACGCAAGAGGAGGAAGGTTGGTGTGAACATCGGGGGCACCCGATGTTTTTAACCGATTTGCAATCCTAACGCGTCACACCGAGAGAACGAAGAGTGGTGTGAACATCGGGCGCACCCGAATGTTTTTAACCAATTTGCAATCCTAACGCGTCACACGTGAGAAGAGGAAGGGTGGTGTGAACACTGGGTCCACCCGATGTTTTTAACCAATTTCCAATCCTAACATGTCATACGTGAGAGGAGGAAAGATTGGTGCGAACATCGAGCGCACCCGATGTTTTTAACCGAAGGTACAATCCTAACGCGTCACACGTGAGAAGAGGAAGGATGGTGTGAACATCGGATGAACCCAAAGTTTTTAACTGATTTTCAATCCTAACGATCACACACGAAAGGAGGAAGGGTGGTGTGAACATCAAGTGCATCCGACGTTTTTAACCGATTTGCAATCCTAACACATCACACACGAGAGGAAAGATTGGTGTAAACATCGAGCGCACCCGATGTTTTTAATCGATTTGCAATCCTAACGTGTCACACGCGAAAGGAGGAAAGATTGCGAATTGACTAAGAACAAACAAAACGCATAGGTAGTAGTCAAAAATGGATTCTACTCAAAGATACATGAAATCAAAACAGTGCCAATGTGTTAAAACAATGGATTCAACGCACCACGTTTCAATCCGGTTGTAAAATGGATGATGATTTTAATGTGGCACGAATGATTTTATCTGGAACTACTCTGTATGAACCGTATATACAATATCATGTGTTACGAACTGTCGAAACGAATTAAAGCAACAAATCATGAATTCACACAAAAGAACACAACAAAATGGACAAACTTCTTTTCTTTTCCTTTCCTTCTCTTTTTCTATATTTTTTTACTCACTCTCTTTATTTTTTCATTTTCCTTCTTCCTTGATTTTTTCTCTTTTCCTTCTTCCTTCCTTCTTTTCCCCTCATTGTTGTTTTCTCTCTTTTCTTTTTTTCTTGATTTTTTTCTTTTACTATTTTTTTTCTCTTTTCTCTTTATTATTATTTTTATGTACTCAGATTAAAGATCAAATAATAGCAGAAATAAAGTAAAATAAAAAAATGCTAACTTCACACTGAGAGCCGACCGGGCATTGATGAAGCACGGCCGGGCTTCGATACGGCCGGCTAGACCTCGATAGCGGGGTAGGGGCAGATCGGTAAAACCCACACCCATGGCTTTATAAACATGACCTAACCCTCATTTTACACCCACACAAGGTTGAAAAACTCTCCTCCTCTCTCTCTAGGGCTCCTTTCTCTCTAGATTTCCCCTTTTCTTGAGTTACCCAACAATCCTTGCAATTTTTCTCTTGAAACGCTTTCCCACCTTTACACTTTGAACCAAACAAAATTTGATTTGGTGGAGTTTTGGGATTGCTCGTGTTTTCTCTCACATTTTCCCACACTTGTCTTGTTCCCCCTTTGATTTTTCATCCCCTCTTTACTTTATCTCTCCTAGGGTTTGTATTTTGAGGTTTTTCTACCCATTTTCACTCATCCCCTCACTTTTTCATCACTTTTTCATCTTCTCTCTATGGCTAGTGACGAAGTACCCATTCCTAACCCCGCCACAGGTATCGGTGCTGCCCTTGGTGTGGATATGGAGGCGAAGGAGGCTGCTGCATTGCTTCCCCTTGCCGAGAGGCCCTTTGATGCGGCTACATACTAGCCACATATACATGTGCCACCCCCAAGCGGCATCTTAAGATTTGAGGGTTTCATTCCAAGGATGGATGAGGACACTCTACTGTGAGAGCCCATGGAGCATGTATCTACCGACGCCTCCACGGTACGCAACTTTTCCCTTGTTTTACTCTACACACATGTTGAAATGTTGAAACTGATGAACAAACCACTCGTCTCTGCTGTACATATGCTGATAAAACTTCCAATTGATACGTGATAGCCAAGAGGATAGGCGGCTATGGCTCCATATTTGGCCCCCGGAATTGGTATAAGCGATTTCCCGTAGAGGTTTGTACTTTAGTTGATGCTGCTAGCTTTGGGCCCTTTTGCTCCGGGTTCATACAAATGAGGGCTGAGTCATGGCTCTATGGGGCCCTGGTAGAGAGATGGTGGGATAACACAGATTCATTCCACCTCTCCTCGACCGGGGAGATGACACTGACCCCATATGACTTCTTGATGCTGACTGGTTTGCGGGTTGGGATCGGCGGCCCAATCCTCTTAGATTTGGATATGACCCAGTGGAGAGCTACACAATTCCAACTTCTTAAGGCAATCCCAAACTCCACCACCCACATGATGGTGCGCTATAGTTGGTTGTTGGAGCACTTTTCTAGTACTAAGCCAACTACTACAGATAAGGTTTCCAAGTACACCTGCGGCTTCCTCATGTATCTTCTTGGTACTACCCTGTTTGCGAACAGGGAAAATACCGTGGGGTTATACCTTCTAGGGGCACTGGTGCACCTTTCTCGGGTGGTGGAGTACGATTGGGGTGGTACTGGCCTAGCCACCTTATACTGCAATATGAGTTCTGTTTCACACCGCAAGGCGGATTCACTAGGCGGCTACTAGAGGGTTTGGGAGGTATACCCTACACTCATTTTTCTGATATGCTTTACATTTCGTTCACTGTTGCATCTCTTGTTTATTTGATCTATTTTTCCCATGTCTTCTATTTGCAGCTTTGGGTCTACACATATTTCACTTCCTTGGCTCTAGTCCCAGTGAGGCCGATCGAGTTGTCAGTACCCTGCTCCCAGTACTACAACTCACGATTCGAGCGATGCCGCTTTGTAGACCAAACCTTCCCGTACTTCTGCTGCTTGTTTGACACAATCACAACGGACCAGATAGCAAAATACCAGTCTTTAACTGTTACCTACCATAAGCATATTGCACTGTTCCACATTACATTGTCACTCTCATGCTGTTGCATTTGTACCATATTGCCATTCTCATACTGTACTGACTTCTGACATTACACTGATTTTCTCATACTATACTGACATTCTCACTTGACACTGCACTAACATCTGACACTACACTAACATTTGACACTGAACTGATTTGGCACTGCACTAATTTTCTTATACTGCGCTAATATCTGACACTGCACTGATTTCATAGGTTGACTGGCACCCTTGGGTGGGCTTTCCCCAAGTGTCGAGAATGACCAACGCCATTGCCTAGCATGCCTCTATGATGAGGATTCTGTTCAAGGGCCCTTTTGGCCGGGCGTACTACTTGGGAGAGAGGTTCATCCGCCAGACGCGGGGTGTTGCTGCTCCCGATATTCCACACCTGCCTCTCCCGACTATAAGGGTAGTGGATGAGTTGCAAGACAGTCCTCAGATCGACCTCCTGATGATAGGCGAGGACAGCGATCGTCATCATGAGCCTGGCGACTTCACTACCTTCTTACACACCCGGGTGATGGCGCCTCTTACCCCAGGCATGGTTCGAGTTGTGCCAAAGGTTGCTGTTGCTGCGGCTGGTGATGCGTTTGCTGAAGGTGCCACTACCGTTGCTCCCATTCCTGGATTTCCTGTGATCTCTAGTAAGATCGTATACATGCGTCCTGATGGAGTGATCGAGTAGATCCCACTTATGCATATTGAGGAGAGGGACCACAGGCTCATGTTTGCTCCTGGCATTGAGCACGTATACATTCCTTTATGCTAGTCCATACTGCACTTTAGATTGTTTTCTACCATTTCTATTCATTGTTCTCTATTACGTCTGTCTGCCTTTTCTTAGATTCTATTCTTTTTATAGATCCCTCAGGCGTTCGGTGATGACCTCCTTCGCACTATCGATCGACTACTCCTTATGGTACGGAGGAGGCAGACTGCCTCAGTCACCCATGGGATCGAGGTACATTCTATCTGTGGTTTACTGTTGTTTCCATATTGTACACTCTTGTTAATTCATACTGATATTTGTTCTCTTTTCAGCTTGAGCCGGCGTCGACAGCACCTGTAGCACCTTCTGCAGCCAATAGGTAGAGACGGGGCCAAGGGAGGGGCCGTGGAGGAGCCGATCGGGGGAGAGGTCACGTGAGGCAGTGCTCACCTTCTAAGGAGTCTTTTGACAGGTCCACGACCCACAAGGACGAGGGAGAAAAGATTGACTTGCAGTCTAGTAGCCCTAGCGACGACAGTGATGCACCTCCTCCGCAGCCAAGGAGGAAAAGAGCTAGGATGAGCTATTGATGATGATGATGATTTGCTATTTTAGTTTTTCTTTTTTTCATTTTTTTTTTTTTTTTCGCTTTTGTTTTGCTATGTAGTTAAAGACTAGCTCCAGATAGACCTTTTTGTTTATGAAGATTTTTCTTTTGTTTTTTGCTTTATTTTGTAAAACAATGACCGGGGTTGGACCCGCCAGTTTATAAAAGAGAAGTTTTTGTTGAATGATCTCTTTGCACAATGTGATGAATGGCATTTTTATGCGATGAATGGTGTAACGCTTGTATTGTAACCTTTATAATTGTGAATGCTTGTTCTTGAATTGATTCATGAATTGGATAACGACTTGCAACCGGTCAAAATGTAAAATACAACACAATAATAGAAAAATGAAATGAAAACAACTCGAAAAAGCCAAAAAATACTTGGTACAAATAAAACAAAACTCAAAAGTATAGTCGTGGTCCACCTGAACAAAGGCCAACTTTTGCTGCAACTGCACTGAACTGGACCAGCACTAAGACCCGACCGGGCTTCACTAATGCACGGCTGGCCATCAGTGTGATGTCGATCAGTGCTGTCCAGCTGTCATGCTCAGCTCCCTCTCAAACTCTATAAATAGTGCTCCCATGCTGTTTTTCTGGCAGTATCACATGTCTTTGATATTTTAGTCTCAAGGTGGAGATGTTACTTGTCAACAGACTTCGAGACTGGATAGCCACTTTGGATGGCTCGGAAAAGGTGAATTTTCGCAGTTTCGGCCTAAACGCCCTTTTCCCTTTAAGTTGCACTTCTCTTTGTTTCCCATTCCTCTATGCCGCGGTTCGATGTTGGAACCCTGTCACACATGTATTTCAATTTGGATCTCAAGAAATGTGTCCAACACTCGAAGAATTTGAAGCACTAATGGAATCCCGGCGTGACAAAGAAATCATGCCTCAGCCCCATTTTAGCCATGCCCAGGCTTTGGGACAGATGTGTGGATTATCATTGCACGAGGCTCGGTCTTTGGCTTATGATGGGGAGCTGAACATCCTCGATTTAGTTCATCGATTTTCCGCTATTGGAGATAGAAGCCACGTTCTCTGGTGCAGCTACCGACAACATGCTCTCTGTTTATGCCTTCTTGCACAATTCCTCATTGTCTCTAGTTTTGGCGGAGCTAGCATCCGATTAATTGAAGTGGCCCAAGGCTTGAAAGAGGGCAAGAGCTGCATAGGTTTAGTACTGGCCAAAAATTTGATGGGTTTGGATTGTTTCCATCGGAGAGAGACTACCTACTTTGCAGGGAGCCCACTACTTCTCCAGGTATTATTTTACACCCTTCTAATTTATGATTCTTACATCACTTAACACTCATTCTCTGTTTTTCTCTCAAAACCCTTTTCTTACTTTTCCTACAACGCACACCTCTCTATTCTTTAATCTCTCTTATTTTTCATCCTTCTGCAGGTATGGTTGATGGATAAACTGCAGGTAGTGGGCCCTTACCCCAAATACTCGGCCAGGGCTTACTTCTTTCACCAATGACTAATAGATTTTCCTTTAGAGGGTTTATGGTGTGATTGGATATACAGCCGGTCCACAGCTAATATATCTTGGCGTTGACCCTGGTTTAATTTAGCCGAGATGAGCTATAGCATGTCCCGACAGTTGGGTGTGGAGTTAATTGGCCTTACACATTGCGTATTCCATTTTCCTATCCCATTTCAACACCAGTTCGGGCATAATTAGATATGTCCAGATGAGGGAGTGGAATACACAGCTTCATTTCCAATTCATGCCTCGCACCTACCCCGGTATCTCGCGGCCTGGAGGACGAGAGAGATTCTAGCCCCTGCCATTAGTTTCAGTTGCACCCTGTCAGAGGAGTGTCTGGCTTGGCTTGAAGAGAAGGCAGAGGTTGGACCATCTTTAGCATAGAGCCACCTGACTCAACTATGCCCCTAGTTTTACTGCTTTGATGTTTTCTTTTCAAGTTTAAGATGTAAAATGCAGCTTTGATCTAAATCAAAGAGTTTGGAGAATGTACTTATGTTGAAATCAATAAAATTAAAGTTGCGAGTACTAAAAATTTTCCTTTCGGTCCCAAAAATGGTCCAAGTTGTAAAAGGGTAAAATTTTGAACAAAATCAACTTTTATTAAAACTTTCCAAGACCATTTTCGAAAGCGATCACCACCTAACATGCATAAAATCGATGCTCAAGATGTATAATCCCGAATCAAAAGAAATCTTAACTGCCCCTGGCTGCATATCATTACTGTCGTTCTGTACTTAGCTTTTCTGCCCAAAATACGGAGCACAACTGAACTAATAGATAATGAACATGGATGACTTGAAAACAAATAGGACAGTTGGATTGGAGATAGTTACAGCCGAACTTCAGGATGAAGTTGCCTACGTATCCCAAAAATGGGAATCAAGCCTTACATAGTTCGGTTCAGGTTTACTCGAGTATTAACTCTCTCCTTTTACGCTCTAACTTTTGCCAAAGTCGCCCTTTAAGGTTTTCAACCTTGCGAGCTCAGTTTTTCCTTATTTCTAATTTTCCATGCTCTAAATTTTGCTTAGGTCGCCCTTTCGGGTTTTTGGCCTAGCGAGCCTCTCAGGGGTAATATTTCTTCAGCTTATCCATGTTGATCGGTTGTGAGAACTCCAGACCATCCAAGTCCATAAGAATAACCGCCCCTCCTGACCAGATTGACTTGATGATGTAAGGACCAGGCTAGTTAGGTTTGAACTTGCCCATAGGGTCATGAATGGGAGCTCGGTTGTCTTTCACCAGCATGTCCCTTTCCTTGAGATTTCGGGAATTAACCTTTTTGTTAAAAGCCCTAGCAATTCAATGTTGGTCGCCCTGGACATGATATAATGCTCTTTGTCTTCTCTCATTAAATAACATGAACTCCTCAAACCTACTTTGCTACCAATCTGCCTCTGCTATCTGACATTCAGCCATAATTCATAGCGAGGGCATTTCAATTTTGATCGGCAAAACAACCTCCATCCCATAGACAAGAGAATAGGGGGTTGCCCTGTAGATGTTCGGATTAAGGTTTTGTAGCCCCAGTGTGCAAATGGCAATTTATCTTGCCAGTCTCTATAAGTTTCCACCATCTTTTGCAGAATTCTCTTGATATTCTTATTAGCACTTCAATAGCCCCATTAGTCTATGGCCTGTAGGTTGATGACTTATAGAAAACCACGTTATATTTTTCGAGCAAATCTATCACCTCTTTCTTGAAGTGCGTTCCATTATCGGAGATAATTTCATTGGGCACCCCATACCGGCATATAATGTTGTTTTTGATGACCTTAGCCACATGCGATGCTTTCAGTACAGAGTAAGGTTGGGCTTCCACCCATTTTGTGAAGTAATCGATTGCTACCAAAATGAATTCATGCCTGTTTAACCCTTTTGGCGTAACTGCACCAATAACGTCTATACCCCAAACAGAGAATGGCCATGGTGAAGTCATGTTATAGAGCCTCGATAGCGGAATGCTCATATGATTAACATGAATCTGGCATTTGCGATAGTGTCGAACAAAACAAATACAATCCTCTTCCATGGTTGACCAGTAGTAACCTTGTCTACGGATTTTTAGGGCGAGCATCACACCATTCATGTGGGCTCCACACTCTCATCCGTGAATGGCCTCCATAAGGCACTTTGCTTTTTCTTCCTCGACGCATAGCTTATGCATTCCCAAATGGCCTTTTTTGTACAGTTTGCTTCCGCAGATAATGAATTGAATCGCCAGAAGCCGTATTCCCCTTTTGTCTTTGGCATTTGCTCCTAGCGGATACGCCTCCTTTTCCAAGAAATTCCAGATATCATAATACCAGGGGTTCTTGTCTAAAGCCTTATCTATCGCGGCAATGGTTTCATAGGTCGACATGTACTTATGTTCAATAATGATTGGACGCATCTTGACTCCCAATGGAATATCTACCATGGAAGATAAAGTTGCTAGTGCATCAGTGAATCAGTTGTTCTCTCTTAGCTAGTGGGTAAACGTCAACTTTTCAAACCTCGGAATCAGCATATCCAAGACCTAATGGTAAACCTTCATTTTCTCTTCTTTAACCTGCCAATCTCTGTTGGCTTAAGACACAACCAAATTCGAATCCCCGATGACGTCTAACCTTTTTGCCTCTAGTGCCAGGGCGGCTTCTAAACCCGCGATACATGCCTCATACTCTGCTTCGTTGTTAGATACTTTCAACTGGAGTTTGAAGGCTAAGGATATATGGGAGTCATCAGGTGCTATTAGCAACACACCGATCCCATAACCATATTGATTGGCTACTCCGTCAAAGTACATCATCCACATTCTTTCTTCTATTTGCAGAATATCTTCATCTGGGAAAAGGTACTCCACCGCTTCATCTCCCTCTACTGGGTGATCTGCCAGAAATTCCGCTACAGCTCTCCCTTTAACAGACTTTCGTGTAACATATGTAAGATCAAATTCGGAAAGAAAAAGCAGCCAATAGGCTAGCCTACCCGCAAGCGCTGGTTTCTCAAAGAGATATTTAATGGGATGTAATCTCAAAACCAGGATTATGGAGTAAGCTAACAGGTAGTGCCTCAGCTTCCGAGTAGCCCATACCAAGGCTAAACAAGATTTCTCAAGGGGAGTGTAACGGGTCTCGTAGTTCATCATTTTATTGCTCAAGTAATAAACATCTTTCTCCACTTTGACATCCGACTCTTGAGCTAACATACACCCCATGGTTGAGTTTGTCACTGACAGGTACAAGATCAACGGTTTTCCCAATTATGGTAGTGATAACACAGGCAAATTCTGCAGGTACTACTTGACCTGTTCAAAAGTGAACTGACAGTGATCGTCCCATTGGAACTTTTTTCCTTTCTTCAGGAGACCAAATAGTGGTTCACACATGAATGTTAGTTTTGAAATAAATCGCCTTATGAATTGTACTTTACCTAGAAAGCCGCGCACCTGCTTTTCAGTCCTTGGTGGTGGCATTTCTAAGATGACCTTGATTTTGGAAGGATCTACCTCCACTCCTCTCTGTGTGATTAAGAATCCCAGCATTTTTCCCGTTGTTACGCTGAAAGTGCACTTTTGCGGGTTCAACCTCAATCTATACTCTCTGATCTGCTGAAACAATTTCTCCAAGGCGGTGTAGTGGCCTTCTCAATCTTTAGACTTGACAATCATATTATCCACGTACACCTCAACCTCTTTGTGGATCATGTCATGCAAAATGGCAGTTGTATCCCTCTGATAAGTGGCCCCAGCATTCTTCAACCCAAATGACATGACTCGATAACAATAGGTGCCCCACGGAGTGGTGAAAGCAGTCTTCTCTCTATCATCGGGTGCCATCAGAATCTGGTTATACCCAAAAAATCCATCCATAAATGAGAGCAATGCATGGCCTGCGGTGAAGTCTACCAACTTATCAATATGCGACAGTGCACTAGCCTTATTCAGATCCTTGAAGTCGACACAGACTCTGACTCTGCCATCCTTTTTTGGAATTGGAACAATATTGGCCAACCATGTTGGATATTCAGATACAAGTAAGTACCCTGCCTCAATCTGTTTGGTAACTTCTTCCTTAATCTTCAAAGCCCAATCTGGGCGAACTTTGTGCAGCTTTTGCTTGACTGGCCGGACCTCAAGGTCAAGAGGGATTTGGTGCTGTACAATCTCTGGATCGATTCTGGGCATGTCTTCGTAGGACCACACAAAAACATCTCTGAAATTTTTTAATAAAGCATTTAAATGCTTGCGTTCCTCCGAAGACAGCGTTGACTCGATCTAGACCAAGCAAGAATCTTCCTCAGTACCCACGTTAATTGATACGATTTCATCTATACAGGGCTTAATACGTCTCTCCTCCTCATGATCAACCAAAATTTTCAAAACTCGAGAAATTTCTTCCTCTTCATTTATGTCAAAATTTTGAAAATTAAGATCAGTACAACAAACCAAAGGCACAGAGAAGTAGGCAACATTCACAGCATTCCCATTCAAAAAGTTTGGATCTTCGGTTACAGTGGACTCAAAGGAAAAGCTAAAAGGCAACTTGGATAGGACTTTAGCATCTGGGTTACCACTCCCAGAAGTACCAGACTTCGAGGAACTAGAATCTGACTCTGACACCACAGGCTCAATGGAATCAAATCCAGACTCACTATTCGATTCAGAACTATCGATGACGCCTTGCTCGAACTTCCAGACCAGGCGTGGAGCCTCAGATGCATCCACGTGAAGATTAGAGAAATCTGCTTCTAAGTTCGGCAAATCGTTTTGAGAAAAAAATAGATTTTGAAAGAAGTGCCAAACATGGACTGCTTTTCCAGATACAGAGTCACCACCTAAATATTTTTAATGGGGGAATTTAGGAAACCTTGACTCGGTGCCAAAGGCCACGTGTCCGTCATCACCAAAGTTGCCTCGGCTCGGGAACTTGGGTACGATTGGGGAAGGTCAGCTATGAGCACCCCCTCTCGCCCGATCCAAAGATTGGCCTCTACTAACCATGATATCCTGTTTTGAAAACGTTATGTGTTCTTATTCCGGTTAATTAGCTAGAATTACTATGTGATGCGCACAACACAAAAGTATAGACTAGATTGCCTAATTTGGAATGAAACATTGCATATCCGTTTGTTTGGAAAATGCTTTGGAATTTGCTACTCGTAAGTAGGCTAAAATACAGATTTCAATGAGTTGTTCCAACTCAAACAGTCCAACCTTCACCCACAGGCATTCAGGCAGTTTATATCACATAAGCATCTAGCCACATGGTAAGCATGTTGTCAAGTTAGCATTCACATTCATGCGAGATGCTAAAACATAAATACTTACATCGTACTCCGTGCCAAAATAATAAACTAGTTAGTAATCATGTGTGATCCTAGTTCATGTTAAAATGGCTAATGCGTCGCATACAGAATGTCGCTAGAACAGGCTCGGCTAATCCTAGGATGGCATGTGAGATGCTACAAATAACACGTATTCAATTTGGAATTTGAAATATAATGCAGTTAGCATGATGCGCCGAGCCCGGTGCATGCAAGACAAATGAATGAATGCACGCATGCATGCATAGCATAAGGATGCTAATTTAAATATGACCTAATACTAACCATCAAAAGCAGGTAAGTAAGAGGGAGAAAGAAGTGGGGGTTGGAAGACATGCACACACGCACCACACTTATTACAAATTTGCCCCCGCTCGGAGAGACCGAAATAATAATACAATTAATTAACCTACAAGCTAATTAATTATTACAGACCAATTAAACTAGCTAAGCAAATTAACTAATCTAAGAAAGCAGCAAACAGCAGCCTCAGGAAGAGGGTCCAATGCATGCGCGCTCGGTTCCGCTCGGAAAGTCACTGCCATACACAAGATGCCCCTGCTTTGACTATTCTGCTCCTCTGAAGACTGCACAAGTCCCAGGGGTTGCTTCTCTGAATGCTGTAGAACACCACCGGCTAAGGGGGATTGGCCACCGGCCATGGGGAATGACCACCGGCCACTAATTGAGATATCGGCCACTGATGGATGGCCGGTCGGCACTGAAGATGGCCGGCCGGCCAAATCTTCCTGTAGAAACTGATTTGACAGCAACAGAGGGCAAAACAAAGCATGGCAATGCATTTCAAGCAATGTATGCACCAATCATATTCCTTATCATGTTTATGACTCAAAGGAGTATAGGTCTCGATTCTCGGACCACCAATCGCGCATTTCAATGCACGATGGCCCAAAGAATCAAGTGTGCATTTTAATTTCAAATGCAATGCAAACCAAATAAGCAAACAAAGGGGCTTTCAACCTCTATCATGGCTTGATCAAGAGGTGAAAGATGCATGCAAATGCAATGCAACGTAAGTATGTTAACTAGGCATGCAACATGAGCATATGGGGAGCATGCAAGGCATATAACAAGAATGCAAGTTAAATGAGCATACAAGGTACAATGCCAACACACAAACATGCAAAACATATGGCATGTTAAGCAACCAAAACAAGGAGGAGAATGCATGCCAAATGCAACACCATTTCAACATGCAACAATATGTCATAAGCTAAGCATGCAACAACATGCCAAGGGATGGACTTAAACTAATTAGGCAGCCCTTATACAAGCCTAAAACAGTGGCCAACATGCTCAATAATGGAGGCTAAAACACTTACCAATAGACATGCATGCAAGGTCCAAAGCCTAAGGCAAGCCGAGGAGGTATTGAACTACCCTTAACAAAACCAAACATGGCATGAATTGAATGACCAAAATTAGAGGTTTAGTATGTTAAAACAAACCTAAAAACACAGTGACATGGCATCCTAGGGGGCCTAAACATGATGGCATGCATGAAGGCCTAAACATGAAGCATGAGATGACAACCTTATAAAGCATTAAAGGGACATCAAATGCAAGCATACAAGCACATCATGAGGTCTGAAATAACATGCCAAGTGGTTCCAAACCACTGAAACAAAGCAAGGATGGCATGCTAGAGGGGCCTATGCTTAAGGGGCCTATGCTTAAGGCATACAAGAGGGATTACATGGTGGCTATACAAAGCAAAGCATGGATGACCTAAACAACCAAAAATAGTCCTCAAGCACGCTAAATCATGCACAAAGCTTCACAAAGCTGAGCCAAAATCATGCTAAAACAAAGGTCAAAGCTTAAAGCATGTTAAGGCCTAAACATAGCATTACAAGGCATGTATGCTAAGCAAGCATGGTGTACCAAAACCAACTCAAAACAGTGCTAAATCATGACGTAATAAGCACAAAAAATAGCTAAGGCATGGTCAACATACACTTAAATTAGATGCTCCCTCAAGAGGCAAAAATGGCCCTTTTCAAGGACAACAAAGAGAGGGGGTGGCCCTCTTCTTCTTAGGACCTCAAGGCACCATCCTCACCTCTGAAATCCCTCAAGATTTCAGTGGTGAGGAGGCCCAAACACAATGGTCCCGGAGCTCAACCAAAATGGCACAAAACAAAGGCCAAACAAGCCATAAGAGGGGTCAAACAACCCTAAAGCTTAAAACACCCTTAAACAACTATTTAGAGTAGGCAAAAACAAGACTTTTATGTGTTATATGCTAAGCTCAAAAAAAGATGCAAGATAGTCAAAAAAAGCTTTGCAAAAATGGGGTATTTAAAGGTAAAGTCCTTACCCTTGTTGACCCTCTTCAAAAATGGTAGACCAGCTGGTTCTTCTTCAAAAATGGTAGACCAGCTGGTTCTTTGAGCTCAAAACTCACCCAAGAAGTCCAAGAATAGCCCTCTAGTGCCTCAGCTCCAAGAGAAGGTGTGATGGTGGGTGTTTGTGCAGAAAAGTGAGGCAAAACACACACAAAACACAAAAGATAGGAAGGTATAGATATAGGATAGATACAAATACTAACCCTAAAATCAGAGCCCCTCTGAAAATGTTGTCTCCCTCTCTAAAAGAGGGAAGAGGAGGCCTTCTCTTATAGAGCTTCAATCTTGTAAGCTTACAAGACAAGCTAGATAAGAGGGAAATCCCTCCATACACGTGTATGGAGGGGAGCCAAGTGCATGCCAGCTGCATGAAAATATCTGCAAAAGTAGATGCACAGTAGTCGGTTCCGGCCAAAATGCAATTGACCAAAAAAAGATAGCCGGGCCGGCCATCTATGGTGCCGGCCGGCCAAAACATTTGGCTCGGTGACAACAAGACACAGCCGGTGGCCTCAAAGCCATGGCCCGGTTGGAGTGTGGGATGGCCCACAAGCCATTCCCTTCCCCTCCAAGGCAAAGCACAAGTGTTTGGTGCAAAACCAAACACAAAACAGTCGAGTCGAGAGATCCTGAGGCAAGGCGCGTATCCGAGACCTCCGGGAACTCAAGACGAACACAAACATGGATGATCACCGAAGTGTTCAAGCGGTGACGTCCAAGTCTTGAGGACGGGTCAAAAATGGGGTGTCTACAACATCCCCCGATCATTGAGATAGTAAAACTGTCCCCCAAGTTGGTGGCCTTAGCTCCTGCAGTGGAACGCATCAGTAAGTCAGCCAATGCTTTTCCTAACAGCTCCTCTCTCTTCAAGGCCCAGGTTTGCAGTGTTTCCTTGATTCGCACCAGTTCTTAGGTTTACCTGTTCATTTTCCTCTCTTGTAGTAACTAGTGCTCGAAAAAAGATCTCGAACCCTGGATACCTAGCCTTTGTTTCCCAGTCGTACCCAAGGTTCCGGGAATCCACAGAATAAGAAATCTTCCACTTGGTGGACAAAGCGTCCATTCATGGTTCCCTGTATAGGTTTGTGGACTAACTCATACTACTTTTCAGTCCTCTCTTTGCTATCAGCCTGCTCTCTTAACTCTTGTCATTTCCCTTTGCTAATCTGCAGTGGTAGGCTTGTATAACCAGCCTGAAAGCATAGGGGTTATGACTCAGCTTCTTAGCAATAGTACCCTCCACCTACCTGCCACTTCGGCCTAGTCTCGACCCGGGCATATGCCACCTGTTTGTTCAATCATGTATATGGATTGCGCACTTCATATAATCTCCATCGCCCTCTTGCCATGATGAGTCTGAACCAACCGGGCTTCTGCCAAAGAGAAATCGGAAAAGAACACATCTTCTTCCCCATGTATGATCTCCAGTAATGGTGCAGTGGTTCCTCGGGGGAGGATGGATTGCAGAGTTACCATATACAGTGGCAATCCCACCTTTAAAGGGGTACTTCACTAACTGATGGACTGTTGATGACACAGTCTTCATTTGATAGAGCCAGGGCCTTTCCAGTAGTAAGTTGAATATGGTTGGAACATCCATGACATGGAATTCCACCTCATGTTCGGACGGGCCAATCAGGATATTGCTCTTGAACGTTCCCATGACATCCCTACTTGTATTATCATAAGCCCGAACAGCTTGGGTTGTAGGTGTAAAGTCAATTGTCCTCAAACCGATGGCATAGGTAGTTCTCACTGGGCACACATTGATCGCTGGCCTGATATCTACTAATACCACCGGAATCCACTTTTTTCGACTCTCTAAGGTTAAATACAAAGGCCAATGTGGTTGGCGCCCTCAGGAGGCAATTCTTTATCTGTAAAGGATATTGCTGGCATAACATCCCCAGAAGTGACGAAGGACACCAATTGGTCAACGGTGGTGTCAATGGGCAGTTTGGTTTAGTTTATTGCTTCGAGCAGGGCTTGTCTATATTCCCGAGATGCCATTATCAGTCCCCAAATGGATATGTTGGCCTAAATCTTCTTGAGCTGTTTCAAGACCATGTTCTTCTCCATATCCCTTTCCTTTTCTTTTTCGGTCTCCTTTCCAGAGCTCTCTGGTTAGTATAACACTACAGGTTTGAAGTACCGACCACTCTGGGTCATATGATTGATCTCATCGCTATACCAAGTGTCATCTGGGATATCAGCTTTCTAACCTTCATCAGTGTATGCATGACTTAGATCGCTGTCCTCTCACCACTCTCCCAAAGTCATGATCAGACTGGCATCGGGTTCTATTCGGAGCATATTAACATTACGTGCCCCGTCATCGTACCATTCTTCTTCTGGCACAGTTTGGGTTTCAACATCCTGGTACTTTCTGAGTTTTCTCGATATCGTCTTTCATTCATTGGGATCCCATTCAACTTTTCTAGTTATCTGGGCATCACCCACCGTTGTTTCAGGATCTTCTTTTCCTTTTCTTTTGCCTTGTTATAGAGTTATCTTTGCTTGGATTTCCTCTGTCCTTTCCTTTTGAAACTGTTCCAGTGCATGTTCCTTCTCAGTAAGAGGTGTAGCCTCAACCTTACCCTTAACAGCAATTTCCTCTTTTTTCCCAATCTCTCATGTCTGTTCCTCCACATCGAACTCTTCCTCACTTAACCATCCATTGCTAGTTTCTGGCTGGCTTAGGTCCCACCACCCCATCTGTACATAGCTTGTGTCTTCTTCCTCGAAGAAGTAAAGATCCTCCAGATCCTCTTCTAATTCTGCCAGATCCTCCTCTAGGTTTGCTAAGTCATGCAGGCCTTGCTCGACCCACTCATTTTGATTTTATGTCATTTGGTCTTCCCCCGATAGCATTAATGTTGAGAAAATCCAACTGTATGACCGCTGGCTTTGGTTGATTGATGTCCACAATGTATAAACTAGGATCGTACTCCTCTGCGAGCAAGACCCCTTTCTCTATGACACGAGTATCAGGTGACCCTATCTTCAGTGCATTCTTCTCTTTCTCCATTTCTACTGCCACGAGCCTGGGTGGGGTTTGTGGTGTTAAATCCATCATGCACGTGTCTGTGCCTTCTAGAATGACCACCTCCAGTTTTGGTATGTGGGATGAGGTAATGTATATGTTGGGGTTGAAGGTGGGTGGTAGTGTATAGATGTGGTTAATGTTTCCGGGTGGGGGGACTTGGTTATGTGCAGGAAGTGGGTTGGTTGTTACGCTTGGTTTTGCAGATGGGGCGATGACTTTGTTGTCGATGAGATACTGAATCTCATGACGTAGACGATAGCACATGTTTGTGGGATGGCCATGTTGTTGATGGAAAATACAGTACTGGGTAGGATCATGTTTGGGTGGCAATAGGTCTGGAAGTGGACGAGGATCGAGAGGCTTGAGATACCCCTTTCGCATCAATAACTTGAGGGCTTGAGTTGGGCTCATATGGAGGGGGGTAAAGACTCTGTGGTTTCGGGGTGGACCGGTATTTTGTGAAGGTTGGGAGGTTGCGGTAGTAGCAAATGGATCAGCCATTTTGGCTATTGTGACGACATTGCTGACATCGGCAGGCCGCGGAATAGGGCTACTGCTAGCATTGGTATTCTGAGAGAACGGCCTCTTACGGGTTCGCTTGTTCTTTGGATAATGCCTGTTTTGAATGCATTCTCGATCTGGACCCCCAGCTCATGCAAGGAAGCGAATGTAGACAACGGCGCCACTATCATTCTCTAGAATATGTCTGGCTCAAGGTTTTGGACCACTTGATAGACTTGTTCTCTTTCAGCAGGCCTATTTGTCATTCGGGATGCTTTGGTCCTTCACCGGGCGAAAAAATCGATAAACGATTCTTTGGGATTCTGGGTAGTAGCCTCCAGCTCGCTAATGGTTACTTCTATCTAAGTGTTATATGAGTACTGATTGACAAATACCTCAGACAGCTCCTCCCAATTTTGTTTTGTAGAATCCTCCAATTTAACGTACCAGATGGCCACCACATTAGACAGGGTCCTTCCAAACAACGAAAGCTTCTGCGCCTTAGACAAACCCATGGGCTTCAATACGTCCAAAAACAACTGGACATGCACGATTGGATCCCCACTCCCATCAAATCTATTGATATGGGGCATCTTAAATTTCTCCTGTAGTCTAACTGAAGACTCAGTGTACCCATCTTCGATATCTAGAATAGAGTTGAAGCCCTAACATTTCTTCAATGTTTTCTCCAATCTGGTGATTTTGACCAAGGTTGGATCAATCTCATTGATATCGGAGGTTGAATCAGAGGACGATAAGCTGGAACTAGAGGAAATATATCTTAAGGATCTGGGGCTGGTAGATTTTCTACTGGCAGAGGTGGATCTGGGTTTGGTTGAGCAGTTGGAACCGGATGCACAGTTGATGCTAATGACCGAAATGTACGCCACAAATCGGTAACGACTTCATCTTACGCAGCCATCCTTTGGTTTACAGTATCCATAGTTCTTGGACGGCAATCATCATGGCGGCGAATTCCTCTACGTTTGGCGTTGTATTTTGTGCCATTGCTAATCCGGGTGAACTAGTTACTGGTGAATTGATTAACTGAGAATGGGTAGGTGTTTTTGGGGTGCTTTGTACTGAAGCTACTGATTGCGTATTCCTTCTCTGTCGAGTGACTGGAGGAAGCGAGACTAGCATGGGCTGACCACCAACAAGGTCTCGAGCTTTACACAGCCTGCTGAAACGAGTCCACACAACTTGGGGAATATCGGGTCTTTCTGAAGCTATGATGGTGAACTACCTAGCAAAAAGAAACAAAGAAAATCAAAATCAAAATCGGATAACACTTCTGCCCTAATTCACAACAGTCAAGACACATAGCTGAATTGTAATCCCTACTGAACTCTGTTTTCAAACCTTACTGATATGAACCATCATGTACAATCTCACTGTAAAAGCACATATCAAGTAAAAGAACCAAAACACCCCTATGAGGGGGTAGGGTTACCCTGTTCTAGATTTTTGGCATGATCTAGGCCGCACTGTTTCAAACAACAAGTTTCACGACACCCTACAAATGGGTGGCATCCTGTCCTAATTTGGAATAGTCACTATAGTTTCACTATATGCAACTAGGTCGAATAGTCAAAAGGGTACCATGGCAAGATTACCTAATATACCTCTCACACCTAACATCGAGAAGTGAAAAGAGGATCAAACGGTACAGTAGTAATCCAGATCTAAGGGTTGTGTTCCCCACATGGTAGAGCCCATGACCGGTCAGCCTTTTGGCAAGCCTTTCAGGCGAAACTCCGACAAACCATCTAGGAATAGCAGCCGGCAAACACAGTGACTTTAAGCGCACTAATGTAAATGCAAATGCAAAGAGACATATAAGTGTAAATAAAAAGCCACATCATGAGTTTCAAGTCAAGTTCTCTAAGTCCCTAACAGAGTCGCTAGAAACTGTAGCTTGACTTTCCGTGCTCCTTTCGAAAGGCGAATAGCCCTACAATTCAGACTCCACTTGTGGTTCTGAATTTGATTTCACAAAGTGCAATGTGAAATAGTGAAAACTCAAAAGAGTCCAAATCCGACAATTCTTTTTGGAAAATCGATGTTTGAATCAAATGCCAAAAATTGACTGTTTTGCCAGATTACAGAGTCGCCACCTAAATATTTTTGGAAAATTCAGGAAACCCGAGACTCGTGCCAAAGGCCATTAGTCTGTCATCACCAAATTCTCTCGGCTCGGGAACTTAGGTACGAGAGGGGAAGATCATGAATTGAGTACCCTGCCTGCCCGATCAAAGATCGGCCTCTACTAATCATGATGTGTTTCTTATTTACATTATATGCTCTTGTTTCGATTATTAGCCTAACATGACTATGTGATGCACACACAAATATAGACTAATTTACAAGAATTGGAACATTTGATCTCATGTTTTGTTTTGAAAATGTTTTGCGAATTTGCCACTTGAAAAAGTGGGCTTAAAATGGAACGTTAATCAAACTACCCCATTTCAAACAATTAGCTTTCATCCACAAGCATTTAAACAATTGTATGATTTAAGCACTTAGCCTCATGGAAAGCATGGTAGATATGGCAACACAAGCACTTGATGGAAGATGCTAAGACGTAAAAGCTCACCTGGTACTCCGAGCCAAAAAGGTGAAAGAGTTAGCAAAATATGCATGTTCCTAATCATGCAATTATGGCTAATGCAACACACACATTATGTACTTTATAGGCTCAACTATGAACATGGCATATGATTTCATTCAAGACATGCGATAAGGCACGTATTCAAGCAATGAATTTAAACATTTGGTTAGTATGGTGAGCCGAACCTAAATGTATGCAAGACGAATGGTTGCAAAATATGAAGTATGCTAAAGAAACATGATGCTCTATACTAACCATTGTAAGCGAATAAATAAAAGGGAGAAAGACATAGGGTTAGAAGACATATACATTATTACAACATTTGATCCCTCACGTAGGAGGGTGCGAATCAATGTCCGAAAGTCCGAATTAACTAACTATTACAAAACTGGGCGAATGAATAATAATTAACTTGACTAAGCTAACTAACTACTCTCAATCAATCAAATGTTTCAAAACCAGGGAAATTCCTTCCTCGTCATTTATATCAAAATGTTGAAAGTCATGATCAATGCAATATACAAGTGGCATAGAGAAGTACTCAGAAATAGTAGTGGTATCATTCTCATTCAAAGCTTCCAGCTCATCCAATTCCACAGTTACAATCGACTCAAAAGAAAAGAAAAAAGACGACCTGGACAAAACTACGGCATCCAGGTTATCAACCCCAAGAATACCGGACTCTGACTCAGAAGAACTGGAATCAGATTCTGACTCCACAGACTCTGTGGAATCAGATTCCGACTCACTACCTGATTCAAAACTGTTGGACAAAAAGCCCTCCTCTAGCTACCAAATGAGAGAGGGTGCGTTAGATGCATCCAGAATACCACCGGAAGGGTCCACACCTGATCGATCTTCGATCATGGAAACGATAAACTCGTCCCCCAAGCTCTCTAGTTTGATCTGAGGATCGGAAAGGAGACAAGCCAGTGCTGCTCCTATCTCAAGTTCACTGTTGTTGGGCTCACCCTCTGTACTTTGTTCAGCTTCAACTGATAATTCAATCTGTTCCTCTAAGGCTTCATTCTCTTGTAGCTGTAGGTCGAAGAAAATCTCAAAGCCGGGCAGATGCCGCTTCTCAGAGTTTATCCATGGCTCAGGAAAGCCGTAAAATGGGAAGTCTTCCCCCTCCCGGACAAAGCGATTGTTTAGAGTTCCCTGAATTGGTCTATACACAAGCTTATAGTGCTTCCAACTTTGCTTTGCTTTGGCTTTTCCTACCATTTCCTTCCCTTTTCTCACCCAGTCCTCCTTGGTGGGCATATAGCCCAAGCCAAAGGTATGAGGGTTATGTGACACTTCGGCCAGTGCAGTAACACTCTTCCGGCAGCTCTTTCCTAATCCCATCCCGGGTACATGCTGTACTTTGTTCATGAGGTAGACTGATTGAGCACTGATGTACAACCCCTCATCAATAGCTAAGATCTTTTGCACCACCTGGGCATCGGCCAAGGTAAAACCAGACAAGAAAACATCCTCATCGCCATATACAATCTTCAGTACTGGCATAGTGACCTCCGGTGGAGGATGGATACATGAATTTCCAAACACAATGGTTACCCCCCTTTTAAGAGGGTACTTCAACATCTGATGAAGAGTAGAAGAGACAACTTTTATTTGGTGCAGCCACGGCCGTCCAAGGAGTAAGTTAAAAGTGGCTGGAACATCCAGGACGTGAAACTCAATGTCCTATTGAGCCAGGCCAACTTGTGTTCTGATCTGAACTGTTCCCATTACCTCTCGACTTGTGTTGTCGTAAGCCCGGATCACCTAGGTCGTTGGTACAAAATCCGCTAGCTTCAAGCCAACAGCATAGGCCGTGCGTGATGGACAAACATTGATTGCATACCCAATATCAACCAATACAACTGGCACCCACTTCTCTCTGCATTCAACTGAGATGTATAGCGGTTTGTTATGCGCAGAGCCCTCGAGCGGCAATTCCTTATCCGTAAAGGTCAAAGTTGGCGAAGCGCCTCCTGGGAAGACATGTCCCACTAGTTGCTTTGGAGTAGTATCGATAGATAGCTTAGCCTTATCCATTGCTGAAAGGACAGCTTGCCGGTGCATACACGAAGCCATGAGCAAACCCCAGATGGATACGTCCGCCTGAATTTTTTTTAGCTGCTTTAATACAGCTTCTTCTTCCAAGTGCGTGTTGTAGACACCCCATTTTTTACTGTCCTCAAGACTTGGACGTCATTGTTTGAACACTCGATGATCATCTATGCTCGTGTTCGTTTAGAGCACCTGAAGTTCTTAGCGGAGTGCCTTGCCTTCGGACCTCTCAAATTGTCTATTTTCTACTTGGTTATGCACCAAGGACTTGCATCTTTGCTTCTAGGGGAAGAGGGTGGTCTGCCGGCCAGCCCTACAACCCATCGGCTAGGCCTTGCTTCCATCGGCCATCAGTGGTGGCCGGTCGGCCTCTTTAATGGCCGGTTGGCCACTTACTTTGGCCGAGGCCCTTTTTTCTACTTTTGCAAATATTTTTGGTGCCAGTTGTTCCAGCTGTTGAACACTGAGCTCATCCTCCATACACGTGTATGGAGGGATTCAAGCAAGCTCTTGCTTGCATTTCTATAAAAGGGAAGGTGTCTCCCCCTTTTAAGGGGTTCAGATTTTTTATAGCAAAAAATTACTCTCTCTCTAGAATTCTCTATATATATATATATATTTTTTTGTGCTTGAGAGGGCTTGAAAGTGGGAATTCTTGGTGCATTTGCAAAGGGACTCTTGATCAAACACTCCTACCTTGGAACTGAGGTTTCTTGAGGTTTGTTTGGAGCTTTTTAAAGTTGGTTTTGGCTCAGAAGTGCTATTTGTGGCTGTTGTGCTTCAAGGGTAAGCCATCTTCTCTCTGAAGCTTTGTTTTAGTTGCTTTCTTAGCCACCTTTGCATGCTATTTTAGGCCTAGCTTTTAACTACAAAAACCTTTGTTTTTACGTGTTAAAAATGGCAGTTTAAAGTGTTTTTGGAGTTAGGGGTGTTTCACCCTCTTTGGTGGCTTATTTGCTAAGCTTCTTGCCTTCCTTTAAAGATTTTGCAATTACCTTGTTTTGGCCTTTTAACCACTAAATTCCAAAGGAATTTTAGTGGTGAAAAACTTGTTTTGAGGTCCCAAATAGGAGAGGGTGGTCCCCCTCCTCTTGTCTTGTTAGCATGTGTTGTTGGCCTACCAAATGAGCATGCTTTTCTCCCTTTTTGAGGCTTAGTTTGAGCATGTTTTTGTGACTTTTTGGACCTACTATAACTCTATTTTTGGCTGGTTTGGTCACCTCTTGCATGCTTCATACACTTGTAGTGCAATCCTACTTGCTAGCCTAACATGCTTCATGTCTTAGCCTATAATTCTAGCATGTATTGGTTCTGTTCCAGCATATTTTTAGCCATTATTTAACATGATTTAACTCTGATTTTGGTTGGTTGGGTCACCTCTTGTTTGGTTCTAGCATTTGTAGCGCAATCATGCTCATTAACCTAGTGTACTTGGTGATTTGGCTTCCCATTCTAGCTTATTTTGGCTGCACTCCAGCATGTTTTTGGCCATTATTTAACATGCTTTAGGACTGTTTTGAGTGGTCTTGGCCTCTTGGGGCTTTCTTTGTATAGTTATGGCATAGTTGGCTTCACTAGTCTTGTGTTTTGAGCCCCCTAGCATGCCTTATTTATGATGTTTGTGTGATATGGCATAATTTGGTATGTAATTTTAGAGCTTATATCTTTGCCATGCTTCCACTTGAATCACTCTTTAAGTGGTCTTCAGAGTTAAGCTTTGCGCCTCGCTTGTGAGCCATCATTTGAGCATGCGTTTTCTTGCTTTTCATGCTATCATTTCAGCCCATTTTAGCCACTGTTTTGGCATGCATGAGGTCTTTTTAGGGCTGGATTAGTCCCTTGAGCATGGTGTTGCATGGTTCTAGTGGTATGCTCTTTGCTAACTTCAATGCTTTCGATTCCGAGCATGTCTTGCATGCATCATTTTCATGTTTTGATGTCATTTAGCATCCTATTTCAGTGTTGGAATATGTGCCATTGCATTCCATCCTTTATTTGTTATATCACTTTCGAAGGTGGTCTTAAGCCATTTGTTGGTTTGAGCACGAAATTGAGGCGTTCATGCCTAATGGTTTTAGCCTTCTCTTGAGGGTTTCTACTAACCAACGGCATAATGCTTCTTTCATGCTCAAGAAGCTTGTGGCTTGGTCCGTCTTTCCCATTAGAGGACTTCTCATTTTTGGACTTAACTGGTTAAAGGATTTATCGGTAATCTAAAACGAGTAAACAAAATGAATCAAAGTAAAACATGTCAAGATAACATGTTTGTATTACATTGCATGTGTTTGGATTGGACGTTAATCCGAACACGAGAAACGAGGGGCGTTTCATACTCAAAGTGATGAAATGTGCCTCATTTCGTCATTGACACCCTTGATCGTGTATGATAGGGTGGAGGCCCATCGAGTTTATTTGTGCATTCATTGAGTTGTACACACTTGGTTTCTCGGCCAGCGTGCATTGCATGCTTGGTTGGTGGCCCGAGAGTCGAGTACCACACTCCTTTGAGCTTGAGAAAAGATAAGGAGTGTGGTTGTACACACATATCCTGCAAATGCCTTGCTTTGCCCCGTTGTACTCTGTTTGCAGCAAATTTGGAGTGTGCAGGAGAAAGCAGCCGACCAGCCACAAAAGCAGCTGACCGTCCATTGGTACTGGCCGACTATCACCAATCATGGCCGATCATCCCTCGGCATTTTCCTGAGATGGGTCAGAAGCAATCTGGAGGTTGCCACAATTTTCGAAGGTCCAAAGATGTGCAAATAGAGGCAACCGGTGGCAAGGCGATGGATTTTTTGGACGACGCCAATCGAGCATGCATGTCTCCCTTACCCGCAAGGCCATCTTCTCTTTATCTCTTTATTAGTTAGTTGTTTCTAACTAGTTCAAATGTATTATAATTGATTAACTTAGATAGTTAATTAATTTAAATTGCTTTAATTAGCTTAGATTAGCTAGTTATTCAACTTGGTTTGTAATATTTACTTAGGTAGAGTTAGTTAAATAGTTTACTTGTAATAAGTAGCTTAGCATAGCTAATTAGCTTATTTATTCAGGCCCTCCATCAAGAGGGCAAATGTTGTAATAAGTGTGCGTGTGTGTGTGAATGTCTTCCAACCCTGCGTCTTTCTCCCTTTTACTTATCAGCTTTCGGTGGTTAGATTAGGGCATATTTCAATTAGCATACCTTATGCTTGCATGTTTGCATCATTCATTTGTATTGCATGCACCGGGCTCGGCGCATCATTCAAAATGCATCGTATTTCGATACTTAGTGGAATACGTGTTTCAAAGCATGTTATCAAGTGTCGCATTCATATGCCATCTTAGATAGCCGAACCTATTTAGTTGCATTTTTGCATGTGTTGCATTAGGCATTTTAACATAACTAGGATCATGCATGATTTCTAACTAGTTCTCTGTTTTGGCTTGGAGTACACTGTAAGTGCTTACGCTTTAGCATACTTGCATTTGTGTGAGTGTTGCCATGATAGCATGCTTGCCATGAGGCTATTTGCTTAATTGCTATAACTGCATGAATGCCTATGGATGAATGCTTTATTACTTGAATTGGAACAATTGATCAAGTGTGAGTTTTAAGCCCACTTGAAGTGGCAAATCATCATGTTTTAAGCCCACCTTGTTTGGTGGCAAATCCATGCTTTAGCCTACTTGCGAGTAGCACTTTCAAACCATTTTCAAAAGCAAACATGAAGTATTTTGTTCCAATTTAGGCGATCTAGTCTATACCTGTGTGCTGGGTGCATCACGTAGTAAGTTAGCTAATAATCGGAATAAGAACACATGTGTTTTCAAAACAACATATCATGATTAGTAGAGGCCGATCCTTTGATCGGGCGAGCGGGGGTGCTCATGTTATGACCTTCCCCTCTTGTACCCAAGTTCCCGAGCTGAGGCAACTTTGGTGATGACGAACACGTGGCCTTTGGCATGAGTCAGGGTTTCCTAAATTTCCTAAAACAAAATATTTAGGTGGTGACTCTGAAATCTGGCAAAGCAGTCCATGTTTGGCGCTTTTTTATTAAAATCGATTTTCCAAAATGATTTGCCAGAATTGGACTCTTTGGTGATTTATCAGTCTTACATTGCACTTTGTGAGATTAGATTCAAAACCGTGACAGGAGTTCGAACTGTAGGACTAATTCGAGCTCTCTGAAAGGGAGGTGCGAAAAAGTCAAGCTACAGTTTCTGGCGACTCTACCGGTGAATTAGAGAACTTGACTCGAACATCATGATATGTTATTTTGTCTACACTTATGTGTTTCTTTGCATTGCATTTGCATCCGTGCACTTAAGTCACAGTGTTTGCCATCTGTTATTCCTAAACGGTTTGCCGGAGGCTTGCTTGGAAAGCGTGCCATAAGGTTGACTGGTTACGGGCTCTGCCACGATGGGAACACAAACCTCAGTTCTCTCGAGGCACGCTTTTTGACCATTCGAACTAGTGCATATTGGAAGCCTTAGAGACCGTTCCAAACTAGGAGAGGTTGCTTACCCGAATGTAGGTTGTTTGAAACTGCATGCATGTGTAGTGAAACCCTAGCTCCTGACAAGATAGGACAGGGAAACCCTTCCCCTCCATAGGGGTGTTTTGGCTCTCACTTGTTTGCTATGTGCTTTTAGAGTGTGTCTCTACAGGAATGCATGTATTAGTTTGCAAGTCTGGGTATCAATCTGAGGACATCAGTATTTGGGGGTATCAGATTTGAGGCAGTGATTTGGGGGTAGCGATCAGTGTTTGAGAACAGTTTGTCAGCTTATAATGTCAACTGCGTGTTGTCTTTATTTAAGCCGAAATGCTGTCCGTTTTCTGATTATTGTTTCCTTATTTTTGATTTATTTATCTTTTTGCAAGGTAGTATTACATCATTGCTTCCAAAAAGGTAGATACCCCTCGAGCACTCTGGACTAGAGGAAGGAGACTTTCCCAATCTGAGGATCTAGTTGACGGACAACCAGTGCTAGTTCATTTCCCCCGGTTACGAGACGGAGGTCATCTCAGCACAAATCATCAGTACAGCGGTTACCAGATCAGCGGTCATTATCTACCTCACCTGTGTGCAGTTGGACTGAGATATCCGCTTCCACCTCAGAGAGGGAACATACACCTGCTCAGTCAGATCCGCACTTTACAGTCAGTATAGAAGACATGATGCGCCAACTCCAAGAGACCATGCAGGCCATGCAGCAGGAGGCTGCTCGTCAGGCGGAGGTTGTAGCTCAACAAGCAGAACTAATTGCCAGGCTCCAACAACAGCAGCAATCACAACAATCCGGAGCATCTGCTTGGCATCCACCTCCACCCCCACCTAGGGTTTCGACACCTAGGGAAACAGCAAACGTCCAGGAAAATATGGACGTTCCAATGGGGCCAGTCCCACCACTAGTTCTACTGCAGACTTCAAAAGCACCGGCCTTTCCAGTGGACACACCGTTTGAATTTGAGGTGGATCCGACCACGCTGAAAGTCAGTAAGCTTGAAAAGCTGTTTAAACGGGCTCAGGGAGTCAACTCTATCCCGGACATAGAAGATGGATACACCGATTCAGCGGTTACATTGCCGGATAGGTTCAAGATGCCTCACATAGATCGTTTTGATGGCTCAGGCGATCCTATGGTTCATTTGAGGCTGTTTTCTGATATTCTCCGCCCGATGGGCTTAACGCGACTCCAAAAACTTTCACTCTTCGGCCGGACCTTGTCGAGTATTGCGGCCATTTAGTACGCCAAACTGGAGGACTTTGTGAAGAGAAGTTGGGAGGAGATGGCCAAGGCCTTTGTTGCGCAATATTTATATAACGCCCAGATTGAGGTCACGACCCGTGATCTTGAAGCGACTAGGCAAGAGCCGAAGGAAGGCTTTTCTGACTTTGTCACTCGATGGTGGGCTAAGGCCTCCATGATGACAACTCAACCGCTCGAGAAGGATCAGATAAGGATGGTTGTACACAACCTCCAACCCAAGTTGATGCAAAAAATGATCGTCTAACCTGTTCCCACCTTCGTAGACTTACACGAGATTGGGGTACATATTGAAGACGCTATGAAACAGGGTCTGATCGACCAAGACAAGGAACAGCCCAAGAGGGCATTTACCCGTAGTTCGAATGCAGGCACGAGTAGTGCTGCAGCTGCTAGAACTTCATACGTCGGTATGGTCACCACCACATTAAAAATAGCTACACCCTTCACCGGTGCGTCCGGAACCAGCTCACAAACAACCAAATATCCACCCTGAGGCCAGAGGACTTTTACTCCACTGTACATGCCTCTGTCCAAAGCCCTGGGGGTTCTAATCAAGAAAGGGCACTTGAAGCCCCTAGAGCCACGGGCATTACCACACAAACTTCATTCTTTCCATAACCCGGCCAAATACTGTGCCTTTCACCAACAGCACGGTCATGACACCGACTTCTGCTACAGGCTGTGTCATGCGATCCAAGATCTTATTGACAACAAGGTGATTGCGTCTCTTGACAAACCAAATGTCACCACCAACCCACTCCCACCACATAACCAAGCTCCTCCACCCAAGCATATCAACTTGATCCAAACTGCGGCCATTCCATATGACCCAAGCATATACATCACACCCTTCCACCTACCCAAGCCTGAGGGGTTCATCCCAAAAAGCATAGACTTGTGCATAATGAGCACCTCCCTAACCCAGCCCAAGTCAGTGGTGGTGATCGTCGAAGACGAAGCCGAGGTTACCTTGGAGGAGAATGAGAGTGTTGGTTCAGAACCCGGGAGATCTGGAAGCTTTACTGAGGAAGCATACAACCCGTGCGGTTATATTGTGTCAACAGATCAGGCTAAGCCGAGGGTGGAGTTGCCAACCCGGGCAGAGGTACATGTTGTCCGGGAAGACGGGCCGAGTCATGGCTTGGATGATCTAGCCGACCTTGAGGAGGATATCAGTAATCTACAATTCTTTGATGAGCGGGACCTGGGGGATATGCAGGTTGGTTTGTATGATGTGAACAGAGCAACAGATGCTACACGGTGGCTCAGTGACGAGCCAAATATTACTGAGGAGTCTTAGCTGAGGCAAGGGCAGTCAGAAACTGGAACATCTACAGTGGCTGGAATGGTCGAGAACAAGGAAAGATCGCCGGAGAGCACCAGTGCGAATAATTTTGCTCGGGACTTGGGCAATTTATGTGCAGCGGACATAGAGCAGGAAGACACGCTGAGGTATTTTCAACAAGAGAGAATCAAGAATGAAGACAGGGCTAGAAAAGCCAAGGCCTATGCGGGGACAGAATGTGCTGCGACCACAAAAACAACTACAGCAAAACCGGACAGCTGTTTGTCAGTTGCCGATGGGATGTGGTGGGAAGACGACGACTTACGTCTTGCCCACACTGTCCAGGACTGGGGGAAGAACCAACCAGATGACACCTGGTATATTGAGGAGGTCAACCATATGACCCGAAGTGGGCGGTACTTCAAGCCCCCACACTTGGACTAGCCGGAGGCATCCGGGAAAGACAAAGAAGCAGAGAGGCAGAAAGAAAAATTGCTAGAGGAGGAAGCTGTGCTGAAACAGCTATAGAAAATTCAAGCAAACATCTCCATCTGGGGACTGTTTATGGCCTCCAGGGTACATAGACAAGCCGTCCTTTCAGCCATGGACAAGACTAAGCTTTCAATAGATACCACACCCGAGTAGTTGGTGGGGTTGGTTTTTCCGGGCGGAGCTTCACCGACCTTGACCTTCACAGACGAAGACCTACCGCCTGAGGGCTCTGATCATAACAAGCCGCTCTATGTCTATGTGGAGTGTAGAGAGAAATGGATACCGGTGGTCTTGGTCGCACAGGATCTGCAATCAATGTATGTCTGTCGAGAACGACGTATGCTATAGGGTTGAAGCCCGTGGATTTTGTGCCTACCGCCCAGGTAATACGGGCCTATGATAACACCAGTTGGGAGGTGATGGGGACGGTACAAATCAAAACTCAAGTGGGCCCGGGACAGCAAGATATTGAGTTTCATGTCTTGGATGTACCAGTAACCTTCAATCTACTCCTTGGGTAGCCGTGGCTGCACCAGGTGAAAGCCATCTCTTCCACCTTACACCAGATGTTGAAGTACCCCCACGGGAAAGAGGTGGCAATTATTTTTCGGAACTCTTCAATACATCTGCCGCCAGAGGTTTCTACACCAGTTCTGGAGATTGAGCATGGCGTAGAGGATGTATTTTTGTCTGGATTCACCTTGGCTGAGGCTCGGGTTGTACAGAATATGCTAGCTATTGATGAGGGGCTATACGTTAGTGCACAATCTGTCTACCTCATGAACAAGCTTCAACACATGCCCGGAATGGGATTAGGACGAAGTGGCCGAAAGTGCATCGCAGCATCGGCCGAAGTGCCACACAACCCATATATCTTTGGCCTAGGTTATTTTCCTACCAAAGAGGATTGGGCGAGGAAAGGAAGAGAAATGGCCAAAAAAGCCAAGGCAAAGCAAGCTGGGAAGCACTATAAGTTGGTGCACAGACCTATCCAGGGATTCAAGCAAGCTCTTGCTTGCATTTCTATAAAAGGGAAGGTGTCTCCCCCTTCTAAGGGGGTCAGATTTTTTAGAGCAAAAAATCTACTCTCTAGAATTCTCTATATATATATTTGTGCTTGAAAGGGCTTGAAAGTGGGAATTCTTGGTGCATTTGCAAAGGGACTCTTAATCAAACACTCCTACCTTGGAACTGAGGTTTCTTGAGGTTTGTTTGGAGCTTTTTAAAGTTGGTTTTGGCTCAGAAGTGCTGTTTGTGGCTGTTGTGCTTCAAGGGTAAGCCATCTTCTCTTTGAAGCTTTGTTTTAGTTGCTTACTTAGCCACCTTTGCATGCTATTTTAGGCTAGCTTTCAACTACAAAAACCTTTGTTTTTAAGTGTTAAAAGTGGTAGTTCAAAGTGTTTTTGGAGTTAGTGGTGTTTCACCCTCTTTGGTGGCTTATTTGCTAAGCTTCTTGCCTTCCCTTAAAGCTTTTGAAATTCCCTTGTTTTGGCCTTTTAACCACTGAATTCTAGGGGAATTTCAATGGTGAAAAACTTGTTTTGAGGTCCCAAATAGGAGGGGGTGGTCCCCCCTCCTCTTGTCTTGTTAGCATGTGTTGTTGGCCTACCAAATGAGCATGTTTTTCTCCCTTTTTGAGGCTTAGTTTGAGCATGTTTTTGTGACTTTTTGGACCTACTATAACTCTATTTTTGACTGGTTTGGTCACCTCTTGCATGCTTCATACACTTGTAGTGTAATCCTACTTGCTAGCCTAACATGCTTCATGTCTTAGCCTATAATTCTAGCACGTATTGGTTCTACTCCAGCATGTTTTTAGCCATTATTTAACATGCTTTAACTCTGATTTTGGTTGGTTGGGTCACCTCTTGTTCGGTTCTAGCACTTGTGGTGCAATCATGCTCATTAACCTAGTGTACTTGGTGATTTGGCTTCCCATTCTAGCTTATTTTGGCTACACTCCAGCAAGTTTTTGGCCGTTATTTAACATGCTTTAGGACTTTTTTGAGTTGTCTTGGCCACTTGGGGCTTGCTTTGTATAGTTATGGCATAGTTGGCTTCACTAGTCTTGTGTTTTGAGCCCCCTAGCATGCCTTATTTATGATGTTTGTGTGATAGGGCATAATTTGGTATGTAATTTCAGAGCTTATATCTTTGCCATGCTTCCACTGAAATCACTCTTTAAGTGGTCTTGAGAGTTAAGCTTTGCGCCTCGCTTGTGAGCCATCATTTGAGCATGCTTTTCTTACTTTTCATGCTACCCTTTCAGCCCATTTCAGCCACTATTTTGGCATGCATGAGGTCTATTTGGGGTTGGATTTGTCCCTTGAGCATGGTGTTGCATGGTTCTAGTGGTATGCTCTTTACTAGCTTCAATGCTTTTGATTCCGAGCATGTCTTGCATGCATCATTTTCATGCTTTGATGTCATTTAGCATCCTATTTCAGTGCTGGAACATGTGCCATTGCATTTCATTGTTCATTTGTTATATCACTTTCGAAGGTGGTCTTAAGCCATTTGTTGGTTTGAGCACGAAATTGAGGCGTTCATGCCTAATGGTTTTAGCCTTCTCTTGAGGGTTTCTACTAACCAACGGCATGATGCTTCTTTTATGCTCAAGAAGCTTGTGGCTTGGTCTGTCTTTCCCATTAGAGGACTTCTCATTTTTGGACTTAACTGATTAAAGGATTTATCGGTAATCTAAAACAAGTAAACAAAATGAATCAAAGTAAAACATGCTGAGATAACATGTTTGTGTTGCATTGCATGTGTTTGGATCAGACGTTAATCCGAACACGAGAAACGAGGGGCGTTTCATACTCAACGTAATAAAATGTGCCTCATTTCTTAGTCACCGACACCCTTGATCGTGTATGAAAGGGTGGAGGCCCATCGAGTCTATTTGTGCATTCATTGACTTGTACACACTTGGCTTCTTGGCCATCGTGCATTGTGATGCTTGGTTGGTGGCCCGAGAATCGAGTACCACACTCCTTTGAACTTGAGCAATGATAAGGAGGGTGGTTGTACACACATATCCTGCAAATTCCTTGCTTTGCCCCTGTTGTACTCTGTTTGCAACAAATTTGGAGTGTGTAGGAAAAAGCAGCCAACCGGCCAACGGTACTGGCCGACTATCACCAATCATGGCCGATCATCCCTCAGCATGTTCCTAAGATGGGTCAGAAGCAATCTGGAGGTTGGCACAATTTTCAGAGGTCCAAAGATATGCAAATAGAGGCAACCGGTGCCAGGGCGATGGATTTTTGGTACGACGCCAATCGAGCATGCATGTCTCCCTCACCCGCGAGGCTATCTTCTCTTTATCGCTTTATTAGTTAGTTGTTTCTAACTAGTTGAAATGTGTTGTAATTGATTAACTTAGATAGTTAATTAATTTAAATTGCTTTAATTAGCTTAGATTAGCTAGTTATTCAACTTTGTTTGTAATATTTACTTAGCTAGAGTTAGTTAAGTAGTTTACTTGTAATAAGTAGCTTAGCGTAACTAATTAGCTTATTTATTCGGACCTTCTGTCGAGAGGGCAAATGTTGTAATAAGTGTACGTGTGTGTAAATGTCTTCCAACCCCGCGTCTTTCTCCCTTTTACTTATCAGCTTTCGGTGGTTAGATTAGGGCATATTTCAATTAGCATACCTTATACTTGCATGTTTGCAACATTCATTTGTATTGCATGCACCGGGCTCAGCACATCATTCAAACTGCATCGTATTTCGATACTTACTTGAATACGTGTTTCAAAGCATGTTATAAAGTGTCGCATTCATATGCCATCTTAGATAGCCTAGCCTATTTAGTTACATTTTTGCATGTGTTGCATTAGGCATTTTAACATAACTAGGATCATGCATGATTTCTAACTAGTTCTCTATTTTGGCTTGGAGTACACTGTGAGTGTTTACGCTTTAGCATACTTGCATGTGTGTGAGTGTTGCCATGATAGCATGCTTGCCATGAGGCTATTTGCTTAATTGCTATAACTGCATGAATGCCTATGGATGAAGGCTTTATTACTTGAATTGGAACAATTCATCAAGTGTGAGTTTTAAGCCCACTTGAAGTGGCAAATCATCATGTTTTAAGCCCACCTTCTTTGGCGGCAAATCCGCGCTTTAGCCTACTTGCGAGTAGCACTTTCAAACCATTTTCGAAAACAAATATGAAATGTTTTGTTCCAATTCAAGCGATCTAATCTATACCTATGTGCTGCGTGCATCACGTAGTAAGTTAGCTAATAATCAGAATAAGAACACATGTGTTTTCAAAACAACATATCATGATTAGTAGAGGCCAATCCTTTGATTGGGCGAGCGGGGGTGCTTATGTTATGACCTTCCCCTCTCGTACCCAAGTTCCCGAGTTGAGGCAACTTTGGTGATGACGGACACGTGGCCTTTGGCACGAGTCAAGGTTTCCTAAATTTCCTAAAACAAAATATTTAGGTGGCGACTCTGAAATCTGGCAAAGCAGTCCATGTTTGGCGCTTTTTGATTAAAATCGATTTTCCAAAACGATTTGTCGGATTTGGACTCTTTGATGATTTATCAGTCTTACATTGCACTTTGTGAGATTAGATTTAGAACCGTGACAGGAGTCCGAACTGTAGGACTAATTCGAGCTCTCTGAAAGGGGGGTGCGAAAGAGTCAAGCTACACTTGTCCTTCTGTCTTTCGGCCTCCTTATCCTTTCCGGATGCTTTAGGTTGGTCTAAGTGTGGGGGTTTGAAGTACCGCCCGTTTCTAGTCATATGATCCACTTCCTCAGAATACCAGGTGTCGTCCGGCAGGTTTTGGCCCAAATCCTCATCTGTGTGGGCGAAATGCAGATCACCATCTTCCCACCATACTCCTTCGGCAACCAACAGGCAATTGTCTGATTCCAACGTAATTACTCTCACATTACAATCATCCCCCGCATGGTGCTTGGCCTTTCCAGCTTTCTGACTATTTTCATCCCTTTCTCGTTCAAACCGCTTCAGTACGACTTCTCGTTCAGTGTCCCCAGCACTTACGATGCCCATTTCTTGAGTGGAATTCTTAGTACCGGCGCTCTTCGACAACTTTCCCTTGTCCATGACCGTTTCGGCCCTTGTAGTAGTTCCTGCTTCTAGCTATTCCAGCTTTGGTTGAAATCCCTCATCCACATCAAGCTCGTCACTAAGCCATCCCAAATTATCTGTTAACCCATTCAGATCAAACAGTTAATTTGCACATCCCCCGAATCTTGCTCATCGAAGAACTGCAGATTATTGATGTCCTCTTCGAGGTCAGCTAAGTCATCCAATTCCTGGCTTGGTCCATCCTCCCAGGCCACACTCACTTCCATCCCTGTTGGCAACTCCGCCTCTAGTTTGGCCTGATTGGTTGGCACAATATAACGACATGGGTTGTATTCCTCCTTAGATAAATCCATAGAGCCCTCAGGCACCGTACTGACATCCCCATTCTCCACCAAAAACACCCTGCCTTCATCTACCACGGTCACCACCATAGGTTTGGGTTGAGATGTGGGCGCATTCATCATGCACAAATCTGTGCTTTCCAAGATGAATAGCACCGGCTTAGGTAGGTAGGAGGGGGTAATGTATATACTGGGGTCATAAGGAACGGCCAATGTATGGATAAGGTTTACTTACTGGGGCGGGGGGGGCTTGGTTATGTGGTGTGAGAGGATTTGTAGTGACATTGGGTTTTTCAGGGGGCGCTATCACTTTGTTGTCAATGAGATCCTGAATCTCATGACGCAATCTGAAGCACTGGTTGGTATCATGACCATGCTGTTGGTGAAAGGCGTAGTACTTACCTGGGTTGCGTTTAGGAGGAAGAGGATCGGGCAATGGGCATTGTTCTAACGGTTTCAAATGCCCTTTTCTGATCAGGACCCTCAAGGCCGCAGATAGAGACCTATAGAGTGGGGTGAAAACCCTCTGGCCTCGGGCCTGATGGTTGGAAGTTTGGGAGGTTGTATTGGCTGTGTTGGCAAAGAGGTTGGCAGTTTTTGGTGCAGTGTTGACCATGCCCACATCTGAAGGCCTTGCAGATGCACTATTGCCAGTAGTCGTATTGGAACTGCATGGAAAAGCCCTCTTGGGCTGCTCCTTCTCGTGGTCTATTACACCCTGTTTCATTATGTCCTCTATTTGCACCCCTATTTCATGGAGGTCGGCAAATGTAGACAGAGGTAAGACTATCATCTTCTGTAACAGTCTTGGTTGTAGGTTACGGACCACCATTCTAATCTGGTCCTTTTCAGCCAGTCGGATGGTCATCATGGAGGCCTTGGCCCTCCACCGAGTCACAAAATCGGAAAAACCCTCCTTCTCCTCCTGGCGAGTTGCTTCGAGATCACGAGTTGTGACCTCGATTTGAGTGTTGTAAGAGTACCGCACTATGAAGGCCTCAGCCATTTTGCTCCCAATTTCTCTTCACAAAGTCTTCAAGCTTAGCGTACCAGATGCCCTCTATACTCGACAGGGCCCGGCCGAAGAGGGATAACTTCTGTAATCTAGATAGGCCCATTGGTGGTAGAATGTCTGAGAGTAACCATAAGTGGACCATGGGATCACCCGAGCCATCAAAGCGGTCTATGTGCGGCATTTTAAACCTATCTGGCAATGTCACTGCCGAATCCGTATAGTCGTCCTCAATATACGGGATCAAATTCACACCCAGAGCTCGTTTGAAGAGCTTCTCAAGCTTGCTTACTTTCAGCGCAGTAGGATCGACCTCAAACTCAAACGGCGCCTCTGTTGGGTAAACTGGTGCTTTGGAAGTTTAGTTTAGTGACATTGGAAAGTGTCACAAAACTATTATTCTAATGACATTTTTTAGTCTTGTGGCATTTTAAACAAGTGCCATTTATACCCGTGCCACGGTTGATACTAGTGGCACCTCAGTGACACTTGCAAGTGCCACTACACCATCATGGCTAAACAAGTGCCATTTTATTTTGGAGCTTCTTTGCTTGTTTTCCTTTGATATCTGTGAGAGTTTAATCATGAATTGAGTGAATTATATCAAAGGGTTTGTTTTATTAAAAAAAGAGAGAGTTGTTCTTCGGTGGATTTCGTGGAATTTGGGCCTGAAGTTTTGGTGGATTCTGGAGTGGCTCATCGTCATGGATTCACCATCGACGCTGTGGATTCAACGTTGGGCTAGACAATTCCGAGGTGAAGACCGTGGTGGAAGAGGCATATAGGGGTCGGTTCAATTCGGGCGTGGATTCGCTAGGTAATTGAGAGTACACTTATGTAATTCTTTTTGTCTTCTTAGTGGATTGTTTTGTGGCTTTGGCCTGTGATTTTTTTATCACAATTAGAGGTGCTCCAGTTGTGGTTTTTCCATGTTGAAATCGTTATGTCAATTTGTCTTGATTGTTTGATTGGGATTATTAATTACTGCTTAAAATTGATACATAATCACAAATCAATATCTAGAGGATTTCTAGATTTTTCAACTTACAATCTAAAAAATGTCACTATATGGATTTTTAATAGCACTTGTTATGCCATAATTGATATTTTTTACAATTTCATAAATGCCACTAAATCCAATTCATTTGTGCAATTAAATGGATATAAGTGCCATTGCAGCTTATTCTAGTGACAAGTTGCAAAGCTACTACCACTACTACAAAATGTCTCTTATATGTTCTTATCATTTTCACTTTTAAAAACCACAACTAAGCATGCGTAAATACCTATAAAAATTGAATTGATTTTATAAAAAATTGAATATTAATTGCCACATCCTATATTAATTTGACATCCATTCATCCTATAATATTTTCATAATAATAAACAAATATTACCACCATAGGATCATTACATCAAAAGAATAATAATAATAATAATAATTTCAAACCACAATCATTTTTTTAATTTAAAAATATAAATTTATTTATATTGCAATACAAATCATAATCAAAATTATAAAATATTCTACCACACTAACAAAGTTAAAGAAAAAAAAAAAATTTAAACAAAATTACTCCTACTATAAGTTCTAAAAAGCCATAATGATATCTATCTTTCGAAGAGACAAATTATCAAAACAAATTCAGTCCCCAAATTCTCAACCTCACTTGTATAAATATTCTCAGCTAGCATCCATAACTTGTAAAATCTGCATCCAAAAGATAAAAATATAAAGGTAATTGAAAATATATTAAGTTAATATAAATTTGTTAATGAAATTAGTATTTACGAAAGAAATATACCACAAATGGAGAAGGCCAAGCAACATGAGCTCCAATATCTTGTCCAATTATTTTGACAAGTCAATATGATCGGATCAAGCTCTCATTAGGTTTGACTATCACTTGAACATGTATCTCCCAATAGTTAGGTCCTAGTTTTTTCCCTTCTACTTATTTAGATGAGTCTATGCTTTTAAGTACTCCAATTGTAACTGTTTATGTTGGCATAATGATACTTTTTAAAACAACTATATCTCCCACCTATAAATCAAGATTTAACTACTTAAGTAATTATGTATTTACAATTAATAAATAATATTTGAAAAATAAACTAGTACAAAGTGCCAGAGTGAAGATAATCACAACTGAAAGTGATATGCATTTCTCTAGTAGATAAGAAAGCCTCATGATTTAATCACTTAATTGGGACGTTTAGAAATACTATGTTTACGAATGCATAAAAATAAATAAATAAATAATAAATAATTTTAAAATAAAAAATAAATAAATAAATAAACATAGATGGGGCTTTAGAATCTTTCTTGAAGTAAGCATTTTAAACAAACACTTGTAAGACATTATATAAAATCACAACATAAATACAATAATAGTAAATCACAACTAACCTTTTATATTAAAGGATGAAAATTAATAAATTTATGAGTTAAAAGATTAGATTTTCCAGATTGTATCAAATTTTATGCCTAAAACAAGAAGATCGTAAATAAGTGACAGAGATAAAGGTATTGTGTGTGTTTGATGAGAGTGAGAAAGAGAGAAAGAATACCTAATGAACTCTAATCGTAGAAGATGAAAACACAGCAAATTTGTGGTGTAGATGGTAGATAAGGAAGGCATGAAAACACAACAAATTTTTTTTTTATACACCTTTTATCACCAGTACTCAAATAAAACAAAAATTCCTGGGGTCGTGGTGGAGTATTCAGAATTTATCTATGGATTCCTAATTTATTTTAAGATTTCATATATCCATGAGTGTGATTACAATCATAAAATAAATTCATATAAAAGCCATAAACCTTGCATGCACAACTAACCAAAATAACTGAAATCAATCCATCATTTTTATGGCAATACAATATCAAACCAACATCAAATAAATAAATAAATAAATAAATAAATAAAAATAACGACACCAACATAAATTAAGGGAAGTGAGTTTTGCACTCACAATTATTTTTCGAAAATCAAAGAAATACTTAAAAAATTAATGAAGCCACCAAAATAAAATCCTAAGCCCCCTTTTTTTTTCTCTCCTCTCCCTCCCACCGTCTCTCTTTCTCTCTCGGCTTCCTCTCTCTTGGCTGCTGCTATCTATCTCTGGTTTTGATTTTGATTTTGTTTTTGTTTTTGTTTTTTTTTCTTTTCCTTTTCCTAATGACAGCCCTATTACAACCTAAACACAATTATATAACCTATTAACTATTATATTATATACAAATACAATATAAATACAACATACATAAATATGATATATATATATATATTATCAATATATAAAACACTTTTTTTAATATATCAAACATATAAATATATAAATATTCAGATTAATTGCATATAATTAAATATCACATTAAATTAATTAAATACTACATTAAATTTTCATGTATTCACGCAATTAATAAAGAAAAAAATAAAGTAGTAATAATAACAACAACAACAACAACAACAACAACAACAACAACAACAACAATAATAATAATAATAATAACTTAAGAAAAATTAGGTTCGCTACAACTTGTTTCCTTTGAACTTACTTATTTCCTTTGTTATATAATAAAAAATAAAAAAATAAAAAACAGTGGAGAATGAGACCAGATGCATTATAAGGATTAAGTTTGTTCATATTTTAAATAAAAATAAATAAATATTAATTTTGGTCCTTATATTTTTAATTAAATCAATTGTAACCTGTAATTTTTAATTTTGTGTCAATTTAGTCCAATTAATAATACTGTAAATTCAAAGTCAAAATCGGCTTAATTGAAACTACAGGGACTGAAATTCAAGAAACTTTATCATTGTACAAGAGAGCAATTTGAAATTTTATTTTTCCTGTTAAGCCATATAAAGCCGTTGATCAATTTTGCACATGTGGCAAGTACAGTTAAAAAACATTTTATATTGAGTTTAATTTATTTGTTTTTATTTATTTTGTGCATTTTAAAAATTTTGAAAATATATTGGCATTTTTTATTTTTTTCAAAAAATGCCATTAGATAGTGTAGACACCCCATTTTTTACTGTCCTCAAGACTTGGATATCATCATTTGAACACTCGATGATCATCCATGCTCATGTTCGTTTTGAGTTCCTGAAGGTTTCGGCTGCGCGCCTTGCCTTAGAACCTCTCAACTTGTCTGTTTTGTGTTTGGTTGTGGACCAAGGACTTGTGGTTTTGTTTCTGAGGGAAGAGGGTGGCTTGTTGGCCAGCCCTACAACCCATCGGCCAGGCCTTGTGCCCATCAGCCATGTTTTCTTGTCATCGGCCATTAGTGATGGCCGATTGGCACTCCTTTTGGCCGATCGGCACCCTTTTTGGACAATCGGCCATATCTTTTGGCCGAGGCCTTTTTATTTGCTTTTGCAGATATTTTTGTGACAGCTGTGACAGCTGGTGACTACAGATTTCATCCTCCATATGTATGGAGGGATTGAATCAAGTTTCAAGCTTGCTCAACAAGCTTGAGATTTGATTTTCTATAAGAAGGGAGACCCCTCTCCCTTTCCAGAGGTTCTGAAATTTGATATGCAAGATATATATCACTCTCTCTATATATTTCCCCGCTCTCTCTCTATATTTGTGCTTGTTTGTGCTCTAAAGTGTAATTTCTTCACACTTTTGCACTAAAGGACCTACTCAAACACCATACTCTTATTGCTGAGGTACTTGAGGGTTTTGTTTGAATTCAAAGTTTGGTATTTAGTTCAGAAAGTTGCTAGAGTTGCCTCTTTGAAGTTGTTCTACAAGGGTGAGTTACTAACCCTCTTTTAAGCTTTGTGTTCATTGCTTACTTAGCCTTATTTGCATGCTTATTTTGGTTTAACTCTTAACTGTAAAAAGCTTCATTTTCATGTGTTTGAGATGATTGTTTGAGGTCTTGTTGGTGTTGGGGTGGTCTACCCCCTTTTGTGCCTTGTTTTGCCTTGTTTTGGGCCACCTCTTTAGGCTTTTGTTTTAGTCTTTGAATGAACTTTCTACCACCGAATTCCAGAGAAATTTCAATGGTGGAAAGTGTGTTTTGAGGTCCTAAATGGGTGAGGGTCATCCCCTCTCCTTGTGTCTTGTATGCTTGTATAGATGGCTCATAAAAGTAACATGTTTGTTAAGTTTGTCTTGGCTGCATCTTAGCATGTATTAGGCCTTATTTTAGTATGGCATTTCACTGATTTGGCTTGGTTTGATCACCCTTTGCATGGTTTATACACTTGTAGTGTAATCTTGTAATCTAGCCTAACATGCATCATGTGTTTGGACCCTCATTCTAGCATGTTTTGGCTTAACTTCAAAAAGCTTTTGGTCATGTTTTGGCATGCTCTAGCTCTGATTTGTGTTGTTTTGGTCATGCATGCCTTGCTTTGTATAGCCATAGTGCATTCTAGCTCACTAGCTTTGTGTATTGAGTCCACTAGCATGCATTGCTTGAGCTATTTTCATGATTTGGCATCATTTATTATGTGATTTCAGTGCATGTAGTATGGCCATGTTCTCACATTTGTCACTCTTTCCATGCTTTGGAAGGTTGGCTTTTTGTGCCTTAAACATGAGTCATTGTGTATTGCTTCATGCCTAAGCTTGCGAGCTATCATTTCAGTGTGTTTTTGGGGTTATTTTGCCATGATATAACTTTGATTTTGTTGGCGAAGCCATCCCATGCTTGGTCTTAGTAGGTGTAGTGTAATCCTCCCTTTTGGCCTTGCATACATCATGCCTTATGCCTTTCATGCTAGCTTGTTTTAGCTTTGGTCTATGCATGTTTTAGTATCATTTTAGCATGCTTTAGGACTGTTTTGGGTTGTACTTGCCATATGGTTCTTATATTGTATCGCTGTAGTGCAAGTGGCCTTGCTTGCCTTGAGTTTTGAGTACCATAGCATGCTTCATTTGTGACATGTACATGATTCGACATCATTTATCATGTTATTTCAGAGCATATAGCATTGCCATGTTCTCACTTCATTCACCCTTTGAGTGCCTCTAAGGGTTGTGCATTGTTGCCTTGTTTGTGGCCTAGCTTGTATGCATGTGTGCCTAGACTTTTGAGCTCCTAACTTAGCATGTTTTGGTCATTGTCTTGACCTATTTGAGCTCTGTCCATGTTTGGTCCATTCATTTGTGCCATGTATTGCATGCCCCTTTGTGTAGTCCCCTTTACTAGCCTTCATGCGTAAGGACTCTTGCATGCCATGCTTGTGTTGTTTGAATGATTTGGCATCATTTCACACTTGATTTCAGTGCATACAGTGTTGTTACAATTCCATGTTTGTCACTCCTTGAGCACTTTTGAGAGTTGTGTTCTTAAGCCTACTTGATGAGCCAATGCATGTGCATGCGTGTCTTGCCTTTTGTGCCTTAGTTTCATCATTTTGGCCACTGTTTTGGACATGATTGAGATCTATCCATATCCAGTTTAAGTCCATCTTGCATGTCATTTGCATTGCATGTTGTTTGCATGCTTGTTGTTTGCATTGTTGTTTGCTTGCAAGCATAGCATTGTATTTGGCATACTTGTGTTGCATTGTGTTTGGATAGAGTGTTAATCCAAACACGAGAAACAAGGGACGTTTCATACTTGAAGTGATGAAACGTGTCTCAATTCTCGGTCACCGACCCTCTTGATCATGCATGATAGAGGTTAAGGCATTTATGTGTTTTTGTGCATTCATTTGCCATTGATTTGTGCAACTTGGTCTCTTTCGCCATCATGCATCGAGATGCGTGATTGATGGCTCGAGAGCCGAGCACTACACTCCTTTGAGCTTTAAACATGATAAGGAGTGTGGTTACACACACATTTTCTAGCAAATACACTGCCATATCTCTGTTAGTGCTCTGTTGCAGCAAAATGAGAAGTTTGCAGGAAGAAGTGGCCAATCGGCTATCAAGTGTGCCGATCGGCTATCAAAATTGGCCGATAGCCTTGAAATTTGGCCGATGAGCATTCCTCTTGGCCGAACACATCTTAGATTGTACATAAGGTGGACCAGAAATGTTTTGGAGATTGGCACAATTTTCAGAAGTCTAAAATAGTGCAAACAGAGGCAATACGAGGCACGGTAGTGGATTTCCGAGAGGAACCGACCGAGCATGCATCTCTTCATCGCCCGCGAGGCCATTTTAGTATTCATGATTAGTTCGTGTAATTTAATCATTTGATTTGTTGTGTAATATCTCGATTAGCTTAGCATAGCTATTTGTTTCAATTCGGTTGTGTAATAATTAATTAGCTAAGTTAGTTAATTAGTTTGGTTTGTAATAATTAGTTTAATTAGCTTAGCTTAGCTAGTTAGCCCATCATTCGGACCCTCCGTCGAGAGCGCAAATTTTGTAATAAGCATGTGTGTGTGTGTGATGCATGTCTTCCAACCCCCATTTCTTTCTCCCTTTTACTTATCCGCTTTCGGTGGTTAGTTTTAGGACATATTTCAATTAGCATCCTTATGCTATGCATGCGTGCATCATTCATTTGTCTTGCATGCACTGGGCTCGGCGCATCACACTAATTGCATTGTATTTCAATACATTTACTTGAATACGTGTTCAACAGCATGTTATCAAGTGTTGCATTCATATGACATCTTAGAATAGTCGAGCTTATCTTAGTTGCATTTTTTTCATGTGTTGCATTAGCCATCTTAACATGAACAAGGATCATGCATGATTTCTAATTAGTTCTCTATTTTGGCTTGGAGTACACTGTGAGTGTTTACGCTTTAGCATACTGCATGAGATGTGTATGTTGCCATGATAGCATGCTTGCCATGAGGCCTACTGCTTACGTGTTTTAACTGCTTGATTGCCTGTCGGTGAAGGTTGGATTGCTTGATATGGAGCAATTCATCGAAATGTGTGTTTTAAGCCCACTTGAGAGTGGCAAAATCATGTTTTCTAAGCCCACTTGAGGGTGGCAAAATCATGTTTTCTAAGCCCACTTGAGGGTGGCAAAATTCACAACTTAGCCTACTTGCGAGCAGCACCTCTAAACCGTTTACAAACAAATGAACATGAAATGTTTTGTTCCAACTTAGACGATCTAGTCTATACTTATATGCTGTGCGCATCACATAGTAAGCTAGCTAATAATCAGATTAAGAACACATGTGTTTTCAAAAACAACATATCATGTTAGTAAAGGCTGATCCTTTGATCGGCGAGCGGGGGTGCTCATTGCATGACCTTCCCCTCTCGTACCCAAGTTCCCGAGCTGAGGCAACTTCGGTGATGACAGACACGTGGCCTTAGGCACGAGTCAGGGTTTCCTAAATTTTCCAAAACAAAATATTTATGTGGCGACTTTGTATCTGGCAAAGCAGTCCATGTTTGGCACTTCTTTATTAAAATCGATTTTCCAAATTGATTTGCCGGATTTGGACTCTTTGGTGATTTATCGGTCTCACATTGCACTTTGTGAGATTAGATTCAGAACCGTGACACGAGTCTGAACTGTAGTAGCTAAGAACTAACGATTTCGCGCCCTCGCACGCGGAGCCAGGAGTTCTCGAGCGGTCTACAGTTTTTGGCGACTCCGCTGGGGATTTAGAGAACTTGACTCGAACTTATGATATCTTGTTTTGACTACACTTATGTGTTTCTTTGCATTGCATTTGCATTGGTGCGCGTAAGACACCGTGTTCGCCATCTGCTATTCCTGAACGGTTTACCGGAGGCCGCGTGCCATAAGGTTAACCGGTTAGGGGCTCTGCCACGATGGGAACACAAACCTCGGTTGTTACCGAGGCACCCTTTTTTGACCATTCGACCTAGTTGCATATTGGAAACTGTAATGACCATTCGAAGCTAGGACAGGTTGCTTACCCGATCGTAGGTTATTTGAAACCGCTGTGTGCATAGTGAAACTCTAGCTCCTGACAAAATCGGACAGGAAAACCCTACCCCTCCATAGGGGTGTTTTGGCTCTTACTTGCTTGATACGTGTTGTCAGAGTGTGTCTCTACAGTGTTGTTTGTATCAGTTTGCAAGTCTGGGTACCAGGCCCGTGGGTATCAGAATTTGAGGAATCAATTTTACCTGAGGGTATCAATTTACATGCAGAATTTTTTTTTTTTTGGGGGCAGAATTCAGTAGAGAGTGTAGTCATTCAGCTATGCTCGTATCTATTCCAGTGAAATTGGGCTGAGATGCTGCATGTTTTCTCTTTTGCTAGGTGGTCTTGGAACCGTAGCTTCAGAAGGCTCCAATATCCCCCGAGTACACCGGACTTGTGCTGATAGACTTTGTCAAGTCAGAGATTCAGTTCATAGTAACCAGTGTTCCTCCGCTGAGGTAAGGTAAAGAAAGGCCAGTCAAGGCTCACCGGTTCATCTGATTCGTCAATCACCAGTCACATCACCTTTGCCCAAACTCAGCAGACCCTGATGGCACAGAGTTTGGAAGAAGTTATGGCCATGGTAACAGCATTAACCCAAAGAATCGCCATGCAAGGTGAGACCAATGCTAAAATACAACACCCATCTGGGGCACCTACCACACATCTAGTCATGGAACCCCAATCATCTCAAACCCATGAGCCCACTATTTTTGAGCTGATGAGAATGATTGAAGATCTTCAGAGAACTGTGGCAGATCTAGCCTTTGGAATATCGGCTCCGTCATTGACCCCATTGCATGCCAGAAATTTCACGCCAGAAGATTCCCCGCTTTTGGGGCGAATTGTAATTGAAATTGGCCAACCTAAAGCCATCCCAAGTTTGGGCAATGACATATCGACAACAGCAGGGCTCCGCTCTGATATAGCGACCCAATCCTTTGACCAAGCTGAGGCGAGTGAAAAGAACAAGGTAGGGGTAGGCATTGATCCCTATGAACACCTTTTGTGGGCTGTTGAGGCTTTGAAAGCCAAAGGACTGGACAAACAGCAAGTGCACGTAGTTGTTGCAAAAACTGTGGATGACACTTTCACCACTCAGAATGAGAGCAGTTCGAATCAAGGGGGAAACCGAGAGAAGGGCCGTCGTACTAGAAACGATCCTTTCAGCTCTAATCCTGCACTCGGAAGAGATCAGCAAACCAAGTCAGCACCTACCGACCCCTTTGCTAGTGCATCCATCAAAAATCCGCAAACCTCGAAGTATCAACCCCGAGGTCGCAGGGTCTTCCATGCCCTCTATATGCCTTTGTCCAAGGCTCTTCAAATCCTTGTTGAAAAAGGCCATCTCAAACCCCTCGAGCCTCGACCTCTCCCTAGTCGTCTTCCACCCGGTCATGATGCTACCCAGTACTGTGCCTACCATCAACAAACCAGTCACGACACTAATAATTGCTTTCGTCTTCGCCACGAAGTACAAGATTTGATTGACAACGAGGTCATCATTGCACTAAGCTCAGCAAAGTCTATCGTCACTGGATCAGTGAACCTGGGGGATAATGTGATGTGATCGGGGGATGAACCACCTGTGGATGGTACCCAGTTTACTCCAGATATGGCGTATGGCACGCACTATTATGAGCATTTGCGAATGCTAGTTTTTGTACTTTCTGACTTGGGTATTGAGTCAATCTTGTTGTGTTGTATAGAGTCAGTCTTTTTGTACTGAGTCAGTCGGGTCTGTCATGTTGTATCGAGTCAATCCTGTTTTGTTAGAGTCGGGTGATTTCGGGGGTGTTACCTCGGACATCACTTGCTTGTTTTGTGTTTCTCTTTTCGCTTTCTTTTGAGTCTGTTTCTGCCTTGGAACCAGTTATGCCAACAGATTTGAATGAAACAGCAGTGATTTTCACACTCTTGTGTTTGCTTCTGCCTTGTGCCAGTTGTGCCAGAAGTTCTAAATAAGATGGCAGTATTTGACTAAAAATTGTGTCTTTTCTATGTCTTGAAGTCATTGCATTGACCTAAGTTTTTCAAAACTTTTTGAACACTGTGTTAAAAACAAAGAAGGAGGAATTCCTCGGGATTTGCAAAATTTTGATCAACTGAGAGAAAAAGAAGCGTGCTAATCCCTTAATGAATGAGATCCTATTTGTTAATGTCAATACTGAGAAGGATCCTGGCTTGATCTAGATTGGTTCTACATTGTCTTCAGTGCGAGCGACTAGTCACTTTCTTAAAAGATTTCAAAAAATGTTTTGTGCTGTCCTGCGAAGACCTGCGTGGAATTAATCTTGAGATTGTGCAACACAGGATCGCTCTCAGCATCGAGACTCGACCCCCTTTGCTTTCAAACCTTAAACTTAGATTCAGAATGTTCAACGGTCAACCACAATATGAGGCCTGTGTGGCCAGATTTGAAGCAGCCCATGAACTAGGGGCAAGAAAGTCAGATCAAGAAGGTTAGATGTCGTCAAAAGAAGCTTGCAAAGCTCGATCAGAAGCAGCCCTTGAACTAGGGGCAAAAGAATGTCAGATATGCTCGAAGAGTCAAAAATTGGGACATTTCTCAAGCTAACGAAGATTGGCAAGAATGCCAAATCCCAGAAGGGAGGAAAGAAGAAAGTTTTGTTTAAGGACAATTGAGTTCCTATCCACAACATTAGGGGCAAATTCAGCCCCCATTGGATGGACTCCTACATCATCAGCGAACAGCAGCCATTCTCCTAGATTCAGATGGCTTTGAGATCTCAAACCATTTGACATGGACAAAGCTACACTTTTACCCTTGAAGGGCGACCCAGGAAAAAGTTAGAGCAAAAAGAACAAAAAAGAAAAATGAAGAAAAAGAAATGAAAATTTCTGAAAAGAAAGAAGAAAAGAATAAAGAAAAGAAAAACAAAGCTCGCAAGGTTGAAAACCCAAAAGAGGCGGCCTTGGCAAAAGTTAGAGCGCAAAAGGAGAGGTTAATACCCGAGTGTACCTTAGCCCCGAACTACGTAAGGCTTGATTCCCATTTGTGGGATATGTAAGCAACTTCATTCTGAAGTCCAGCCATAAACACTTCAAATTCAACTGTCCTGTCGATAAGATTGAACGGGTCATCTTCGTTGTTTTTGTATCCAAGAGTTTGGTTGTGATCGTCATTTTGAGGACTGATTACAGTGTGCTACGGTGCTCTTCAAACAAGGGGCAACTTTCCGTTGCCATACAGTGTGCTGCAGTGCTATTCAAACCAAGGGGCAACTTTCCATTGCCGTGCAGTGCCATTTAGATAAGGGGCAATTTTCCATTGTTTTGGATCTGAGGTTGTGCATCTCAAGGGTAAATTTTGTGTTGGTCAAGCAGTGGCCATTTGCAAAAATAGTTTTTGAGGATTTTTAATGAAGTTGACTAATTTTCTCGAAAATTATTCCATTTTCCAAAACTGGACCACTTCTTAGACCCGAAAAAGGAAAACTTTCAGGGCTCATAGTTTGACTTGCATGATTTTGAATCAGAAAGTTGAACAAGTATGTTAATCTAACTCTCATTTTGGTCAAAATTGTTTTAGTAGAAAGCCAAAACAAAAAATGGTCAAAATGATGAACTAGGGGCACAGTTGAGTCAGGTGTTTTGTCTTTTCCCCATTGTCAACATACTTGCCAGAAAGGGCACCATATTCGCCAAGAAGGGCACTACTGAAGTTAACAACAAAGGGCTAAAAGCTCTCTCATCCTCCAAGCAGCGAGGTATTAAGCTAAGTGCAAAGCACGAACTGGAATGGATCAAGATATTCCACTCCCTCATCTAGACAGGTCTGATCACATTCGAACTGGCCAAGGTCATCGTCAATCGCTGCCAGCTGTGGATCTACTGCACATCCTATCGCAACCCTTCTGCGGGAGAAGCTCACTGTTGTGAGCAGAAGAAGAAGAATCTAGTAGAATACTAGGGGCAAGAGCCCACAACTTGCTATTTATCCATCAACCACCCAGGGAGAGGGATAAAAAACCAGAGAGATTGAAGAATAGAGAGATGTGCATTGAGAGAAAAAGTGAGAAAAGAGCTTTTTCAGAAAACAAGAGATTGAGTGCCAGAGTGATGTGAGGATCACAAATGAGAAAGGGTGGGAAACAATACCCGAAGAAACAGGCTCCTCGTGAACTAAGAGGTCTCCTGCCATTGGTACACATCCGAGTGTTGTGTGTGTGTGTGTTTTTGTTTGTCTCGATTCTTGTTTTGAGTCATTTCGAGTGTCAATAGATGTGTTTAGGTTGTTTACCTTGTCTTTCCTCTTTGTTGAGTCATTTTGGCTGTGGTCAGTCGTAGGCTCAATACCCGGTTTAGAACTCATTTCTTGACTTCATTTCAAAAATAAATCATTTTGTGCTCAGAGTGTTGTGTCGTTCTCCACATTTGTGCAAAATAGGATTTGTTATTTCATAAAACTGTAGGGTTCAACCCAAGGTCATGTCAGAACAGTAAAACCAGGACCTATATGAAGCTATATGGGTTCCAGACTGCGAAGCAAAAGAAAAGAGGGAAAATTTGGAGCATCTGAGTGTGTTTCTAATTCAGAAAATTCCGAGATTGCGTTCCGGATATACCTCTTCAGGCCTTGTCAATGCTCCGAAGTATAAGTGTGCCTCTACCTTAAGCTCAAGTTCAAGCTTACTTCAAGCCAGAATAGCGGTCAGAAGTGCTCTCCCGAATATCATTCCTTGCCAGAGGCATCTTAGCTGTCTTTGCAATCAGTTCCTAGGAGACCAACTGCGACAGTGAAAACTAGAGTTCGAATGGCAGATGCCTAGAACACAAAGGTTTGGAATTTCTGAGACTAAAGTCTGGTTTGAATACCCAGGGGTGTATCCCCGGCTTGAAATTTGTATGGAAGCCCCATAGGTTGAGGTAGCGTGTATGCGCCTCAATTCTGGATACTGAACCAACCTAGTCTGTCACCCCGTTGGAGAATAAGGAAAGTTGTGAATATAATCAGGAAGAAAAATGGCATTTGTGGTTTCTACATACAGAGGTTACCCCTTGTCAGCATTTCAGAACCTTTGTACTATAGGTTGAAGGTAAGTGTTTGAAGAACACAAGGGGGGAGATCCATGTCCCAGTAGAGCGGTTCATCGCCACTCGCCCCATGAGGTCCTTGCTAAAGCACCACTTTGTTTGATTATTGTGTTCCCTAAGCATCATGCATTGCATTGCTTGTATCATATCATCACACTTATTGCATTTATTTGCATCTTGTGTTATCTCGAATCATTTATCCTTTTACACTGAGCAGTGTTTAGGAACGTTGTCCTCCGGGGCTATCTCAGGTTGCGTGGAACGCGCTCCTGATTATTTGTCTTACTCTTCTCACGATTTCAGCGTGGTTAGAGTCTGTTTTTTCCTCACACGACTTCAGCGTGTTTGGAATTTATCTCAGGTTGCGTCGAGCACGCTCCTGATTGGTTGTTTTGGACCTCTTCTCATGATTTCAGCGTGGTTAGAGTGTTCTTTTCCTCACACAATTTCAGCGTATTTGGAATTTATCTCAGGTTGCGTTGAGCACACTTCTGATTGGTTGTTTTGGACCTCCTCTCACGATTTTAGCGTGGTTAGAGTGTTCTTTTCCTCACACGATTTTAGCGTGTTTGGAATTTATCTCAGGTTGCGTCGAGCACGCTCCTGATTGGTTGTTTTGGATCTCTTCTCACGATTTCAGCGTGGTTTGAGTGTCCCATTCCTCACACGATTTCAGCATGTTTGGAATTTATCTCAGATTGCGTCGAGCACGCTCCTGATTGGTTGTTTTGGACCTCCTCTCGCAATTTCAGTGTGGTTTGAGTGTCCCCTTCCTCACACGATTTCAGCGTGGTTTGAGTGTCCCCTTCCTCACACGATTTCAGCGTGTTTAGAATTTATCTCAGGTTGCATCGTGCACGCACCTGGGCGGTTGTTTTTGGACCTCCTCTCGCGATTTCAGCATGGTTTGAGTGTCCCATTCCTCACACGATTTCACCGTGTTTGGAATTTATCTCAGGTTGCGTCGTGCACGCACCTGGGCGGTTGTTTTTGGACCTCCTCTCACGATTTCAGCGTGGTTTGAGTGTCCCCTTCCTCACATGATTTCACCGTGTTTGGAATTTATCTCAGGTTGCGTCCAGCACGCTCCTGATTGATTGTTTTGAACCTCCTCTCACGATTTCAGCGTGGTTCGAGTGCCCCTTTCCTCACACGATTTTGGCGTGTTTGGGATTTGTTTTTCCTCCTCTCATGTTTCCAGCATGGTTGGAGTATGTCACCCTTTGCATCTACTATACTATTTGTTACATCGCGCCGTTTAGCGCATCGCACTGTTTTGTGCACTTCATCACTCACGCTTTCTAGTGCATCGCACTGTTTTATGCAGTTTGACACTCACGCTGTTTAGCGCATCGCACTATTTTGTGCACTTCATCACTCGCGCTTTCTAGCGCATCGCACTTTTTTGTACAGTTTATCACTCGCACTGTTTTGTGCACTTCATCAACCGCGCTGTCTAGTGCATCGCACTGTTTTGTGCAGTTTACACTCGCGCTGTTTAGTGCATCGCGCTTTCTTGCGCGTCGCACTGTTTTGTGCAGTTTACCATTGAGTTGTCTAGCGCATCGCACTATTTTGTGCAGTTTACACTCGCGCTGTTTAGCGCATCGCACTATTTTGTGCAGTTTGTGTTCGCGCTTTCTTGCGCATCGCACTACCTTGTGCATTTCATTACATGCTTTCATCTTGCATTAAAAATGCGTGTATCTGTTGCATTGAACTTCCATTGTTCGCGCTATTTTGCGCACCTTACTTGCACTTGTTAGTACATTGCATTGTTTGCGCTGTTTAGCGCATCGCACTGTCTTGTGCACTTGCGCTATTTTGCGCACCTTACCTGCACTTGTTAGTGCATTGCATTGTTCGCACTTTCTTGCACATCTTACCTGCACTTGTTAGTGCATTGCATTGATCGCGCCATCTTGCGCACCTTACTTGCATTGTCATGCACATTTTATTTGCGTTGTCATGCACATTTCGCCTACATTGTTATGCACCCCTTTCAGTTGCATTGTTATGCACCTCATCACTTGCGTTGTCATGCATGTTCTAGTTGCATTGTTATGCACGTTACTCGCATTGTTATGCACCCACACTTTGCTTGCATTGGCATGCACTTTTCACTTACATTGTTATGCTTGTCCTAGTTGCATTGTTATGCACGCTCCACCCGCATTGTTATGCACTCTTCACTTGCGTTGTCACGCACATTTCGCCTGCATTGTTATGCACTCTTTCAGTTGCATTGTTGTACTCACTTCGGTTGCATTGATATGCACCTCGTTATATGCATCTTTTCACTTGCATTGCTATGCACTTTTCACTTGCATTGCTATGCATTTTTCACTTGCATTGCTATGCATATTTCCATCGGCATCATATGTGCACGTGTTTATCTTGTGGTGATATTGTATCTTGATATAGCGTTAATCATATGTTCCTGTTATATTATACTTGTCAAAATCTTTCTTTTGCAGGCACGATATTGTATGTACAGTTCATTTGAAGCTGGTGAAACCAGACATTATTGTATGTGTTAGTCTTCTCCGCGTGAGACGCAGTGAGAATTGCATAATTTTCTTACATCCTTTCTGCATGAGATGTAGTTTGGTTCGTATTCGCTTACTTAAACTGTTGTATTTATTTTGCATAAATGCTTCATCACTGCTCTCTTTGCATGATCATAAGTTATGTTCGGCATCATGCATGTCATTTGCTTCTTGCGCCTGCCTGCGGGCGCATCTCTTTGTAATCTTGTATGTTTGTCTAAGTCTTCGGCCTCGTCAAAAATGGGTCGTCTCTGGGCTTTGGCATTCACTCCCGTCATCTTATGACTTTCGAGTTCAGTCAAAGAGGGGCAACTGTAGATAGCCCATTTTTGACCGTCATCAAGACTTGGACGTCATCGTTTGAACACTCAATGATCATCCATGCTCGTGTTTGTTTTCAGTTACAGAAGGTCTCGGCTGCGCGCCTTGCCTTAGGACCTCTCAACTTGTCTATTTTGTGCTTGGTTGTGGACCAATGACTTGTGGTTTTGTTTCTGAGGGAAGAGGGTGGCTTGTTGGCCAGCCCTATAACCCATCGGCCAGGCCTTGTGCCCATCGGCCTTGTTTTCTTGTCATCGGCCATTAGTGACGGCCGATCGGCACTCCTTTTGGCCGATCGGCACCCTTTTTGGACGATCGGCCATATCTTTTGGCCGACGCCTTTTTATTTTCTTTTGCAGATATTTTTGTGCCAGTTGTGACAGCTAGTGAGCAAAGATTTCATCCTCCATACACGTGTACGAAGTGATTAAATCAAGTCTCAAGCTTGCTCAACAAGATTGAGATTTGATTTTCTATAAGAAGGGAGACCCCTTTCCCTTTCTAGAGGTTCTGAAATTTGATATACAAGATATATATCACTCTCTCTCTCTCTCTCTATTTCCCCTCTCTCTCTATATTTGTGCTTGTTTGTGCTCTAAAGTGTAATTTCTTCACACTTTTGCACTAAAGCACCTACTCAAACACCATACTCTTGTTGCTGAGGTACTTGAGGGGTTTTTTTTGAATTCAAAGTTTGGTTTTTAGCTCAGAAAGTTGCTGGAGTTGCCTCTTTGAAGTTGTTCTACAAGGGTGAGTCACTAACCCTTTTTTAAGCTTTGTGTTCATTGCTTACTTAGCCTTATTTGCATGCTTATTTTGGCTTAACTCTCAACTGTAAAAAGCTTCATTTTCGTGTGTTTGAGATGATTGTTTAAGGTCTTGTTGGTGTTGGGGGTGGTCTACCCCCTTTTGTGCCTTGTTTTGCCTTGTTTTGGGCCACCTCTTTAGGCTTTTGTTTTAGTCTTTGCATGACCTTTCTACCACTGAATTCTAGAGGAATTTCAATGGTGGAAAGTGTGTTTTGAGGTCTTAAATGGGAGAGGGTCATCCCCTCTCCTTATGTCTTGTATGCTTGTATAGATGGCTCATAAAAGTAACATGTTTGTTAATTTTGTCTTGGCTCCATCTTAGCATGTATTAGACCTTATTTCAGTATGGCATTTCACTGATTTGTCTTGGTTTGATCACCCTTTGCACGGTTTATACACTTTTAGTGTAATCTTGCAATCTAGCCTAACATGCATCATGTGTTTGGACCCTCGTTCTAGCATGTTTTGGCTTAACTTCAAAAAGCTTTTGGTCATGTTTTAGCATGCTCTAGCTTTGATTTGTGTTGTTCTGGTCATGCATGCCTTGCTTTGTATAGCCATAGTGCATTGTAGCTCACTAGTTTTGTGTATTGAGTCCACTAGCATGCATTGCTTGAGCTATTTTCATGATTTTGCATCATTTATTATGTGATTTCAGTGCATGTAGTGTGGCCATGTTCTCACATTTGTCACTCTTTCCATACTTTGGAAGGCTGGTTCTTTATGCCTTAAACATGAGCATTGTGTATGCCTTCATGCCTAAGCTGGCGAACTATCATTTCAGTGTGTTTTTGGGGTTATTTTACCATGATATGACTCTAATTTTGTTGGCGAAGCCATCCCATGCTTGGTCTTAGTAGGTGCATGTAAACGTCCCCGAACGTCCCGGGAGGGAATCCCCCGTTTTGTTCCTTTGGGGCTTACTACAGTTCAGGACTCAATGTCATGGTCCTGTATCTAATCTCGCAGAGTGCAATGCAAGACCGATGAATCATCAAAGAGTCCAAATCCGGCAAATCATTTTTAAAAAACAGATTTTTTAGAAAGAAGTGCCAAACATGGACTGCTTTGCCAGATACAGAGTCGCCACCTAAATATTTTATTTTGGGAAATTTAGGAAACCCTGACTTGTTGCCTAAGGCCACGTATACGTCATCACCAAAGTTGCCTCGACTCGAGAACTTGGGTACGATTGGGGAAGGTCATCTATGAACACCCCCACTCGCCCGATCAAAGATCGGCATCTACTAACCATGATATCTAGTTTTGAAAACATTATGTACTCTTATTCCGGTTATTAGCCTAGAATTACTATGTGATGCGTACAGCATACAAGTATAGACTGGATTGCCTGAGTTGGAACAAAACATTTTATGTTTGTTTTTTAAAGCAGTTTGCTACTCGCAAGTAGGCTAAAATGCGGATTTTGCCACCCTCAAGTGGGCTTAGAAAACATGGTGATTTGCCACTATCTAGTGGGTTTAAAACTCGCAATCAATGAATTGTTCCAATTCAGATAATCCAACCTCCACCCACAGGCATTCAGGCAGTTGTATCACATAAGCAAATAGCCTCATGGTAAGCATGCTATCATGGCAGTCACTCACACACATGCAAGGATGCTAAAGCATAAACACTTACCGAGTACTCCGAGCCAAAACAAAAACTAGTTAGTAATCAATGCATGATCCTAGTTCATGTTAAGAAAGCTAATGCAACACATGCAAAAATGCAACTACAATAGGCTCGGCTATTCTAAGATGGCATATGAGATGCAACAACTAACAAGTATTCAACTCGGAATTGAAATACAATGCAGTTAGTATGATGCGCCGAGCCCGGTGCATGCAAGACAGATGAATGGATGCAAACATGTGAGCATAAGTATGCTAATTGAAACATGCCCTAAACTAACCATCATAAGCTGGTAAATAAAAGGGAGAAAGACGTGGGGTTGGAAGACACACATCACACACACACACACTTATTACACAATTGCCCATGCCCGGAGGGTCCGGATAAATAATACAAACCAAATGAATAATTAACTACTCTAGCTAATTAAATATTACAAAACTTCTAATTAATTAACACATTAATTACAGAAAGAAGGTGGCCGCAGCCCTACCTGGGAATGACGGGATGATGCATGCTCGATTCGCTTTGCCCAGAAACCCGTTGTCATGCCACTGTTGCCTCTGTTTGCACTGTTCTGCACCTCTGAGGGATCTGAAAATTCTTGAGGCACCTCTGAACTACTCCCTGATCATTTTGGGATGCCGCCGGCCAATACAAAGCACCACCGACCATGGAAATGGGATCATCGACCATAAATTGGGCCACCGACTGGACTTATGTGCCCGATCAGCACTGAATGTAGTCGGTCGGCCAAATCTTCCTGCAGAATCCTGTTTTGACAGCAGCAGAGGGCAGACAGTGCATGGCATAGAATTTTCAAAGCAATGTGTGCATAGCCACTCTCCCTATCATGCTATGGACTCAATGGAGCATGGCTCTCGGTCCTTGGGCCATCAATCACGCATTTCGATGCATGATGGCCAAAGGTACCAAGTTTGCAAATCAATGTAAATGAATGCGACAAAACAAATGAATGCTTCACGCCCTATCATGTTGAGATCAAGGGCGTTGGCGACCAAGGATTGAGACGTGTTTCGTCACTTTAAGTACAAACACATCTCAGTCCTTCTGTTTGGTTTGACACCCCAAACCAAACATAATGCAATGCATGTATGCAATATGGCTCAAGTATAAAAAATAGCTTAAGTATGTAATATGAGGCTAAGTTAGCAAAGCATGCCAAATGCAATGCAACCTAAATATGCAAATGTGCAATGTGCCAAACATGCAAGATGCAATGCAATGCAACCTAATCATGCAAACTAAGTTAATGTCACATGAACATGCCAAATATGCAACAAGGCTATGTAATGCAACTAGCTAAACAACATGCAAACATGTAATCATGATATAATGCAAGCATGCAACCAAAGTAAAGCAACATGTCAAACATGCAACTATATACAAGGATGGACTTATACCAAAATGGGAAGACCTCAGCCCATCCCAAAACAGTGGCCAAAACAAACAAACCAAGGTGCCAAAAGTGAAGGCATACATGCACACATGTAGGTCCATAGGCTAGGCCACAATGCACAATTCTCAAACGTGAGCAAGATGTGATAATCATAAGGAAATGACAATGCATTAAGCTCTGAAAACATGTCAAGAGGAGTGCCAAACCAAAGGCACAAGTGAAGCGAAGCATGCAAAGAAGCCTAACACTTGGGAGTAACAAAAGGGTTCAAACCATGACCACGTCAAACGAACCCCAAAGGGTCAAGAGGACTTGGGACAGTCCTGGGGGGGCCAAAATAGGGCTGGAACATGCATGAGATAGGGCCAAAAATATGCTAGAAAATGAGCACAAAACGAAGGACATTTGAGGCCACAAAGAGAGCATTGCTCTACACCTACCACAACCAAACATGGCATGGATTATTCGATGCAAAACAGAGTTTTAACATGCAAAGAGGAGCCCCAAAACCCACTGATATGCAGCTAAAGGACTTAAACCAAGAGGCATACACAATGACTCATTTTAAGGCACAAAAGGACACCTCTTCAAAGCATGGAAAGGATGATGAATGCAAGCATACAAGCATGGATTATGGACTGAAATAGCATGGGAAATAATTCCAAATCATTGAAACAACCCAACTAAAGCATGCTTATGATTCACACACTCAAGGCTAACAAACCGAAATGCAAAGAGGCTATACAAAGCATGACAAACATGGCTAAGACAACCAAAGTCAGACCTTAAGCATGGAAAAACATGACTAAAAACTTCACAAAGCTAAGCCAAAACATGCAAGCATGGTGGTCCAAATGCAAGATGCATGTTATGACAATAAAAGAGATTACAAAGCAAGTGTATGATGCATGCAATGGACTATCAATCCAACCAAAAACAGAGGTATAATATGACTAAATAACACCAAAAAAACTCTGAAATGGGGCCAAGTAAAGTCAAGCAAACATGCTACCTTTATGAGCCAAAAACACAAGCAAATGAAACACAAAGGGAGAGGGGTGTCCCTCCCCTATGCAAGACCTCAAAACTCCTTCACCACCACTGCAAATCCTCTGGATTTCAGTGGTGAGAAGGCCAATACATGAAAGCTCCCAAAGCTCAACAAAGAAGACACAAAAGAGGCCAAACAAGGCCTAAGAGGGGGAGGTCGACCCCCAACACCAAAATGACCTTAATGAAACATCTTAAACAACAAAAAACAGAACTTGTATTAGTTATACACCAAGCTTAAAACTGCATGCAAGATAGGTTAAAAGCTAGTGCAAGAATGGGGAATATAAAGCAATAGTGCTCACCCTTGAAGAACACTTTAAGAACCAAAACTCCAGCCCCCTTTTCTGATCAAAACCAACTCAAAAGCTCCAAGAACAACCTCTCAACACCTCAATAACCAAGGTATGGTGTAACACTAGGTATCTTAGTGCAAAACTAAGAACAAAACTCACTTTAAGGCTCTCTAACACATACAAATGTAGAGAGAGAGAGAGATATAGAGAGAGAGTGATATATCAGCTGTATCTCTGAGTTTTTTCCAACCCCTGAAATGGAAGGAGAGGCTCTCTTTTTATAGACAAGGCAAGGGCTCAAGTCTTCTAAGAGAAGCTAAAGCAAAAGGGGTCAAGCTTCCTCAAGAAGCTAGGCCAAAGGTTCAAGCTTCTTGAGGAAGTTAAGGCAAAGAGTCAAGCTTCTTGAGGAAGTTAAGAGGGTCCAAGATTCCTCAAGAAGCTAGAACAAAAGGGTGCAAATGGTGCAAAGGATGCAAATCCTCCATACACGTGTATGGAGGACAGGTCTGTGCACTCCAGCTGGCACAGCTGGCATGCATAATGCCCAAAAAGGACAAAAAAAGAAGTCCCGGCCAAAAAATATGGCCGATTGACCAAATTAAGGGCCGGCCGACCATCAAAGGTGCCGACCAGCCATCACCAATGGCCGGTGGCAAGAGAACATGGCCGGTGACATCATGCCTTGGCCGGTGGGCTCCGGGGGTGGCTGACAAGCCATTCTCTGCCCTCAGAAGCAAAAACAAACAAGTTCTTGGTCCAAAACCAAGCACAGAACAGTCCAGTTAAGAGATCCTGGGGCAAGGCACGCGGCCGAGACCTCCGGGAACTCAAAACGAACACAAACATGGATGATCATTGAGTGTTCAAATGATGACGTCCAAGTCTTGAGGACGGTTAAAAATGGGTGTCTACAGTGTAGTGTAATCCTCCCTTTTGGCCTTGCATACATCATGCCTTATGTCCTTCATGCTAGTTTGTTTTAGCTTTGGTCCATACATGTTTTAGTATCATTTTAGCATGCTTTAGGACTGTTTTGGATTGTACTTGCCATATGGTTCTTATATTGTATAGCTGTAGTGCAAGTGGCCTTGCTAGCCTTGAGTTTTGAGTACCATAGCATGCTTCATTTGTGACATGTACATGATTTGGCATCATTTATCATGTTATTTCAGAGCATATAGCATTGCCATGTTCTCACTTCATTCACCCTTTGAGTGCCTCTAAGGGTTGTGCATTGTTGCCTTGTTTGTGGCCTAGCTTGTATGCATGCGTGCCTAGACTTTTAAGCTCCTAACTTAGCATGTTTTGGTCATTGTCTTGACCTATTTGAGCTCTGTCCATGTTTGGTCCATTCATTTGTGCCATGTATTGCATGCCCCTTTGTGTAGTCCCCTTTACTAGCCTTCATGCTTAAGGACTCTTGCATGCCATGCTTGTGTTGTTTGAATGATTTGGCATCATTTCACACTTGATTTCAGTGCATACAGTGTTATTACACTTCCATGTTTGTCACTCCTTGAGCACTTTTGAGAGTTATGTTCTTAGGCCTACTTGATGAGCCAATGCATGTGCATTCATGTCTTGCCTTTTTGTGCCTTAGTTTCATCATTTTGGCCACTGTGTTGGACATGATTGAGATCTGTCCATATCCGGTTTAAGTCCATCTTGCATGTCGTTTGCATTGCTTGTTGTTTGCATTGTTGTTTGCTTGCAAGCATTGCATTGTATTTGGCATACTTGTGTTGCATTATGTTTGGATAGAGTATTAATCCAAACACGAGAAACGAGGGAAGTTTCATACTTGAAGTGATGAAACGTGTCTCAATTCTCAGTCGCCGACCCTCTTGATCATGCATGATAGAGGTTAAGGCATTTATGTGTTTTTGTGCATTCATTTGCCATTGACTTGTGCAACTTGGTCTCTTTGGCCATCATGCATCGAGATGCGTGATTGATGGCTCGAGAGCTGAGCACTACACTCCTTTGAGCTTTAAACATGATAAGGAGTGTGGTTGCACACACATTTTCTTGCAAATACACTGCCATGCCTCTGTTAGTGCTCTGTTGCAGCAAAAGGAGAAGTTTGTCGGAAGAAATGGCCAATCGGCTATCAAGATTGGCCGATAGCCTTGAACTTTGGCCGATGAGCATTCCTCTTGGCCGACCATATCTCAGATTGTACATAAGGTGGATCAGAAGTGTTTTGGAGATTGGCACAATTTTCAGAAGTCTAAAACAGTGCAAACAGAGGCAATACGAGGCACAGTAGTGGATTTCTAGGAAGAGCCGACCGAGCATGCATCTCTTCATCACCCGCAAGGCCATATCAGTAGTTATGATTAGTTCGTGTAATTTAATCATTTGATTTGTTGTGTAATATCTCGATTAGCTTAGGATAGCTATTTGTTTCAATTCGGTTGTGTAATAATTAATTAGCTAAGTTAGTTAATTAGTTTGGTTTGTAATAATTAGTTTAATTAGCTTAGCTTAGCTAGTTAGCCCATCATTCGGACCCTCCATTGAGAGAGCGAATTTTGTAATAAGCGTGTGTGTGTGTGATGCAAGTCTTCCAACCCCCATTTCTTTCTCCTTTTTACTTATCCGCTTTCAGTGGTTAGTTTTAGGACATATTTCAATTAGCATCCTTACGCTATGCATGCGTGCATCATTCATTTGTCTTGCATGCACTAGGCTCGGCGCATCATACTAATTGCATTATATTTCAATACATTTACTTATCTTAGTTGCATTTTTTGCATGTGTTGCATTAGCCATCTTAACATGAACAAGGATCATGCATGATTTCTAATTAGTTCTCTGTTTTGGCTCAGAGTACACTGTGAGTGTTTACACTTTAGCATACTGCATGAGATGTGTATGTTGCCATGATAGCATGCTTGCCATGAGGCCTACTGCTTACGTGTTTTAGCTGCTTGATTGCCTGTGGGTGAAGGTTGGATTGCTTGATATGGAACAATTCATTGAAATGCGTGTTTTAAGCCCACTTGAGAGTGGCAAAATCATGTTTTCTAAGCCCACTTGAGGGTGGCAAAATCCACAACTTAGCCTATTTGCGAGTAGCACCTCTAAACCGTTTACAAACAAACGAACATGAAATGTTTTGTTACAACTTAGGCGATCTAGTCTATACTTGTATGCTGTGCGCATCACATAGTAAGCTAGCTAATAATCAGATTAAGAACACATGTGTTTTCAAAAACAACATATCATGTTAGTAAAGGTCGATCCTTTGATCGGGTGAGTGGGGGTGCTCATTGCATGACCTTCCCCTCTCGTACCCAAGTTCCCGAGCCGAGGCAACTTCGATGATGACGGACACGTGGCCTTAGGCACGAGTCAGGGTTTTCTAAATTTCCCAAAACAAAATATTTAGGTGGCGACTCTGTATGTGGCAAAGCAGTCCATGTTTGGCACTTCTTTATTAAAATCGATTTTCCAAAATGATTTGTCGGATTTAGACTCTTTGGTGATTTATCGGTCTCACATTGCACTTTGTGAGATTAGATTCAGAACCGTGACACGAGTCCGAACTGTAGTAGCTAAGAGCTAACGCGGAGCCGGGAGTTCTCGGGTGGTTTACAGATAGCTTGGAAAGTTTTTGGCTTAGTGGCATTTCTCAAAATGCTATAAAATATTTGTTTATGACATTTTTCACCTAATGCCATAAAAATTAACTTGCACCTACCTAATTTAGTGGCATCTGTGGATAAATGTCACTAAAACAATTTCTTGTGTCATTCTTTTATAAAATGCCATAAAATTGTTGTGACATTTCTTTGTTGAAATGTCACTAGAGCCTTATATGTTTGTGATTCTATGACATTTTTCTAAAACGTGTCATCAAATATTATTTTTCTGACATTTTCTAAAAACATGCCACTAGTATAGTGCCACTAAAGTGTGTTTTTGTTGTAGTGTGAGGAATGGGTGTATGACAAGGAATGATGGTACACTAGCCATGGATGAGAGAAGAAAGGGCAACAACGAGGAAGGATGTCGCTGAACATTATGCTTATGAGAGACAAAACCATTACCTTTTTTCTTCAATGCAATCTGAACTGTTGAATAGCCAAAATGATGAAATGGCATCATTTCATTTACAAGACTAGACGGTCCAATTTTTGGTAAATTGCAAATAAGTAAGTCTCTTGTTATAGTAGTAGATAGATGGAAGCAATGATTTGTAAATTCCTTTTTATTCAAATGTGACAATGCTTCATGCTTACCATTTCATTTGAATCTAATTATAAAGAGGATATTTTCAGAATAGAAGAAAAGTAGTACCATTATTAAAAAAAAATAATAATCATATTATGATATTTGATGGTGTTTGGTTGTTCGGTAGATATAGGTTGTTGTGTGATGTTGAACAAGTTTGAGAGGGTATTTTCGGGATAGGGAAAAGTAAAAAACATATCCAAATATTGAACAGGTCACAAGAGAATTATTAAAAAATAATAATAATAATCATATCATGATATTTGAAGGTGTTTGAATTCCCGAAGGTGTTGGTTATTCGGTAGATGTAAGTTATTGTGTGGTGTTTAATAAATTTGGGAGGGTATTTTCGACATGCAAAAAAATAAAAATAAAAAACATATGTACTCTTCAGACTTTTACAATTAAAATAACACACTTTAAGTACACAAATTTTAGCTACTTCTTTATGAATGTTACAAGGAGAAAGCTATTTGATGGATGAATGTGGGTGTAGACACCCCATTTTTGACCAACCTTAAGACTCAGATGTCATCGATTGAGCGCTCGATGATAGAGCATGTCGTGCTCGTTTTGAGGTTTCGGAGTTTTGGCTGAGAGCCTTACCTCCGCGCCTCTGAACTCTTTGTGCTTTGGTTCGGTTTGTGGACCGAATCTTGTTTCTCTTCCCTAGAGAGAGTGAGAGGTCTTGTAGACTACCTCTTTGTGGTCGTAGACCACTTTTCGTGGTTGTAGACCACTTTTCTTGTTTGGAGACCAGTTTTCAGTTTTCGGAGTCTTCGGCCGCGTGCCTTGACTCTAGACCGCTTAATGTTCTCCGCTTGGCGTGGTTTTTGAACCACACCTTGTTGTCTCTGCCTAGAGGGACACTGTGGTCCGGGAGACCACTTTTGTGGTCGCAGACCACTTTTGATGCCGGTAGACTAGTTTTTAAGGCTTTCGGCCGCGCGCCTTGCCTCCCGAGCTTTCATCTTGCATCCGTTTTGGTTTGTTTTTGGCACAAACCTTGTTTTCCTTGTTTGGAAGGTGGTACAAGGGTGGGAGACTAGTTCTTCCCCTTGGAGACCACTTTCCTCCCCGCCAGCCAGTTTTTTGGTCAGCCAACTGGTTTTCTTAGTCTTTGGGCCACCTTTTCTGGTCGGCCACCACACCACTGCATTGTTTTCATGCTGTAGACTTCTCCTACCCATAGCCGACCAGTTGTCATCTTGGGAGACCACTTGAAGTGGTCGGTCGACCACTTCAAGTGGTCGACTGCTTTTTGTCACCTTTTTGGAGATATTTTCTCTCCAGCTGTCACAGCTGGAGGGCACTAAAACCATCCTCCATACACGTATATGGAGGGATGGCCTTGAACCTTAAGCTTGTCCAGCCAGCTTGAGCCTTGGTTCTCTATAAGAGAGAACCTCCTCCTCCCTCCTCTAGGTTCAGATTTTTGTGTTGAAGAGTTATACATACACATTTGTCTCTAACTTCCCCTTTGCTCTTGTTTTGTGCTTTAAAAGTGTCATTTTATCACACTTCAACACACAAATACACACTAAAACACCATCCTTTTGTTGCTGAGGCTTCTTGAGGTTGTTTTTGGTGCTTTTGGATGGTTTGAGCTCAAAGAAGTTGCTGGAGTTGCAGCTTTGAAGGTGTTCATCAAGGGTGAGTCAACTAACCCTTTAACCCTTTGTTTTGCTTAAGCTTTTAGACCTATTTGCATGCTGATTTAAGCTTAACTTCCTACTGAAAAAAGTTATGTTTTTGCATGCTTAAAATGTTTGTTTAAGGTCACTTTTTTGTTAGGGGTGGTCTACCCCCTCTTAGGCCTTGTTTTGAGCCATTCCTTTTGGCTCTTGTTCTAGCCTTTGCATGACCTTTCTACCACTAAAATCCAGAGGATTTTCAGTGGTGGAAATGTGGTTTTGGGGTCCCAAATAGGAGAGGGTCATCCCCTCTCCTTGTGTTTTGATTGCTTGCTTTGAATGCCTCATGTTTGAGCATGTTTATTAAGCTTGTGTTGGCTTATTCTTAGCATGTATTTGGGGTTATTTTGAGATGGCATGCCACTGTTTTTGGTTGTCTTGAGCACCTCATTCATGTATAATACACTTGTAGTATAATCCTCACAAACTAGCTTTGTATGCTTCATGAAGTAGCATGTCTTTCTAGCTTGTTTTGAGTCTATTTCAGCATGTTATTGGTGTTTTTTTACCATGATATACCTCTGTTAAGGTTTGGTTTAATGGCCCTATGCATGCTCCATGCACTTGTAGTGCATTTCCATGAACTAGCCTAATGTGTATCATGCTTGAACATGTCATTCTAGCATGCTTTTGGCTTAACTTCAAGAAGCTTTTGTCCATCTTTTAGCATGCTTAAGCTCTTATTTGTGTTGTTTTGGTCATGCATGCCATGCTTTGTATAGCTATAGTGCATTCTAGCTTGTTAGCTTTGTGCATCAAGTCCATTAGCATGCACTGCTTGGCCTATTTGAATGATTTGGCATCATTTGAAATGTGATTTTAGTCCATGTAGTATGGTCATAGACTTGCATTTTTCACTCATTCAATGCGTTGGAGGGTTGGTCCTTTATGCCTTAAACATGGGCCATTGCGTAGGCCTTCATGCCGAAGCTTGCGAGCTATCATTTCAATGTGTTTTGGGGGTTATTTTGCCATGATATAACTCTGATTTTTGTTGGTTAAGCCATCTCATGCTTGGTCTTGGTAGGTGTAGTGTAATCTACCTTATTTGTCTTGCATTCATCATGCCTTATGTCCTTCATGCTAGCATATTTTGGCTTCCTTCCATACATGTTTTAGACTCATTTTGACATGTTCTAGGACTGTTTTGGGTTGCCTTTGCCATATACTTCATGTTTTGCATAGTTGTAGTACAAATGCCTATGCTAGCTTCAAGCTTTGGGTACCATAGCATGATTCATTTGTGTTGTGCACATGATTTGGCATCCTTTAACATGACATTTCAGAGCATGTAGTATTGCCATGTTCCCACTTCATTCACTCTTTAATTATGGTTTAGGAGTTGTGCATTGTTGCCTTGTTTGGGCCTAGCATGTATGCTATCTTGCCTAGACCTTTAGGCCCCCATCTTAGCATGTTTTGCTCTTTGTTTAGACCTATTTGAACTCTGTCCATGATTGGTTCATGCATTTGTGCCATGTATTGCATGCCCCCTTTGTAGTCCTCTTTGCTAGCCCTTATGCTTTAAGGACCCTAGCATGCCATACTTGTGTTGTTTGAATGATTTGGCATCATTTCTTACCTTATTTCAGTGCCTATGGTGTTGTTACACTTTCACATTTTTCACTCCTTGAGCACTCTTGAGAGTTGTGCTCTTATGCCCGGTCAATGGACCTTTGCATTGTGCATGCATTTACTTTGATCTTCATGCCTTAGTTTCATCATTATGGCCACTAATTTGGGCATGACTAAGGTCTGTCCATTTTGGTTTAAGTCCATCGAGCATGTTATGTGAATGTTGTTATGCATGCTTGATGTTGCATTGCATGTTTGCATGTTTGAGTTGCATTTTGTTTGGATTAAGTGTTAATCTGAGCACGAGAAGCGAGGGACATTTCATACTTAAAGTGGTGAAATGTGCTTCAATTCTCGGTCACCAATGCTCTTGATCATACATGATAGAGTTCTAGGCTTTATGTGTTTATGTGTGCATTCATTTTATATTGAATTGTGCAATTTGGCTTCCTGGCCATCATGCATCGAGATGCGTGATTGGTGGCCCAAGGGTCGAGAACCACACTCCCTTGAGCTTATGAAATGATAGGGAGGGTGGTTGTGCACACATATCTTGCAAATACATTGCCATGCCCTTTCTTGCTCTCTGTTACAGCAAACTGGAGAAGTGCAGCAACAACTGGTTGGCCAGCCAGAAAAACTAGCTGGCCGACCACTTTTTCTGGTTTGCAACAAAGATAGGTGGTCGGCCAGTGGCTGGCAACGCCCCTAGGTGGTCGGCCACCCTCCCACAGGTCCTCAAGGTGTGTTAGAAGCTTTCTAGAGCTTGGTGCAAGGTTCTGAGAACAGTTGCAAACAGAGGCATATTGGGGCATCGCGACAAATTTCCGAACGAGGCGACCGGGCATGCGTGCATTCTTCTCCCTCTGAGGACATCGATTTATCGCTTTACTTAGCTAATTTGCTTAGCTAGTTTATTCTTTGGTTTTGTACCTAATAAGTTAATGCGTTTGAATATTCAATTTGTGTTGTAATAGCTTAATTAGTTGGCTTGTTAGTTAGCTAGTTTTGTTTGTAATAATTAGTTTAATTAGCTTAGATTAGCTAGTTAGCTTCTTATTCGGACCCTCCATCGAGACGGCCAACTGTTGTAATAAGCGTACGTGTGTGTGATGCATGTCTTCCAACCCCCATTTCTTTCTCCTTTTTACTTAACCGCTTACGATGGTTAGTTTTAGGGCATATTTTGATTAGCATCCTTATGCTTGCATGCGTACATCATTCAACTGTATTGTATGCACCGGGCTTGGTGCATCATACTAACTGCATTGTATTTCAATTCCAATTTGAATACATGTATCGAATTGTCACATTTCATATGCCATCTTAGAATAGCCAAGCCTATTTTAGTTGCATTTTTGCATGTGTTGCATTAGCCATCTTAACATGAACTAGGATCATGCATGATTTCTAACTAGTTCTCTGTTTTGGCTTGGAGTACACTGTGAGTGTTTACGCTTTAACATACTGCATGAGATGTTTATGTTGCCATGTATAGCATGCTTGCCATGAGGCTAACTGCTTAAGTGATTAACTGTCAGAATGCCTGTGGGTGAAGGTTGGATTGCTTGAATTGGAACAATTCATTGAAATCCGCGATTTAGCCTACTTGCGAGTAGCAAACTTCAAACCATTTTCAAACAAACGAACATACAATGTTTTGTTCCAACTTAGGTGATCTAGTCTATCTGCGCATCACATAGTAATTCTAGGTTAATAACCGGAATAAGAACACATGTGTTTTCAAAAACAAAATATCATGCTTAGTACAGGCCGATCTTTGATCAGGCGAGCGGGGGTGCTCATTGCATGACCTTCCCCTCTCGTACCCAAGTTCCCGAGCCAAAGCAACTTTGGTGATGACGGACACGTAGCCTTAGGCACGAGTCAGGGTTTCCTAAATTTTCCAAAAATAAAATATTTAGGTGGCGACTCTGTATCTGGCAAAGCAGTCCACATTTGGCACTTCTTTATAAAAATCAATTTTCCAAAACGATTTGCCAGATTTGGACTCTTTGGTGATTTATCGGTCTCGCATTGCACTTTGTGAGATTAGATTCAGAACCGTGACACGAGTCTAAACTTGTAGTAGCTCAGAACAAAACGAGATTCGCGCCCTCGCAGCACGGAGTCGGAGAGTTCTCGGGGCCGTCTACAGTGGGACAACAAGAAAATGGAAAATACAAATGAAAAACAAATAAATAAAACTTACTAGGTACATTACATAAAATTAAACATGTTGTATTGAGCACTCACGGTAACATAATTTACATGAAAAAACTCTCGAGACAATAACTATTTGTTCATGCATTTTTTATTTTTATGATTAAAATGTTTATATATAACAAAATATTGATTAATATGTAACTAAGGAGGGATAACTGAGGGGGGATAAAAATATCAATATTTGATCCATGGCCTAACTTTCCATAAATCTGGTTCATATCATGGAGGATAGAGGATGGAGGCTAGTGTTGCGAACGCATGGAAGTAAAGGCAGTTGGAATAAATAATTGGAGCAAGAGATTCATACGATTTTTTTTGGATAACCTGCCTGAATTTATGGATCCAAAAGGGTTGTTTAAAGTATTCACAAATTTTGGGATCATAAAAGATGTGTTCATCCCCAATAAAAGAAGGAATATGATTAGATCAAGATTTGGCTTTGTGGGGTATGCCTGTCCAGTGGCAACACATATGCTAGTCCAAAAAGCTCATGGAATTTAGTGTAATAATAGAGCTTTGAAAGTAAAAGAAGAAAATTCTGTAAAAGGCAAGAAAGACAATCAAAGGCCACTCAAGGTACCAGTTCGAAGACGGGAGATTGGCAATACCAGCAGAGCCCCAAATATGGTACAAGGGGGGTAAGTCTTATACACAAGCATTAAGTGGCAAAAGAGTAGTGAATACCACAAGCATTACTCTAACAGCTTTCGAGGAAGGAAATGGCTGGCTTTATGAGAGCGTCATCATTAGACTTAAGCCTCTACACTATGCGACAAAGTTTAAAGAGGAACTGAAGCTTAAAGGAGTGGGTGACATCTAGGTTAGAGATGGTGGTGGTAGAGATATTGTATTAACTTTTGATTCAGTGGGAAGCATGAAAGAGAAACTCAAATCTATGGAGGGGTGGGTCTATAACTGGAGCGAGTCAATCAAGGAATGGAAAAAGGGGATGGCCATTGAACAGAAAAGGCTTGTGTGGCTTACTTGTTATGGTGTGCCATTAAACTTATGGAGTAGTAAAACTTTCAATAACATTGGAAGGTTGTTGGGAAAAGTCATAAGTATTGATGATGATACAGCCAGAATGAATTCCTTTCATAGTGGAAAGGTGGGGATAGCTACAACAAGTATGGAGTCTATAAACCAAACGATTACTTTGAGCTGCAAGGGGACACCTTACATAGTCAAAGTATGTAAGGAACAGGTGGTTATATCGGAGGTGATTTACAACCAGTGCAAGTGCTATAGTGAGCAGCACAAAGGGGTTAATCAAACTTCCACTGGAGACGAACAAGAACAGAGATCTGTTGTGGGCAGCAAGGAGGTTGAACAAGAGCAGAGATCTGCAGTGGGCAGCAAGAAGGTTGATGGTAGAGCTAACGTAGAGGGCCAAGCTGGAGGTGAGAAGGTCAGAGGAGGTGTCGAGGAGGTAGGAAGATTGGGGGCAAGAAATGATGATCATACTGACATTTATAGACAAGATAGGTGGCTAAGCATGTCTAGGGTCGAGGAGGCTGTCATGCACATAGGGAAGACAAAATGTATGCAGCTGCAAAATGACCGAAATGAGAGAATAGGCGGGGAAAATTTGGTCACATCAGTGCTAAACCCTATACAGATTCAAAATGAAGGTAACTAGATAGTGCAGAATGGAGTTGTTACTCCAGGTTACATGAGGAGCCTAAGTGGGCCTGAGAAAAATGGGCCTGGGTTTAACATTGAGGTACTCTTAGGAAAGACCAATGTACTAGAGTGTGGACACTATTTGGGCCATAGATTTTCTTAGATAAGTGAATCTGAGACCCAACCAACAGACAAAATTAGTGATCAACATAATAGAGGAAAGGCAGCCCAAGTTAGAGTTACAAAGGAAAATCATTGTGTGGCCCAAAAAGAGACTGTGACGCTAGCTCAAAAAAGGAAAACAAACAAACAAAAGAGTGTAAAAGGGGCAGAGAAACTTCAAGGGAAGAGAAAAGGTAATCCGTAAGTTGGGGCTAGATCATCTTTGAAATTCAAGAGAGGTGCTATATTTAGGTTGGCAGCTACAACAATCTCTCTATCAATGGCAAGGAAATCTAGTAGGGGGCAGCTATTACTTAATGAGGCAAAAGCATCACTACAAATTGGGCAGATTCTTGGGATGAATTGTAAAGGAAATGAGGAGGAAGTGCTCAACAAGTTGGTGGAACTGGAAGCAAATGACAAGGAGTTACTCGGTAGAAAGGCAGCTTAAACTATCTTTCTTGGTGTATTAGAGAGTGAATTTGTGTTCAATGAAGGTATTATCATGGAATATTAGAGGGCTCGGCAAGCCAATTAAAAGAAGAAAACTCAAAACTCTCCTCTATGAGAGAAAGGTGGATATGGTGCTACTGCAAGAAACAAAGAGACAAATAATTAATAAGGAATTTGTTAGATCATGTTGGCCTAGTGAACAGATGGAATTTATGGCAGTTGATTCAGAGGGAGCAGCAGGTGGATTACTATGCATCTGGGATCCACAAGTTTTTCAACTTCTGGACTGCTGCAGTAATAGGAATTTCATCATCTTATCAGGTACTTTATTTTGCAATTTTGAACGTGTAATTGTTAATGTTTATGGTCCAAATGATGGTGCTAGTAGGAAAAGGGTATGGGACATTTTGAAGAATTTAAAGAGAATTTATGAAAAACCTTGGTGTTTGGGGGGTGATTTCAATGAAGTCAGGAAATTATCAGAGAGGTTAGGCTGCTCTCAAAGAAATAGAGGTATGAAGGACTTTAATGAGCTAATTGAGCATCTGGAGGTGTGTGACATACCAATGCTGGGGAGAAAGTTCACCTAGTGTAACTCTCAAAAAGGTGACAAGTGAAGTAGGATAGACAGGTTCTTACTCAATCTAGAATGGGTGCAGAAATTCAGCTTCAAACTGTAGGGATTACCAAGAAGGTTTTCAGGTCATTGCCCTCTATTACTCATGGAAGATGAGAGGGATTGGGGTCCAAAGCCCTTGAGGTTTCTTAATGCCTGGTCACTACATTCAAACTTCAAAACTTTTGTGCAGAAAACCTGGGCTGCATCCAATGCAGATGGTCGGGCTAGCTTCAAATGTCTAAGGAAACTGAAAACACTTAGAATGACACTGAAAAAATGGAATCTTGAAGTATTTGGAAATGTGTATTTTAAACTTAAGCTGCTGGAGGAGGAATTACATGCTTTTGATTTGGCAGCCGAAGTAAGGATGCTAACTGACTCAAAGTTAAGTAGAAGAAGGGAGGCTAAAGGAGAAGCATAGAAATTGAGTAAAATGGTGAAATGGTTATGGTTGCAGAAGTCTAGAGTTAACTGGATATTGAGAGGAGACAGAAATACAAAAAGTTTCCATGTTATGGCTTCCTCAAGAAGGACTAGAAATGCATTGTGTTCTATTCAAGTCAATGGGGCAGTGAAAGAAGACCCTGATGAAATAAGAGTTGAAGTTTTGAATCATTTTAAGAAACAGCTTTCAGAATCACGGTTCAACGGGCCAAGCTTATTTGGTCCTTTTAAATCGATAAGGGGAGATAAGGTTCGAGTTGCATTGGAAGTTGAGTTTACAAAATCAGAAGTTGTAGCAACAATTAAAAATTGTGATGGAAACAAGGCTCCGGGTCCAGATGGATTCAATTTGATGATGCTTCAGAAGTGCTGGTAGACAATCAAAGGGGATGTGATGCAATTCATGAAAGAGTTTCACCTCAACTCTAAGTTTGTTCTTGGTATTAATAGCTATTTTGTAGCTTTGCTACCCAAAAATGATAATCCTTCTAGTCTTAGTGACTTCGGACCTATTAGTCTCATAGGTTCAATGCACAAAGTACTCTCAAATATCTACTAGGATAAAATTAGCAATGCCCAAGATCATTAGTGAATCTCAATCAGCTTTCATAGGGGTTAGAAGTATTTTGGATGGAGTGTTGGTTGCTAATGAAATTGTTGATGATTGGAAGAAAAAGCAGAAAAAATGTATTGTTTTAAAACTTGATTTTGAGAAAGCATATGATTCAATTAATTGGGAGTTTCTATTCTCTGTGCTATCAAATTTTGGGTTTTAAGCAAAATGGATCAGTTGGATGAAGGAGTGTATTGCAAGAGCTAAAATATCCATTCTGGTGAATGGTTCACCTACACCTAAGTTTAGCCCCCAAAGGGGTCTTAGGCAAGGTGACCCATTATCACCCTTTCTCTTTAATATTGTGGCTAAGGGCCTCAACATTTTGCTGAACAGAGCTATATAGTTAAGGTTGATTAAAGGTGCAACTATTGGTACCAATGATCTTATTATTACTCACTTACAGTTCGCGGATGACACAATATTGTTTTGTGAGACAACAAGGGAGGAGGTGCTAAATATTAAAAGGATATTGAGGTGCTTTGAAATATTGTCTGGGTTGAAGATTAACTATCATCAGAGTGTTCATTGAAGACTTTGCTGTCATCTTGAATTATCTATATCATAGTTTACTATTGAAATATTTAGGTATGCCCTTGGGAGCTATTCCAAGGAGAAGAAGGACCTGGCAACCTATTATTGACAAATTCAAATCGAAGTTGGCTACTTGGAAAAGAAGATTTGTATCTTTTGCTGGTAGGTTGACAATGATCAAGTCTGTGTTATCATCCTTACCTATTTCTACTTATCCCTGTTTAAAATGCCTAAAGGGATTGCAAAGAAGATCGTTAAAATACAATCTAGACTCCTTTTGGGGGAGGGGAGGGGGGGAGATGCTCTGAGAAAGAAAATACATTTGGTCAAATGGAGAGAAATCACTCAAAGCAAAAGAAATGGGGGACTAAGCATTAGAAAGGTGAGACTCATGAATGTTTGTCTCCTATTGAAATGGTGGTGGAGATTTGGGTGTGAAAATGGAACTCTCTGGAAACAAGTGATTTGTAGCAAATACCCAGAGGCTAGTGGGGGTTGGTGGCCGGTGACTGTTACAAGCACAAGGTTCTCTATGGTGTGGAAGGATATATTGGGGGTTGCTGGAACTTTCCCTGAGCTGCTGGAATATTTTAAGGCTAATACAAAACTTATTATTGGTGATGGGAGGGAATCCAAATTTTGGTTAGATAATTGGGTTGGTTATGGGTACTTAAAAGATGCTTTTCCTAGATTATTCTCTGTGTCCCTTGATAAATGCGAATCAGTGGCAGTGGTCTATAGCAGGAGAGGTGGCAATGAAGAGTGGAATTTGGGCTTCAAAAGAAATTTGTTTCAGTGGGAAATTGAAGAGTTGAGGAGGTTAAAGGGGATGCTACAAAATGCACCTGTCATACGGGAAGAAGTGTTGGACATATTGAGATGGAATGCAAATAAGTCTGTCAAGTTTATGGTTGCCTCTGCCTATAATTGGAGTGAAGTACCGTCTGCAGTAGTTAGACAACTAGGGGAATTCATTTGAAGGAATGTGGCTCCCCTAAAGGTGCAATTTTTTGGGTGGTTAGGATGGAAATAGAGGCTTAAGACAGCATGTTATCTTCAAAGAATTGGAGTCCTAAGTGATGCATCAAATGTTAACTGCATTTTCTACAAGAATGAAATAGAAATTGTGAATCATGTACTGTTGTGGTGTCCTTTTAGTTAGAGGATCTAGTCCAATGTTCTTAATTGGTGGGGAGTCTCTTGGTGATGCCAGGGACAGTGCTTGGTATCTTGCAGTGGTGGGCTGGTTTTAGACTTAAAAAAAGGGTGATGGTTATTTGAAAGGTTATACCATTGGCGGTGCTCTGGATATGGTAAGGTTGTGTGATCTTATCAAGACAAGGATTGCACTGTGGCTCAGAGCTTCTAACCCTTCTTTTGATTACTCAGTTAATGATATTGTTTATAATCTGCAACAGGTGAAAGTCTGCATTATGAACTGAGGTGGCTGCTGCTGTTAGGTTCTTGGTTGAGTTTTGTCTGTCTGCTGGGGTTTCTTTTGCAGTGTTGTGTTGGGTTGAATGCTCTGTGTTTGCTATCTGTATGCTCTATGTTCTTGTGGGTCTCTCTCGTGCGGGGTTTGGTTTCTCATCAAACTTCTATGGCTAAGCTTGCAGATGATTGGGCTATCTTCTCAGTGCCAACCTAGTTGGAATTAGGTTAGTTAGCTATGATGCCTTCTACTCTACCACTCCTTTATTTGATATAATCTCATTTGATGTATGGTTTTATCATCAATAAAGGATTTTTTTTGTTGATAAAAAAAAGGGGGGGATAAAAATATATATATATAATTAAGTTTTAGAAGGATTGCACAATGATACTCTATTTTTTATGTATCACATGATACTCCAAGACACTACAATTGATACGACGAACCATGCTATGGACACCGCAAATGTGGTTGTTGCAAAGGAAGATACAGTTATTTAGTGCATCAAACAGTTGTATTATGACTTGGCAACGACAACTGTTGCTGGGCTGCCCATATTCAAATCCCATTATCTAGTGATCATAAGTAAGAAGAAAGGTACAAAAAATAGTTCTAGATGCTAGTTGTGGATGATGAAAATTCAGCCCAAGGCGACTCAGCCCCAAACAAGCCCAAAAGAGATCAGCCTAATACTTGAGAATAGAGTTTGTTCAGCTATAGAAAATCAAAAGGAGCCGATCACCTTGATCGGCCTAGATTAGCACAATTCGGCCGATGATCTATACGAAATGACCTCTGTCACGATGTCGATCGTCTGATGTGGTAACAACAAATCCAATGACCAATAACAAGTGCAAGTTGATTACCAATGGAATGATCTCTGACAAGATGTCGATCGTCCGATGAGGTAATAAGGGATCCAATGGCCAATAACAGCTGCAAGTTGAATGCTAATTGGCTATAAGAGGAGGACCAAGCAAGGAGGTAAGGGCATGGAACGGTACACACTAAAAACATCATTACATTTACTAAATTTCCCATTTTATAATCATGTTCGATCTCAATGCTGACTTGCTCGTTAGAGGTGAAGAGTGATCTCTGACTTTGGATATTTTCTTGCAGAAGCAAAGTAAGGCGCCTTGTCTCGCTAATCCTTTATGGAGACAAATTCACCATAAACAGTAATATCTTTACTAAATTTTTATTGGAAGTATAAGAGGTTAAATATAATTCATTGTCAAAAAAATAATAAATTGTTTGGTTTTGAGTTTTAAAATTTTTTATTTTTTATGTTTTTTTATTTTCTTTAGTGCATTTTTTTATATTTTAATCAATATTTTTTAAGATGTACCTAATCTAAATATACTTAATAATTAAAATATTTTTGAATAAATTTTAAAATAATTCAATAACTATAAAAATATACAAAAATATACTAATTTTTTTTATATTTTTTGTTTCTAATGAATTTTTATGTGCACTTTTTAAGTATATCTAGATTAAGTAGATCAAAGAGTTTTTGAAAAAAATGATTAAACTATTGAAAAATTTCACCAAAAATTCAAAAATATGAATTCAAAATTCAAAAACTAATTCAAAAAATTCCAAAATCAAACAAAGTGAATGTTTGAACACCAAAGAATACTTAAACACATCTGCTCTCAATAAATTTTTTTAGTATTTATAGCATTGCCGAGGGTACAATGGATAGATTGTGTTTGACATTTCTTTCAGCATATCTTTAAGGTATTTAATTGTTATTGTCAATGAACACATTATATTGGCAATTCGCACACAAAAGTAGAGAATAGCACAAACTGAATTTTCTTTCAGTTTTTTGGCAAAATGGTCAATCTAGGTTTTTTAAACATCGAGGAGTCCACAATTCACATATGTGATCATTCGAACATGCTCTCTTTTGTCTTTATTCATGAAGTAATTATTATACCAACATAATTAAAATATAAAAAATTTCATACATAATTATATGACTTATTTATATTGATAAATTACATTTTTAATTTTTGTAATTTGACTTAAATTTATTTTGATCTATATTGTTTTAAATTAAACAATTTGATTTACATACTTTAAATCTAATTTTAATTTGGTCATTCGGTTTAATTTAAAAGTTAAAATTACAAATTTTGAAATATTTGACAATCTCTTAAGCTATAAATATATTAAGAAACAATTGAACCGAATAACCAAATTAAAACTAGACTTATATGAGGCAAACTATAAGAGAAAAAAATATAATTGATGGGTCGTTACACATACCAAAAATAAACACTAAACTATACCAAATTCTTTTAGAATAATAGCAAGTTCAGGTATCGATCCACAGGGACAAATGTGAAATTAGACTAATTCAATCGCTAAATTCCTAAATTAATTTTGATTAAAAAGATTGAGAGATTTTTATGACTAAACAGGAATTAAATAAAATTAAGAAATTAAATTGACAATTAAAATTAGGATTTGAAATATTAATTTTTGAAAAAAATCATAGGGCAAAGAATTCACTACTAACCACATAAATGAGAATTAATATCGGCCATCAATTGCAATCCAGTTTGAAATACCCAATATTTCACAACTATAAGATTCAACGTACAGGCACGAATCATCTTGAGTAGCACGAAGCATTTGCTCTAAACTATGGTGGCAACACGACCCGTCTCTCATAGCATGACTCATCTCGTACTTTGAACACAAATACAAAGAAAACTAATGTATGGAAAGCATTAACAATCATAGAGAGTAAAATACTTGAAGAGATGAAAAGAATAATTATTATAAACTTCTAAAACATGCATACATTGATTCAAACAGAATCACAATCAAAGCTTATGAAAATCCTATTACATGGTTAGGGTTTCATCAAAACCTTAGAAAAGAATAACCTAGTCACTCATGGAGGAGTAGGAAGAGGTGGAAGAGATGGGAGAGATGGAGCCCCTATGGAAGTTGTCCTTGAAGCTTGAGGGAAAATCACCTTCTGTAGAACCCTAGCCTCCCTTTCCTTAGAATAAAATTTCAGAACCCTAATTCAGCCTCTTTCTTGTATTTTTATACCTTTGTTGTCTTTCAAACAAGTTTAAAACATCAGGCACGTTTTTCGAGAAAAGTCAATACGTGTGCGGAAAAAGTCAATGCACGTACAAGAAACTCTTTTCTCTCCAAATTTTGTATTTTTTCCCATTGTATGCTCTGACTATGTACAACCTGATTGACATTAAACAGACATAGAATATATAATTTGACAAGCAAATAAAGTTAAGTGATCCGAATTAACAGCCTCAATGTTGCACAATTTGGCCTTAATCACATCCCCCAACTTGCAACTTGCTAGTCCTCAAGCAAGCAATAAAAATAAAATTAAATTAAATAAAATGTAACTATTTACTCTTTCGTGGGAAGGCGGTTGCATTTAACATATGCAACAAGCCTTTAAACCACAAAGTTACCCCAAGTGGATGAGTTAAGTCTCGTGAGGGTTTCCAGAAATGATACCCACAAACATTAACATATTCACATCTATCCAGCAACAATCAATCACACTACACCACTCAATAATTAACTTATGTGCCAATACAGTGCAATATTAAGACATGATAAGTCATTGACGGCACAGTAGACAAGCATGAAAGAATCTATTAAGCAAAGACCACAATTCAATTAATACAAAAGTAAAGTCTCATGCATTTGTGAATACCAGCAAACACATCATCAGTACCTTTGATGTAAAGTGCAATCCCCATACAAGTTAACTGTCCACTATAATAGCCCAGTGCAACTCATAATAACACCTAGCATATACAGAAAAACTAAACTATTGCAACCAAGATTCTCATTTTTATTTTTTTTTTAACTTGAAAGATTGTGCAATATCCCTATCCATTAAGCTTTCTAATCAACCCATGTAACAAGCATTGGGCCAATGACTCCCAAATCAGACGATTTTAGGGCACTAGGTGTAAAGACACCCCTACGGGCTTAATAACTCAAGTTGAAAAGGCTACGAATCCGAACAAGTCATTCTCCTTACTTTTCCTTAACTGTGTAATGTCTAGATCCCTTAAGCTTTCTAATTAACTCATCTAGCAAGTATTGGGCCAATGACTCCCAAACCAGACGGTTTTAGGGCACTAAGTGTAAAGACACCCCTATGGCTTAATAACTCGAGTTAAAGAGGCTACAAACCCAAACAAGTCAAGTATTTTTTTTATTTTATTTTTTTTTTTAAGAATCTTGGCTACTCATTTATTCTTTTCTGCAATAACAGCAATTATCAATGATGTACACCAGAGATTAGAATAGAGAGGTCACTGCTATGAAAGTGTGTTCATGTGAGTCGAGGCATACTCATGATAAGTGTACTAATACCACAAATACAAACAACTCTCCTAGTGCAAACATCACATGCGAGTATCTACCCAATAAACCCTTTTCATACAAGCCTACTATGTTCCCCAATTAATATATGCTCAAATCACTACCATACTAGTACAAAGTGGAAATCAAGTGAAGTGGTGCAATCAAGTGAAGTAGGTATAAGCATGAATTATGGGCTAAATAGAAATACACAAAAGAAAATACCCTCATCCCTTAACTTGAATATGACATTGTCCTCAATGAAAGCAAAAGCCAAGTAAATAGAAATGAGAGAATATTACCAGAGATTGTAGGTGCACATCCATGTAGGCAAATAGTAACACACACACAAACTTGACTCTTTGATTGGCCTTTTTTTTTTTTTTTTTTTTGACGAAAGAAGAAATAACTTTAAAAAAAATATAAAATAAAAGAGACTAAGAGACAAAGAAAAATATAAGCCGGTACTACTAAGAATCCGGTGGCGGTAGTGGTAAGAAATGTTGGGCAAACAAAGCAGCTATCAATGACCGCGTCTCGAATGCTTCATCTTGAACCGAGCGCCAAGCTGGTCAAAACCCTGCTGGCTCGACTCTCGATATGTATAAAAGTTAGTTTGCGGCGATGCAACTGACTGCTGAATGTCAAGCTGGCGGGCGTTGAGCAGGTCGAAAGCCGCCTAAGAATAGTCTCAATGCACCTGAAAATCTGTGCGCAACCCCATGAGACTCTAGTGGTGATCACAAAGAGTACTGTGGACCTGATCCACAGAGTGCTGAAGCTGTGAGTACTCCTCGTGAGTCATGTATAGTGGGTCCCCTCAAGGAGGCACAAAGGGAGGCAAGATGAGGTGGTTGGTCGTGGACGGGGTCCTGGGCCTCATCAACTGAGGCACCAACTTGTTGCGGGATGTGGGATACGCTATGCTACCATTCCCGTTGCTCTAAAGTAGGATAAGTTGTGTCAATCTCCTCAACCGAATCAATGGGGAGGCCGTTGTAGACACCCCATTTTTGACCGCCCTTAAGACTTGGGCACTACTGATGGTTTACTTGTTGGAGAAAGGAGTGCAGGGCACAGGTTCAATTCCTTCGGCAAGGAGAGAGGCAAATCTCAACTTCACACCCCGTTTTGGACCACAGTTATTTTGGATGGTTTTTAAACCTTAAAACCCTCTCTTTCAAAACATTTTTGAAATAAAGTTCCCACGATGTTCCGACGCTCGCATTTCGGTAAATAGTGCGCTTTTCGGTAAGCCGAGCAAGGACAAAGTGGGGATGAATGAAAGAGAGATGAAATCTTTGAAAAATCTTTCAAAACACCTTACTTAGGGGTTTGAAGTTGAAGAAAAGAGGAGAAGAGGGGAGAAACCAAGTTGGAGAAGAAGATAGGCAAGAATCGCTAAGAGAGGGATGAGCAGCCCTCGCTAAATCGAGCTTATTTGTCTATACACTTGGAGTTAAGTTATAAGGCTACCACCATTGGAAAGAAGACTTCCGGGGCTTCATTTTTCATACAAGAATCTCTTAAACCCGAGTCCGGATGGCGGAGATATGATTGGTTGAAGTTGGGCATCATCCCGGTTGGACCGAAACTGAGCAACCTTCACCAAAACAAGCATAACTTTCTCCACAGGAGGAATTTTAATGCAAGGTTTGTGGCACTAGAAAGCTTACTTCTGGGGCTTCAATTTTGACACAAGAATGACCTAAAAAGGAGTTCATATGAAGAAGTTATGCCCGTTTGAAGTTGAACCTGCAGAGCAGATTTTTCCTGCCGACCGGCCAAATAGAGTGCCGACCGGCCAAATAGAGTGCCGACCGGCCAGAAAAGAGTGCCGACCGACCATTTTTGCTAGCCGACAACCTTCCGGTGTATTCTACAGATTGAATGGATGCCAGCTGTGCCAGCTGGAATACACAGATTCTGCTCCCCATGCACGTGTGTGGCTGTTTTGCACCCTTTGCACCCCTTTGACCCCTCTTTTTTGCACCCTTTGCTCATGGCTTCTTGAGGAAGCCTTGACCCCTTGTCTTGGCTTCCTCAAGAAGCCTACCAGCTGTCCAAGCTTCTCCAATAAGCCTTGACCTCCCCTTAGATCCCTTTGACCCTTTGAAGCTTGTTGGAGAAGCTTAGCATTGCCTATATAAGAGAGGTCCCTTCTCCATTGTTAAAGGTTGGATGTTTTAAGCAAAAAACCAGAGATATACCATATATATCTGATATACATACACACAACCCTCCATCTCTCTCCATATCTCTCTCATTCAACCATCAAATACCCTTGTTCTTGGGCCCTTTCTTCACCAATCCATAGCACCACCACCACTACTCCATCACAGTAGCTTGGAGAAGTTTTTCAGAGGCCAAAGGTGCTGCAACTCAAGCCAAGAAGCAACAAAAAGGGTAGTCTTCAAGGGTAAGATCATTTTCTCCCTTTTGTAGCACATTCTTGTCACATTTTTCTACCCTATTTTCTTACTGTTTTGGGCTCCAACCCTAACTGAAAGGGGCATTCTTTTGAGCCATTCTTCATGTTTGTTTAAGGGCTCAACCCTGTTTGAGCCCTCCATAGTGCACTTGCTTCAATACTCCTTGGTATGCCATATTTTTGCATGAAATTTCTAGCCTATGTGTGATCTGTTTTTGAGCATAATGTAAACTGTAAGTAGGCTCATTTTGAGCCCTTCTTCAACATTTAAGAAGGGCTCAACCTTGTTTGGGACCCCTATCTTGCACTTGCTTCATAATCTCTTCTATTTACCGTAATTTTGCATGCTTTGTTAGCCTATCTTGCTTCTGTTTTTGGGCCATCATCAGAACTGGAAGGGGTCATATTTTGACCCCCTGGACATATTTCATTAAGGGTCTTTGGCTGTTTGATGCATGTTTTGTATACTTCATGTTATAGCCCTCTTGTGGCCTTAATCTTGCATTGCATTTTGAGCATGTTTGCATATTGATTTGGGGGCTGTCATCTACTGTGAGTAGTCATATTTTTGGTCCCTCATCAGTGTTGTAGAAGGGACTTTTCCTGTTTGGGCTTTGCATCATACACTTGCCATGTAAATCATGCTAGCTAGTCAAAATCACATGCTAATTTAGCCAAGCATGCTAGCTTATTTTGGCTACATTTCATACATGTTTTAGCATTATTTTGGGCTGCATGAGGACTGTTTGTGGCTGTCTTCTTCATTCGAGCATCGCTTTGCATGCTTATAGTGTATTGCATCTCACTAGCTTTAGTGCTTAAGTCCTTAACAATGCATTACATAAATGTTTGCATGCTTTGGAGTCATTTTGGAGTCATTGGGCATGCCATTTCAGATCTGAAACATGCACCATTATATTCTGTGTTTCATCATTTGCCATGCCTTGTTAGAGTTGCATGTTGTATCTTAGGATAGATCCATGCATTGGACATGTTTGTGTGCATTTCGGTTACCTCATTTCATTTAATGGCCGCTGGTTTTGGCATGCTTGCGAGGTACCCATGTTAGTTTAAGTCCATCGTTGCATGTTGCTGCATGCCATGTTTGTTTACATGTTTAGGTTGCGCGCCTAGCATACATTGCTCATTTGCATGTTCATGTTGCATACTTAGCCGCCATGCCTAGGTTGCATTCCATTGAGCTTGCATCCCTTGCCTCTTGACCAATCATGATAAGGGTAAGGGCCCTTTGGTGTGTTTTGTGCTTGCATTTCATTTAATATCAAAGTTGCTAACTTGGCTTTTGGGACATCATGCATTGAAATGCGTGATTGATGGCCCGGGGGTCGAGGGCCATGCTCCCTTGAGTCCATTGCATGATAGGGAGCGTGTCCATGCATATATATGCCTAAAAATTCATGCCATGCACTGCTTGTCTGCTGCTGCTGTCAAAACTGTCTCCTGCAGGAATTTTCTGCCGATCGGCAGTATAGAGTGCCGACCGGCACTATATGGATGGCCGATAACCTCTATAGCAGCCGGTGATCACTCTAAACAGCCGGTGGAAATTTCTTGCAGCCGGTGGTACTTTTCAGTGTGTATAGAGGCTGTTCTGGGACTTTGGTAATTTTCAGAAAGGCAGGGCAATAAAAACAGAGGCAGCAGTGGCATGGTGCGGGTTTCTGGGCAAGTCGGACTGAAGCATACATCATTCGCGCATCCCGAGGCGGAGGCTGTGGCCATCTCTTCTTTGCATTTAATTTAATTAGATTAGAGGTCTTGTAATAATTTATTCGTTTATTTTTCTTGGACTATATTATTTATTTGGTCCCTCCGAGTGAGGGCAAATTTGTAATAAGTGTGGGTGAGTGCGGTGTATGTCTTCCAACCCCCACTTCTTTCTTCCCTTTTATTTACCTGCTTATGATGGTAGATTAGGGCATATTTATTTTAGCATACCTTATGCAACGCATGCGTGCATCCGTACATTTGTTTAAATGCACCGGGCTCGGTACATCATACAAACTGCATTGTATTTCAATTTCCAAATTGAATACGTGTTACTTGTAGCACTTCACATGCCATGATTAGGATAGCCGAGCCTGCCTATATTACATCTTTGCATGTGTTGCATTAGACATTTCAGTATGCTTAGTTCCATACATGGATTTCTAATGAGCTTCTGTTTTGGCTTGGAGTACTAGGTGAGCTTTTATGCTTTAGCATATCGCATGCGTGTGAATGTTGCCATAATAGCATGATTACCATGAGGCTAGCTGCTTATGTGATATAACTGCTTGAATGCCTGTGGATGGAGGTCAAATTACCTAAATTGGGACAATGCATTAAAACTGTGAGTTTTAAGCCCACTAGATAGTGGCAAAACCATCTTTTTCTAAAGCCCACTTAAGGGTGGCAAAATCTGCATTTTAGCCTACTTGCGAGTAGCAAATCATTTTCAAAACAAACTTACAATGTTTTGTTCCAACTTGGGCAATTTGGTCTATACTTGTTTGTTGTGCGCATAACATAGTAATTCTAGGCTAATAACTGGTTTTAGAACACATAAAGTTTTCAAAATAAGATATCACGGTTAGTAGAGGCCGGTCTTCAGACCGGGCGAGAGGGGGTGCTCATAGCTGACCTTCCCCGATCGTACCCAAGTTCCCGAGCCGAGGCAACTTTGGTGATGACGGACACGTGGCCTTTGGCACCGAGTCAGGGTTTCCTAAATTTCCCCATTAAAAAATATTTAGATGGCGACTCTATATCTGGCAAAGCAGTCCATGTTTGGCACTTCTTTTCAAAATCAGTTTTTTTTCTCAAAACGATTTGCCAGAGTTGAACTCTTTGGTTCAGATTTAGAACCGTGACAATTCGAGTCCGAACTGTAGTGAACCCAATGTAAACAGAACGGGAGTCATCCTCCCGGGGCGTTCGGGGGACATCTACAGTCGTTCAGCTCGAAGACAAATGTGAGCAAGTTGGCGAATGGCAGGGCCAAGTCAGGTTCTGGATAGGTTGAGGCCGGACTGCCTCCTATAGAAATTTGTGCACATACGGCCAGATGATGTCCACAAGCGGTACCTGATAACCATGTTGGTACCCATGAAGGACCCGGACAAACCCCAATCGGCACTCAGCTTTATGCCTAAGTGGAAGGGCATTCTTATGTATGACAGAGTCAATAAATAACAAGCGGCTAGATAGCTTGCTCTGGTGCAAGCATGAGAAACTTGCGCCACCGTGGGCCCCCGGGAAGTACTTTTGGATGAGGCTGTGTATCGGTTGTCAGTCCTCAACTTTCGGGAATGGTTGGTGTTCTGCCTTGGAAAAGAACCCTAATACTTGGGCAATCATGGAGGCGGTGATGTTGACAAGGTGGCCATCAATAGTGGACAACAGTCCGACCTCAATAAGTGACTCATTCATGTTCTGGTAAAAGAGTCGTACCAGACGAGGATAAGTGGGCGCTGTCACAGTGCAAAGGCCCAATTGTTGCCGGAGTTGGAGCTGCTCAACGACCCAAGAAGTGACCGGGTTATGCTGAAAATATGTAATGTTGAACTATGTGAGCTTGTGAAGCGAGCCTGAAGCCCACACCGATTGTGGCAACTCAACCTGTGGTAGTGACGAGGATGGTGGTGACGATGGCGGCGGTGGTGCCGAGGCGGTGGAACCTCTGACCTTTTTGGAGGCCTGGGCGGATATCCGTCAACTCATGTCCTGCACATACCAAAAATAGACACATATACCTGTGAAACCGGCATAAGAATCAAATAAGATATTTCAGCACAAGTCTGCCCACTAAAGTACCACATGCAATTCTCATCATTTTTTTTTTTAACCCTAAAACAAAATAAAATAGAATAATATAAACTCACATATTGACATTTTGACAAGTACTGAATTAAACTAACAAGTAATACTGAGATAATAGAATACATCTAAACAACTAAATAAATAGATGGAAAATACAGTGAATTAAAGAAGGTAGGTATTAGAAATTATTTATTTATTTATTTATTTATTTATTGTAATAGAGAAATAAATGAACTAAAATAAAATATGAATAAAAATAAAAGAAACAACAATTAAACTAGTTACACAATTAGTTATTAAACTAACTATTGAACCTAAAATAAACATTTTTTTCTCATTGTTTTTTTTTTTTTTTTACAATATATGAAATCTAAAATAAAATAAACTATGCAAATCAACATTTTATGTAAATGACGACGGAATAAACAAATGAAAACAAACTACACTAACAAGTAATGAAATAAACTCACAAAAAATAAAGAAATAATTAATAAAAAATAAATAAGTAAATAAAAATAAACAACTAAATAGCTAAATAAATAAATAGACAACCTAGGTATTAGAATTTTTTTTTTTTTTTTTTTTAAACAATAGATGATGACTTGAACAAAAACAAAAACAAAACTCTACTTATCTACTCCTAGACCCACAAATCTAAACAAAAATGAAGGTTTACCTTGAAAGAGTGGGGAAAGTGGGAAAAAGAATGGAGATTCGCTAGAAAAAATGGTGGTCGCTAGAGATTGCTGGACGAAAAGGATGGTGATGCTCCGATAGAAAAGTGGTGGTGAGAAAGAAGGAATGAGGGGTGAGAGTTGAAGGAAGAAGAAGTTGGTGATAGTGGGGGTATGATGAGTTAGTGGGTTTGTGCGGTTGAGAGAGAGAGAGAGAGAGAGAGATAGATAGATAGATAGATAGATAGATAGATAGATAGATAGATGAGAGGTAGAGAGAGTGTGTGGTTGAGAAAGTGATAGTCAAAAGAGGGTTTAGGGTTTGGCTTGAAGAATATATATATATATATTTTCAAAAACATAAATAAATTGAACAAAGAAATCTTTTTTTTTTTTTAATTTTTAATTTTTTTAATTTTTTTATTTTAAAGTTAAAATGAAATAGATAAAATATATATATATATAAAAGAAGAAATCCCCCCCCCCTTCCTTTTTTTTTTTTTTAGTTGGAACGTTGTCCGGCACATGCAGTATTGCGCCACGCACGTGCGGACTCACCCCACACCAAGCCACGCTCGTGCATATAAAGTAGGAAAAAAAAAATCCATAAATTTTTCCGCATGTTCGGTGTGCAGGCCGCACCACACCATGCACCTGCAATTAATGCAAGCTCAAAAAACATTTTTAAGGATTTTTTTTTTTTTCAAAGCCTTTTCGCACGTGCGGGAGTGAACGACGCACGTGCGGACGCATGCCTGCACCTCCTCTACACACCTACATTTAAAGTAGTGTGTGAGTTGTGAATTGAAATATTCTACACACGTGCGGTGGGTTGTGCCACTCGTGCAGGATTTTTTTTTATTTTTTATTTTTAAATGCAACCCAAATAAATTTACAAAGAACTATGACCCAAGTAAAAATTCAAATCATTTCTACCTTAGTTTCGCATTCGAAATAAATATAGCATTACAAAAATAACTAACTGCTCACCAAAGGTATAATCTTTACGTGAAAACCACAGGTACTACTTTTCTCCCTAACAGTGTGTGTAACTTTCCCTATTTTTCAACGAGGTGACAGACTAGGTTGATTCGGTATCCAAAATCGAGGCGCATAAAGCTAACTCGACCTATGGGGCTGCCATACAGAGTTCAAGCTGGGGTGGTTTTGAAACAAGCTCCACACCCCTGGGTATTTAAACCAGACTCTAGTCTCAGAAATTCCAAACCTTTGCGTTCTAGGCTTTGCCATTCGAACTCTAGTTTCTACCGTCTAAGTTGGTCTCCTAGGAACTCACTATAAACACAGTTAAGTGGCTATGCTAGACCGTCAGATGTCGTTCGAGCATGACTAACACCAAAAGAATTACACATTTAGAGGATTTAAAGTCTCCTAGACGCAAATAAAGCACAGCAAGAAAAGAAAAAATAGAATAGAATAGAATAGAAAGGAAAGAAAAGAAAACAAGACATCAATCTCTCAATCATAGTAAAAAGGGTCCATCAAAGCAATAGACTTAATCATATCCCCATTCCCAATCCCCTCTATATGCGGCTTCAATCTTTGGCCATTCACTTTGAAAGTGTGGCCATTCTTTGGCTCTTGCACCTCAACGGCGCCATGAATAAATGCCTCTACAACCACAAAGGGACCATCCCATCTTGATCTAAGCTTACTCGAAAAGAGTCTCGATTTTGAGTTAAAAAGCCACACTTTTTGGCCGAGTTCAAAGGATTTTCTATTAATGTGCTTGTCATGGAATTCCTTAGTTCGAGCTTTAAAAATTCTCAAACTCTCATATGCATCATTCTAAATTTCGTCCAACTCATTGAGTTGCAATTTCCAATTGAGCCCAGTCACAGCCATATCAAAGTTAAACTTCTTTATGGCCCACAATGCTCGGTGCTCAAGTTCAACCGAGAGATGGCAAGCTTTGCCAAACACCGCCCTATACGGTGACATCTCAATGGGTGTCTTATAAGTAGTGTAGTAAGCCCATAATGCATCAATCAAACGTTTTGACCAATCTTTCCTATCTGACCTCACCGTTTTCTCTATTATGTGTTTCACCTCCCTATTTGAGACTTCCACTTGGCCACTAGTTTGAGGGTGGCATGGAATGCCAACTTTATGAGTGATAGAGTATTTCTTAACTACCGACTCAAAGAACCTGTTACAAAAATGCGTACCCTGATCACTTATTATGGCTCTAGGAAACCCAAAACCACTAAAGATGCATTCATGCAAAAATTTGATTACTACTTTATGATTGTTTATTCGGGTAGCTATCGCCTCCACCCACTTAAACACATAATCCACTGCCAAGAGAATATACTCAAATCTAAATGATGACAAGAAAGGTCCCATAAAATCAATCCCCCAAACATCAAAGATCTCTACCACAAGAATAGGGGACATTGGCATCCGGTCACGCCGAGATATCGAACCCATTTGCTGACAGTGCAAACAAGTTCTACAAAATTGATGGGCATCTTTAAAAATGGTGGGCCAATAAAACCCGCTTTATAAAACCTTTTCGGCCGTTTTATGCCCACTAAAATGATCGCCACATGCAGAAGAATGACAAAATGTAAGAATGCTATGCACCTCACTCTCCGGCACACACCGTCGGATCACTTAGTCGGAGCAATATTTAAATAACTCCGGATCCACCCAAAAATAATACTTGACGTGGGAAAATAATCGGTCTTTGTCTTGCTTAGACCAATTTTGAGGAATTTGCCCAATAGCCAAGTAATTCACAATATGTGCAAACCACAGGGGGCTCGCTCGTGACACTACAAGAAGTTGTTCGTCTGGAAACGAATCATGCAAAGTTAAAGGGTCACTATTATACTCAACAAGGACTCGGGAGAGGTGATCCGCCACTACATTCTCAGATCCTTTCTTGTCTCAGATCTCTAAGTCAAATTCCTGAAGCAACAATATCCATCTAATTAACCTCGATTTGGTCTCTTTCTTTGATAGTAAATACCGCAAAGCGGCATGATCAGTGAAGACTATGACCTTGGAGCCTAGGAGATAGGACCGGAATTTATATAAGGCAAAGACCACAGCTAGCAACTCTTTCTCGGTAGTAGTATAGTTCAATTGTGCATCCGAGAGAGTGCGACTAGCATAGTATATAGCATACGGTGCCCTGTTGACCCTTTGTCCCAACACAGCCCGACAGCATAATCTGAGACATCACACATGATTTCAAAGGGAAGCGACCAATCCGGTGATTTCATGATTGGGGTGGTGATAAGGGCCATTCTTAGTGTTTCAAAAGCCTTCAAGCATGCCTCATCAAAGATAAAAGGTGCATCCTTAGCAAGTAAACTACACAAAGGATGTGATATTTTACTAAAGTCTTTGATGAACCTACGGTAAAAACTTACATGCCCTAGGAAAGACCTAATTTGACACACGGAATTGGGTGGAGGAAGACCTGCAATGAGGTCAACCTTAGCTTTGTCAACATCTATGCCTTGAAGGGACACAATGTGTCCCAACATTATACCCTCACGAACCATAAAAAGGCTCTTTTCCCAACTCAAAATCAAGTTTGTCTCTACACAATGAATAAGGACTTTGGTTAAGTTCTAGAGACATTCCTTGAAAGAAGGCCCAAACACAGAGAAGTCATCCATGAAAACCTCTAAAAAATTCTCCACCATGTCAGAGAAAATGGCCATCATACACTGTTGAAAAGTCGCCAGTGCATTACATAGCCCAAAGGGCATACGCCTGTAAGCAAAAGTGCCAAAAGGGAAAGTGAACGTGGTATTTCCTTGGTCAGCGGGGTATATCGGGACTTCATTATACCCCGAGTAGCCATCAAGAAAACAGTAAAAACCCTACCCCGCTAACCTCTCAAGAATTTGATCAATAAATGGCAAAGGAAAATGATCATTTCTAGTCGTGGAATTCAATCTCCTATAATCAATACACACTCGCCACCTAGTAGTGGTTCATGTGGGGACCAACTCTCCTTGTTCATTCTCTACAACAATGATGCCCAATTTCTTGGGCACCATTTGCATGGGACTCACACACTTGCTATCTGAGGTGGGGTATATAACACCCAGATCCAACAATTTTAACACCTCCTTTTTCACTACCTCCTTCATGTTAGGATTAAGTCTCCATTGCATTTCACGAGAAGGTTTGGAATCCTCCTCTAAATGTATATGATGCATGCACACGGAGGGATATATCCTTTTCAAATCGGCCATTGACCACTCTATAGCACTCCGATGTGTCACAAGAACACTCATTAATTGACTTTCCTGCTCTACAATTAAGTCAAATGCAATGATGACAAGTAAAGTATCTTGAGGTCCTAAAAATACATACTTAAGTGTGATCGGGAGCGGTTTCAACTCAAGTGTAGGTGGTGTAACTAAGGATGGTATGGCAAGCTCTCTAGACAGAGGAGGAAAGGACTCAAACCGAGCTTTCCACAAAGGAAAATCCGGTGTAGGAGAAGCATTAAGCAAGGCATTCACCTCCTCAACCGACCCATCAATATCAAATTTTTCACACCCAAAATGAGCTAGACAAGCCTCTAAAGGGTCCTCTACAAGAATGGAGGGTAAAGCTTCCTTCACAATCCCATCCATAACATCCACAAATAAGCACTCCTTTCTCTCATAGGATTGTTGGGATGCTTGGAAAACATTACGTTTCACTTGCATGTTCCCAAATGAAACTTCCATAACCCCAGTATAACAAGTTATGCATGCATTGGCCGTAGCCAAGAAAGGACGACCTAAGATCATCGGGATTTGTTTCCTATAACTAGCTACTAGTTCCATATCTAAAACCAAAAAGTCAACAAGAAAGTAAAACTCATCGACTTTCACTAGCACATTCTCAATCATGCCACGTGGCACTTTGAGGGACTGGTCAACCAATTGAAGAGTAACAGTAGTGAGCTTTACCTCGCCAAGCCCAAATTCTTCGTACACAGAGTACGACAACAAATTGACACTAGCCCCTAAATCTAACAAGGCCCTATCAATGAAATAGTCCCCTATAATGCATGTGATGGTTAGGGCACCCGGGTCTTTAAGCTTAAGGGACGTGTCATTCAACAAGATAGAGCTTACTTGCTCCGTGAGTACAACCTTTTGGGACACGTGTGTCCTAAATTTATGCTTTTGCATACAAAGGTCCTTCAGAAATTTAGTATAGGAGGGTACTTGCTTAATCGCCTCTGATAGGGGGAGGTTGATTTTAACTTATTTAAAAACCTCCATCATCGTTTCCATGGATGTCGTATTCTTATTGAAGGGGGATGGTGTATCAAGGCATTGGGGAAAGGGTGCCTTAGGCACAAAGGGTGCCTTAGGCACATATGGTGCCTTAGGCTCATGTGAAGTGCTAGGGACTAAGTCATCCCTCTTAGGTGTTTCTCGCTCACTCTTGCTCTCATTGGGTGTACCACCGTGGTCACCCTTCTTAGCCCTAGTTGCATTAGATGCAACTGGCTGAGGCTCTAACTCCCTCTCACTTCTTAAAGTAATCACTGCTAGTACCTGCTCATGGTGCTTTCCATTCCCACCCGAACCCTCTGCTCCATATTGACCCTTAGAGTTGGCCACAGTCTGACTCGGTAATTTTTCCCCCTCTCTCCTATTCATGTTGTTATCCATTTGACCCAATTGGGCCTCTAGCTTGGCAATGGAGTGAGTATAGGAGTGAACTACTGGTGCTAACCCCTTAAGTTCTGAGAGAACTTCTAACGCTTGAGTCTCAAAGTCCGAGTTGCCTTGAGAAACAGGCGGAGGTTGTGGTTGTCGGTAAGGTTGTGGGGTTCGATAAGGTTATGGTGGTCGGTAGGAAGATTGGTTGCAAAATTATTAAAATTCTGCCTTGGTGGTAGAGGATTGTAAGAAGTGCCTTGTGAAGGAGGTCTCCATGAAAAATTAGGGTGATTTCTCCATCCTGGATTATATGTATTGGAATATGGGTCATTAACCGGGTTGGAGAATCCTTGAGCTGCATTCACATGCTCTTGGACTAACTCTGGAAATTGTGATGCCGAAGGGCACTCACTCAAGTCATAAGCAATGCTTGCACAAATAGCACACGCCTCGTGAAATTGAGGCTGATCTTGATGTGTAGGGGCATGTCTTGCAGTTAATAATTGGTTCATTTTGTGGGACAATGCCTCCACTTATTGGGCTAACTCTAGGTTTTGTCCAGCCTCATAAATGTCCCCTCTCTTCGGGGCTTCAACTACTGGTTGCCGGACTTGCCGAGCTGCGGAGGCATGGTAAAGGGAATTATCACTTAAGTTCTCAAATAATTGCCATGCCTCGGCATCATTTTTGGACATGAATGTCCCACCACAAGATGAATCCACCATTTGGCAGTGAGGCTCAGTTATGCCATAGTAAAAAGTCTGAACAAGTTGCCAATCAAGCACTTGGTGGTGGGGACATTGTTGGAGAAGGTCACGAAGTCTCTCCCATGTCTCGTGAAATTGCTCGCCATCAATTTGAGCAAAATTGGTGATGGCTCGCCTAAGTTGGTTGGTCTTACCTATGGGAAAGTACTTCTCCAGAAACTTGTGTTGTAATTACTTCCAAGTTATGATAGAATTAGTAGGTAAGGAGTTCAGCCAGTGTGTGGCTTTGTCCTTTAATGAGAATGGGAACAATCGCAACATTAAGGCCTCATTTGTGAAATAATGGATCCTCACTGTAAAGCAAATTTTCAGAAATTCATTCAAATGTTTATAAGGATCATCATGAGCTAGTCCATGGAATGATGGGAGCATTTGTATGGTGTTGGACTTAATCTCATAATGAGCAGTAATGGTGTCGAGTAATTGGATGCATGATGGTGATGTATATGCAGTGGGTGTGAAGTAATCCTTAAGGGTCCGGTTGGGCCCATTTGGCCATTTAGGTTTTCCATCTCTATTGGTTCAAAGTATGGATATGAATATTCAAGCCTATGAGCACGGGCAGAGGCTCTAAGTTTCTTGAGAGTCCTTTCTAGTTCAAGGTCCAAACTCCACAATTCAGGGCGACAAGAACAGCGCCCGTGTATACACTTCTCACACACACACACAAAGTTCCGACTCTGTGCACTAAGTTATGAAAGCAAAATACCAAAGGGAGAAATACTCACAGCGATTAAACGAAAATGCTTTACTCATCTTGCGGGTGCTTAACGTGTAGACGTCGTCTCCAATCTCCAATTGAGCTTTTGTCTTTCTTTTTAGCACTTTGGTGCTTTGCTTGCGAGTGTTTGTTTCGTTTTTGAACACTTTAGTGCTACGGTTTGTTTTTTTTTTAATTTTAGAGCTCGGTTGCGCCCCACTTGCACTTCGGTGATAGCTCCACTTTCAAACACTCTGCACACTTAGCAACACAAAAATATAAAATCCTAAACTAATAATTAAAATAGGAATGTAACTTTAAATTACTCAGTTTCTCCAAAAGTCCCCGGCAACGACGCCAAAATTTGATGGGTCGTTACACATGCTAAAAATAAACACTAAACTATACTAAATTCTTTTAGAATAATGGCGAGTCCAGGTATCGATCCACAGGGATAAATGTGAAACTAGACTAATTCAATCGCGAAATTCCTAAATTAATTTTGATTAAAAAGATTGAGAGATTTTTATGACTAAACAGGAATTAAATGAAATTGATAAACTAAATTGACAATTAAAATTAGAGTTTGAGATATTAATTTTTGGGAAAAATCCTAGGACAAAGAATTCACTACTAACCACATAAATGAGAATTAACATCAGCCATCAATTACAATCCAGTTTGAAACACCCAATATTTCACAACTACAAGTTTGAAATGTTGATCAAGAGGGTTATCGCATTCAACGTACAGGCACGAATCATCCCGAGTAGCACGAGACGTTTGCTCTAAACTATGATAGCAACACAACCCGTCTCTCGTAGTATGATTCGTCTCGTACTTTGAACACAAACACAAAGAAAACTAATGTATGAAAAGTATTAAACAATCACAGAGAGTAAAATACTTGAAGAAATTAAAAGAATAATTATTATAAACTTTTAAAACATCCATACATAGATTCAAATAGAATCACAATTAAAGCTTATGAAAAATCCTATTACATGGCTAGGGTTTCATCAAAACCCTAGAAAAGAATAACCTAGCCACTCATGGAGGAGTGAGAAGAGGTGGAAGAGATGGGAGAGATGGAAGCCCCTATGGAAGTTGTCCTTGAAGCTTGAGGGAAAATCACCTTCTGTAGAACCCTAGCCTCTCTTTCCTTAGAATAAAATTTTAGAACTCTAATTCAGCCTCTATCTTGCCTTTTTATACCTCTGTTGTCTTTCAAACACGTTTAAAACATTGGGCACGTTTTTCGAGAAAAAGTCAACGCATGTGCGGGAAACTCTTCTCTCCAAATTCTATATTTTTGCCCATTTTATACTCCGAGTATGTACAACCAGATTGACATTAAACAGACATAAAATATATAATTTGACAAGCAAGTAAAGTTAAGAGATCCTAAGTAATAGCCTCAATATTGCACAATTCGGCCTTAATCAATAATTTACCTTATGTATATCTATTCATTGAAAATTAAAAAATCCATCATTAAAATTCATATGACTTCTTTTTTCTTTTCTTTTTTTCAATAAGAGATAGATTTATATGTTTAGCAATTTTCTTGTTGATATACAAAATTCCAGTCAATCAATAGAGGTCACAAGAAATTAATAATATGATATTCCATAACAAGTGGGATTCGGGAGCAGGAGTGGCCACACTCGACAGATCTAAGTCAAAATTTTAACAGGATGCATTTTATTTTTTAAATAATATAATTTTATCCTTTCTTATTGAGCACCTTTGGGGAGTAATTCCAAGCATACTTTTCATTTTTTACTAATTAAAATAAAGAAAAAAAGATATATTTTTTATTTTACATAATTTTTTTTACTAATGAACTCTAACTTTATTCTTTATTTTATCTATCAACCTGGACAAATTGTTTAAAGAATCTCGCAATACTTTTGAAATGTAACTACTCTGAAATAATTTTATTAAAATAGCTATTGTACTAACTACTCAACTTGAAGGAGTGTAATAGGATGAGTCTGATTAGAATAACCAACAAGACTCTTTTAAATAATTCTTTGGAGATGTCTCTTTTCTTAATCTTCATTATTAAAACCTTGAGTAAGGAGGATTTTTCTTACACTTAACAAGAACCTTTTAACAAGGCCGGTCAATTTTTTTATTTTTTTATTTTTGGATAAGGAGTTTTTTCTTTTTGATGTGATTTTTCCCACTTTTTTATTAGATGTTGGAATAAGATATATATTTTGCCTGCGCATTTGGTAAGTAACTTGGAAATTCGAAATCTTGGAGGATCTCCCATTCTATTAACTATTTTCTTCAGAAAGTGTAGGTTAATGAGTCACTTCAGTTTATTTATGCACTCTAACAAGACTTTACTTGAGCTAGTTTTAAAAATTATTCAGTTTGTTTGGTTTGAGTTTTTTGGATTAAATTTTTTGAAAATTCAATTTTTTAGTTTTCGTGTTTTTTTGTTTTTAGTGAATATTTTTAAAATTTTAAACATTTTTTTGAAAAATGTTAAATTATTCAATGTTAACATTTTTTTGTAAAAAAATGTTTAAAATATTAAAAAAATTCAATAAAAATAAAAAAATACGAAAAACAAGAAAGTAGAATTTTCTGAAAAGTATTTTTGGAAAAACACAACCAAGCAAGCTGATTCTTCTTTAATTTACGTTCTCAATTTAGAGAGAGGAAAAAAAAAAAAAAAAAGGAAGTGAGAAAGGAAAAGATAATGCTAGAGATGTAAAAAGTTCTACCAAAATTTCTACCACATATCTCACATGAGTGTGGATGTTAAAGATCTCAAAAGTTCTAATTTTAGTAGAACTTTTGAAATCTCTAACATTTTTGTTTATATTTAGCAAGTTTGGAGTTACTCTCCAAATGTAAATAATTGAGATAATGAGAGGCAAAGTAGGAAGCATGATGTCTAACTTTTTCGATTAACAAAATGAAGAAAAGACTAGTTAAAATGGTAAAAAAATGTCCATTTAGCTAGACTATTCAAGATGTTTTTAGAAAATCGTCTTAATAATCAGTCAATCCTATTTAGAGATCCCGCTATATACACATTTCTACGAAATAAAGTTTTCAGTATATGCATGTAAGTTAAAGATTGGCTTCGCATAATCACGTTTGCATCATCACTCGACTAATTGAATTGACATAGACTCAAGAGTTTCATTAAAGATGTCCACATGAAAAGAAGAGGTGTCTACATGTACAGTATATATATCAACAAGAAGAATATATAAGTAAATTGTTTAGTCATAAAGAGGAAAGGTAATACGGAGAAAAGTATGAAGAAGGCCGATAGATACATACTGTAGGCACCTCATATGGACAAGCTATAAGTTTGTCGTGTTCCTAATGAAAAGATTGAAAGGAACAAAGTCGAGCAAGGGTCGGCCTTGGCCCCTTGAATTTTGTCTAAATATGGCTCTCAAATAATTTTTCATTTTAAGTTATGTTTGGTTTATTGAAATAGGGTTCTAACATAATGTCCATTCTTGTATGTGGTTTACTGAAAAAATAAAACTATTATAAATGAAATAATCATTCACCATTATCAGATAATTGTTATTCTATAAAGAGACTAATAAATGATCATTCCATTCAATTTCATTTCATTTCATTTCAGTGAATCAAACATTACATAATAGTATTAGTAGTTTTAAAATGAAATTTTATAAATAAATAAAAAATAAACAATTAAATTGGTGAATTATTTCAAAGTAACAGATAGTTGTTTGCCAAATGCATGAATTATTTATAAAATATTATTTGACTATACCAATTATAATTGTTGCTGGAGAAATAAAAAAAAAAAAAAAAAAATTTAAGTTGAAGTTTATCAAAATTTTCAATTCAATCTATTACACCAGGAAAAAATGCGAATAAAAATGCGATTTAAAATGCAGTTTACCCCCTAGCATTTAGAAATGACCACATAACCCTCACGTAGTATGTGAATTAAAGTGCATCATTAAACATTTTGTCAAACTTAACAAGTATGAAACATGTAGCAGACATAAGGAAGTTATATGCATATTTTTAAATTTTAAGGGGATAAATCGTACATGAAATAAAGCACAAGGGTTAAAGTGCACTTTACTTTCTAAATAAATAACAAAAATACAGAAATATTTTAATCTTTTTTATTAAATTATTAACAAATCTAATGATATATTTCAATTCACAAATCACCAGGAATTATGCGAACATTTTCATATATTAAAAGGATAAATCACATTATCCAAACCATGAGGGCAAATATGTATGAGAGTTGGACTCCATTTTTTAGGTTTGATTTGGGCTCCAAAAGAATCAAGGCTGGCCCTGATTCGAAGCTATTGTCATACATTTTATTTCTTTTTCTTGACTTGGAAAAATGAGTACTTCATAGTCAAAGAAATTTTCTTTTCTTAATTCGAAGTTTTGATGGTATTAAAAGGTGGGCTTTACCGTCAAACTTTTGGGGATTCTATTTATATCTAAAAAAAAAATTATTAAGTACTCTTAATTTTTAAATATATTTTATTTAATTATTTAAAATTTTATTTTACTCTCATTACATCTTATTATTTTTTTCAAATTATCCTCAAGGTAAATCCAAATAATAAATAATAAACAAACTAAAAAAACTAAATTATTTCAAATCTTTTCAACACAAAAAATAATTCTCAAATACAGAAAAAAAAAAAAAAAAAAAAAAAAAAAAAAAAAAAAACCAATCTTATAAACACATAAGCATTATAAATATTTTAAAAAAAAAAAGAAAAGAAAAAGAAGAAACTTTTACATAGGCATTATAAAACTTTTCAATATAGAAAAAAAAAAATTTACATTATAAATTATCCACAAGAATACTTATGGAAAAGTAAAAAACCAAACTTATAAGCACATAAGTATCAGGCACTGACAAGAAATAGTAGTTCTCAAATAATGTACCACTGAAATGACAAAATAAGAACAACTCCAATAATATGTTATTGTTAATTTAATTACTGGGTCCTTTAATTTTTGTCAAAAAACGATATAAAAAATAATTGATGGTGCTCTATAAAAATTGTGAAACCCCTTTATATGAATACTTACTTCCTTTTTGATGGGTTGTTTAAAAAAACTATTTTGATTATTACTCACAGCCATTATTTGATTTTGTTCAGACTTTCTTCTATAAGATTTAGGGTTTCAAAATAATAAAAAGAGTGTTGTTATTAACACCCCATAAATTATTTTGGACCCCCAACTTTTAGCCCTTTTTTTATTACAATAATAACCTCAAATAAAATTATTACAAAAGACATCATTAATTTTAGGACATCCCATCTCACAATTAAATCTACACACTCACTACATCATGAATTCGAATTTATGAGAGCAAATACCTCCATCACCATCCATCCATCTTTCCTAAATCTCACCTTTAAAATCTACCCACCCTCAAAACCTTGAAAACCCTTTTGCAGCAATATTCCAACGGTAACGGTGGCAACCATTTGATTACCTACACTTTTCCAATTATGACAATGAGTGAAAATTTTTCTAGCAACCACAATTCCATAAGGCAAGATGAGTACAACAATAAAAACTTAGATGAGGTTCATAACTTTGATGTTGTTCTTAACTCAGAGGAGATTAACCTTGTAAGGGTAAGTTTCTTAAAAAAAAATAGCAAAAACAATAAAATATGTTCGTCATTTTTTCGAGGATTGAACTCCCGAACGTATGACCGAAATTCGGGAACACAGGTCCAAACATTGTTTATTTGTTCGAGAACCGATTACCGAACATTGATTTTGAACTTTTTGTGATCTGGGTTGAGTCCAGAATGAAGAAAACTCGAAGAACTGAACCGTTTTAAAAATTGGGAATCTAACAAGATTTGATGAAAAATATCTTTCTTTCTTATCAATTGATGAGAAGTTATAAATATTTATACTCAGTGTATTATAATTGAGTTTGTTACAATGCTAACTAACTAGTTAACAACCTAACTGTCTAACAATATAACAAACTCACTTTACTTCCATAACCATATCTATTATCACATGTGTTAGTTGAGGTGTATGTTGGCTGCATTCGTGCCTTGAGCTGCTGATGCTAAGTGTGTGTTTTGAGCTGCTGATGCTAAGACTGCTGATGTTGAGAGTGTGGCTTGAGCTGTTGATGCTGAGATGAATCTTCCTCAATACTCTTATCATTCCCCCGCAAACTAATGGGGCTGGGAAGCACCATTAGTTTGCCTTTAAGATAATGAAACCGAGAAGAAGACAAAGACTTAGTGAAAATGTCAGCAAGCTGATCAATACTCTTATCAGAATCGGAGATTTTAATCTCCAAGAAGTGATTATATAATAGGTTAAGATAAGTAAGGTTGTTGACAATCATAGACAAGTTTTGTATTAGAACATCCTCTAAAAGATTATTGTGGCTCAAATCAAGAGCTTGTATTTGGGAACAATAAAAAATATTATACAGGAAGTTGGTTAAATCGGTAGAGACAGTATTCTTCTTCTTCTTTTTCTTCCTCTTCTTCTTCGTGGGTTTTGAAAAGGATATGACTCTTCTTCTTCTTAGTTGGTTTGTTTAGGGTTTTTTAGAAGGGAGATTTTATTTTTATTTTTTTTTTATTATTTTTTTTTTTTTTTTGTGATGTGGGGTGTGCATTCAATAGGTGGAATGTATAGGGATAATATTGGTATTATTTGGGAGAAGAAAAGAAATTTTAAGAATTTCAAAATTTATAAGTGGTGGTCCAAAATAATTTATGGAGTGCTAATAGTACCACTCTAATAAAAAAACAAGAATGTTGATGATGATGGTAAGTTTTGATAAGGTAGATTGGAGTTTTTGAGGAAGAAGAAGAAGAAGAAGGAGAAAAAATAACTTTAATATCTTGGGGAAGAAGATGCAGATATTTGAATGGGAATAACTGATTAGGGTGTACCATGAGAAATGAAAAAAAAAAAAAAAAATTGGAGTTTAATATGCGTTATCCTTATTAGTAAATTCATATTAAGATATATTAAAATTTAAAATTTATAAATTTGAGTTAAATATATTGAGACATATTTTGCGTTCAAATATAATCCCCAAACTTTGAGGACGCTATTTTAGAGCTTATTGCTAACTTTCTTCATATTTAATCCATAAATCGAACACCTTGACTCCATTTTTTTCAATATAAGAATCAATTAAGAACATGAGTAATGTTCATCTATTATTATGATTGATGATAAATTTATTTTCCACAATTATATGATTCCCTACTCCATCATAAAATAATGGACTACATGTGCTAGTGGCTATTTCTGTAGCACGAATGTTATAAAAAGCGACTCTTTTAATTGGTGCCAATTTGGATTTGTGGAATAGTCATGGATGGAAAGGAAGACAAAAAGAAAAATCTAGTTGAAACATTTTTCTCTTTTTACCTTTTTTTTTTTAAATTTAAAATTTAAATGCAGTATAAAGTGACATAATTCATCTAAAGAGTGACTGGATTTGACAATTATTTATCTAAGGTTTTCGTATGTTTACTACTTTTTCAATTTTTTTGAAATCATGTCTTACAAACTTAACTATTTAATGTAATATTTTAATTTTTTTTTTTTTTTTTAAAAAAAAATTGATGATCTACATACAATGACCTCTTAGATAAACTATTTAATCACGAATGACATCCATGGTCATACTATACACCTAACAACATCATCGAATTCAGTTGGATGTATTGAAGAGAGCTATTTCTTTAGTAAAACAGAAAAAACAAAAGCTATTCTATCGAGCACAAGTTTATATGAAAAAATTATGCTCAACAAAGAATGTTGAAGGTTGATAATTTAATTCAGCATTTAAAATTAAATATGTGAATTAAAAATCAATTAAATTTGTTTGATAACTGAAAATGATACCACTTAAAAATTTAAGTGGCTCTTAAAATATAAATTAAAAATTTTTATAAAAAAAAATTAAGTGATAAAAAACTTACTTAATTATAACTGAATTTATAAATACTTGTATATAAGCATCAACATATATTGTTGTAACCTCACAATTGCCGCCATCACATCCGCCGCCGCTGCCGCCATTGTCATTGTCATTGTTACCTTCAAGGATGGACTCAGATGAGGGCAAAAGGGGACAATCAACCCCCTTCTTATTTCAAAAACACTATTTATTAGAGTAGTATTAGTTATAATTATGTACATATTATAAAGACTCGCTCTCTCTACGTTATTTTAAGTAGCTTTCACTTTGTATATATGAAACATAGGATCAAAATATAATATTAAAAAAAAAGACAAAAATAAAAATTCTTTATTTTGTTAATTACAAGTCCAAGTTTCTAAAGAGTCAAATAATGTATTAACTAATTACTTAATCATGTTCATTAAGAAAGACATTGTACGATATTTTAATATTAATTCTATTATAGATATTTTTAATGATATGAATTAATGTCAAGTACAATGATTTAAAATGTCTCACTTTAATATATGGATTGTTTTATAGTTGCTATTTTTTATAGCTAAATATGGATACAAAAAAATATGCTATATATATATTTTTTCATCTTATTTTCACTTTTTAAACTAGTAAAAATTGATATTATAATTCATACTTTCTTTTTTTAAAATTTCGTTAGTATATATATATATATGAAAATCCTAAATCCGTCCCTAGTTACCTTAAATACCACACCATCATTTCACTACAAATGCCACAGTTGTCACTGACATTACCATCACTTACACACCGGTTAGTACAAACCTTTACCTTAATGACCATTGTCATTATTGCCAAAACTACCATCATCATTCTACCACCATAATAACCACAATCATTACACTATCATTGCCATCTGCTTCTTATCTACAATGCGTTACTCATCTGCCATCACTGCAACAACTATCTCTATCTCTATAACTATTGTCATTTGCACTATAGACACCATTGTCACCTCCACTACCACCGCCACTGCCAACTTACTATCACAATATAAAATTAAAAATAAGAAATTTTAAATTTAATGTTATATATCAAATAATTTGTTTTAATTTAGCACTTAAATTTTTATCAAATGATTTTTTTAGTTTTAAAAAATCAATATTCAGTGTTCAATTTTTAGCACTTCAATTTTTAGTTTAAAAAAATCAAAATTAAATGATTAAATAATTAAATGATTAAATGATTAAACCAAAATTAAATGATTAAATCAAAATTAAATAATTTTTAAAAATTGTCATTTTTTAAAAAATTAATACAAATATACTAAATATTGATTTTTTAAATATACAAATATTTAATGCAAATCTACCAAAATCTTTATAAATTCATTTAATACAAATATATATATATATGTTCAATACATTTTTGTATTTTTTTGTATTCAATGATTTTTTTTTAAAAAAAAAGTATACAAATTTTATATTTTTTAAGTATATCTAAATTAAGTATATTTAAAAGGTAAATATATATATTAAAATATTTAAAAAATTTACTAAAAAATTTTAAAAATTAATATCTCAAAAAAAAGAATGTTTTTAAAAAGGGCAGTCGGGCGATAAATCCGATTTTGATTTTTTTTGCACAAAGGCACATGCGCTCAAATACTTTGTCCATAAAGACAAACTTCCATAAAATGACCAAACTAGCCCTCTTAGGCATTTTATCTGTTACATATGTCTCTCTCTCATCTCTTATCTCTCATCTTTCTGTCTATCCATTCCCTATCTCTGTCTCTATTTGTGTGTCTGTCTATCTGTTTATGAAAAATACTTTAGAGCTCTAATTTTTGAGCTCTAAAGCCAACTCTAATAAGTTAGCAGTGGACCCCACCTACTATAATGTGATATTTTTAGTTTTGATTTGTTTATTTGTGTTTTTTTTTTTCCCTCATTGCCATGTCATTAGTGCTCCATTAGAGCACCAAAATTAGTATTTTGAATCATAGCTAATCTGTTTATCTCTCTCTCTCTCTCTCTCTCTGCTTAGTTCTCATCGTTAGTTCACCACCATTCTCATCAGTCGTCACCCTCAATCTTCCATCATCAGATCTCTGTCTCTGTCTCTGTCTCTGTCTCTCTATCTCTCTCTCCTCAGACCTACCGTCCGATGCCACGGACGACTAGAGCCACTCGGGAAAGGGGTGGTGCGAAACCCTAACCCTAACCCTAAGTAGAGATTTTACAGATCTAATAGACAACAATGTATCTATGTGGATCTGTAGATTTGAGAAGGAGAGAAAATATGTCAATAGGCTAATCTGTGGATCTGAGTAGGTCAGTCGACTAATCTATACATCTGAGGAGGAGAGAGAGTAGGTGAGTCGACTAAATCAAGGGAAACTTACGTGTATGTTCTACTAAGTGGACTTATTGTCCAATAGGTCCATATGATAATTAATGATATTTTTCATTAAACACTATTAACAAATGTTACTAATTGTTAATTTTAGCGACAATATGAAAATTTTGTCACAAAAAAATATCACTAATTATAAGTTTTAGTGATAGTTTAAAAAATCGTCACAAAAAAGTGTCATTAATTCACAACTTGTAGTGACAATTTAAAAAATTCGTCACAGAAAAACGTCACTAATTGTAAGTTTTAGCGACAATTTATGAAAACCATGGCAACAAAAATTCACTAATTGTTAATTTTAGCGCCATATGTTAAAAATTGTCACCAAAAATTATTTTTAGCAACGATTTTACTAAGACTTATTTTCAATAGGACTTTATAGGAATTTATAGGAATTAAATCTAACTATTAGGATCTATTGGTAGTTTACTCCTGAAATAAACTCAACCCCCTCTCTCTATCTCTAAATCACCTCTACTTCACACACACACACACACACACACACACTCTCTCTCTCTCTCTCTCTCTTTCCTCTCTCTCTCTCTCTCTCTCTCCTCTCTCTCTCTCTCTCTCTCTCTCCCTCTCCGTGATCAACTCAGATACGATCTTTCAATCGAATCATCATCATCAAAGCCGATGAAGCTATCACTATCAACCTCAAGGACGCTGTGTCTCACATCCTCAAACCTTCGCTCTAGATTTGTAGGGATTTAAGACCTTGTCTATTGACTCGTTAGACGTGGTGCTATCGTCGATGGTGGCGAAGTCGCTATCGGTAAAAAAGAGATCATTAATATGGCGAACTCAACTCATCTATCGCCGTCCCCCTAACTCCGCTGCTAGAAATTAATTTCCAACTCTCACTCTCCCTCCCTCCCTCTATATATATATCACCTTAGACCTGTTTAAAAATTTTGTGTATGTAGCGGTGAAACATTTTTTTTTTTTTCGCGATTTTTTTTTTTTGTCATCTATTCAAATTTTGAAGAAGTTATTGTTGTTGTTAATTTTTTTTTTTTTGGTTGTTGTTTGTTGATGATGATGAAAGAGATTGCAACAGATAGGTATTGTTGATTTTTTGTGGTGGTTATTGTTGTTGATTTTTTATTGTTATTATTGTTTGTTGATGATGAAAGAAATTGCAACAAATAGGAAAAGAGAAAGATTTGGACCGATAGAAAAGCATTGAACATATAATCAAATTTGGTTAGATATTTTAATAGATGGGGGAAAAATTAAACAAATAGTCAAAAAAATTGAACAGATAATAAATTTGGAGAGATAGAATTTTATTTGGAAAAATATTTAGACAAATAAAGGAAATATAAATTGAAACGATTAAAAATTAAACAAATAGGGTAAAAAAATTAACAGATAGAAAAAAATTTGAATAGATAAGGAAAAAATTTGAACAAATAGTCAATAAAAGTCAACAGATAAATTAAAGAATAAAATTAAAAATAAAATATCATTCAAAAAACATCAAATGACTTCTCATCAAATTATTTCACAAATGATGGATCTCTCATTAAAAAAAATATATCAACTGCACCTAATATGTTATACATTCTTTAATTTGAATTTTTTAACAATTGTCTCTTTTGAAAAATTACAAATCAACAAAAATATGAAAAATGCTAGTCAAAGCATAAATATTACCAGAAATATTTCATAGTCAAAGCAATTTTCTTTTTCTAATTCCAAGTTATCGTGGCAAACTTGGTCAAACTTTGAGGACGATATTTTTAAGCTTATTTAACAACCTGAAGTTGCCAGGTTCTTTGACCTCCGCTAATTAATTTGAAAATTTATAAAAATTGTTTTAACAAAAAAAAAAATTTTGATTAAAAGAATATTAATAAAAACCAAATGAGATACAAATAAAGCTAAGCATCAATAAAAATAAAATAAAATAAAAAAATAAAATAAAAAACTTTGGAGTGAGAATACATCAAGGTAGGACTGTTAATGGATTGGATTTAATCCGAATCCGATCCAAAAATTCAAATTTGTTTACAAAAAATTCAACCAGATAATTCGATAATCCAAATTCATTTAATTTGATTATTAAACAGATAGAATATGTAAAAATATGATCCGATTATTCTCAATTTTAATGAAGAAAACGGAAATTGAAAAAATAAATTTATAGCTCAAAAAAAAAATTTAAATGGATTGGGTTGGACTATCAGGTCGGATATCCAAAATTATCAAATTCATATCTATAATAGGATATGGGGTAAACGGATTCAGATCAAATTAAGGCTTGTCTTAATCGGATCAAATTCAAATTTTGACAAATCCAATTCGAATCTGATATGACGACTTATCAGAGTATCCCAATTAGGTTGGCACCCTCTAAAAGTCTGATCCTAGTCATCCCAAAATTAATGACAGCTAACACAAATCTTGACCTTACCATCAGAGCCACAACAATCGCTTTGTCCCACACTCCCGGACCACACCCATCCCTTTCCCTATCCATTTTCCCACCTTCAATTCACCGTGCTGCAAAGGTGAGGTCTATGAGAGATGCATGTGAGCGGGCAAGCTAGGGGATGCTATTTTAGGGTGGAGAGGGGTTGGGCAAGGGCTCGAAGACAGTGACATGGAGGGGTTCGGGGGGTTCGGAGGGTGTAATATTAAAGTTAGGGTTTGGAATGTTAGGGGTGCGAGTATGATTGGAATTTTATGATAGGATAAAATTATAAAAATGTATTGGTCCAAAGAATAAAATGATATTTGGAGCATAATATTTTCTTAATCACCCAAAAAATAAAAAACACTGCTCTACCAAAAAGAATGACCTACATGTGGTGTTGTTGTAAGCCAAATGTGCCAACATGCAACTCTTCTGAAGATTGCATCTTTTAAACTGGAATAAGATCTCTCAGAATAAAAACTGGGTGAAGTTGGTATTGTGAATCTGAAATTTGAAAAGGATGCTTTGATCTTAAAATGGTGGGGGGGCTTTGGAGCTAAGAAATCCCCATTGCGGAAAAAGAGTACTACATCTGAATATTCGCCTAAAAAAGTTAATGGGTTTTACAATTATTTGTCTGAGATTTTATATTTTACAGTTTGTAATTTTTCTTAAATTAATGTTTTACAAAATTAACCATTTAATAATATATTTCTGTGGTACCATGCATACCAAATTTTAAGTCGATTAATGATCAAGAAGTCTTCTATAAACAACTCTCTCCAAGAGTCATAGTATATCATATATTAATTTTAGGATAAATTATATTACTGGTCTCTCTAATTTAAACAAAATTGCATTTTAGTTATTGTAATCTTAATTTGAGCAATTTGATCCTTATGCTTTTAATTTTGTTGCAATATGTTCCTTCTATTATGCATTGTTGCATTATTATCCCAATAGTTTGTTTTGAATCACTTTTGGTCCGTCTAATTTTGCATATTGTCTTAAAATAGTCCAAATTTAAACTGTAAGGGGTATTTTTGGAATGGCATTTTTTTGGCTTATTTTTTTTGTCTTTAGTGTATTTTTTAATAAATTTTTCAAAAAGCTTTAGGTTTCTAAATTCAACTCGACAAGACAAACCAAAAAATTATAATTTTTTAAAAACATTTTAAAAAATCTAGAAAAGACAAAAATAAGCCAAAATAAGTAATTTTCTTGTGCTTATTTCTGACTTTAGTGATTGTTTTTAGAACTTTTCCAAAAAAAAAAAAAAAACTTTTTAAATTCGTCTCAATAAAAGTAAAAAAATTTGAAAAAAAAAATTCAAAAAAAATAGGTGACTTTTTTTTTTTTTGCCAAAAATGAGCCTAAGTGATGGAGAGACCATTACAACAATATTAAAAATGTAAGATTAAATTAGGGTAAATTATGCAAATGGTCCGTGTAATTTACACGATTTGTCAATTTGGTCTATATTATTTTAATTTGCTTAATTTTGTCCCTTAATTTAACGGATTGTGTTATATTGATTCAATAAATAACGGCCGTTAGGTTTGGTGGACGGAAAGTTGTCATGTGTTCAAACAATATGTCAATTTGGTCATTGCAGTTTACATGATACGTCAATTTAGTCTCTTTTTTTTTTTTTAATTTGTTCAATTTTGACAGCAACCAAATTGACACATCATATAAATTATAAGGATCAAATTGATACATCGTTTGAGTTTCTGTCAACCAATTTAACGATTGTTATTTATTGGACTAATATGACACAATCCGTTAAATTAAAGGGCAAAATTAAATCAAAACAAGGACTGAATTTTTTATTTTTTTATTTTTTTTGAACAAAGATTTATTTCATCAAAGATGCATCAAGTTTTAACAAAGAAACAAGAGGAACGGGTGGATAGACGGTCCATAGATAAGGTAAAGACTTGGAGCCATAGGCTTTGGCAACCCAATGAGTCACCATATTGTTTTTGTTTGTCTCGCCCATGGGAAGGCAATTGGATGCTGGGAGGAGAAATAGCAGATTATCACCGCTTTGCTTTTCCAAGGATGAACCGCTTCAGATACACATAGGTGATGACTAAATTAACATATCGTATAAACTACCGTGACCATTTATATAATTTACTTATTAAGTTATTTAATTTAAAGCTATAAATATTAAAATAATATCTCTCTTAAACAACAAAACTAATAGTATAATTTTTTAACTTTAAAAGCGTTAAGGGTTGTTTTGAGAAGATAGTTAAAAATTGACTTTCTAATTTTTTTTGACTTTTTTTAAAATATATATATATAACATATAAAAAATTATGTGATCTAAAGTAGATTAAAAGTCGAAAAATGACTATTTTTTCAAAATAGCCCTAAATTATTAATGGTTGACTGAAGAAGAAGAGGAGGAGGAGGAGAGGAGAAAAGAAGAAGAGGAGGGGACCTAAGTTCCATAAATTTATGATGGAGGACTGTGGTGGGGGTATCAGGATCCTCTGGAGTATTTGCCCTGAAGTGATCCCTGAAGTGTGTTGATCCAATGGCTGAGAATGTAACTAACCAAAACGACGTCGTTTTGGTTAGTAATTTCAAAAAAAAAAAAAAAAAAAAAAATTTTTTTTTTTGAGTTGATTCAAAATTCCCAAATCATCTGTGATACGTGAAGGATCAGAGACGAGAGAGAGAGAGAGAGAGAGAGAGAGAGAAGGGCTGAGAGCAGAGCTTCTGATCCACCCCCAATCACCGCTGCCACGCCGCTGCCTCGCCATACTCCAACAGATTGAAGGAAAGAGCACAGGTTTGTTCATCCTCCAAAGTTAAAATATTAGGGCTTTGAATCCAAAAATTAGGAAAAATCTGAACTTGGTACACTTGCATTTCTTCCATTAATTCAACTTCCTCACCTTCAAACCCATCTGGGTCTTCAGTTTTTCCAAAAGAATTCACAGGTGGGTGGTTAAAAAGTTGTCTTGGCTTCATAGTTTCTGGGTTTTCTCTTTTAAATTTTGGTTTTTTTTTTTTAATGCAAACATTTTTATTTATGACAATTTTTAAAATCTTCCCAAGTTTTTGGAGAGTTCTTTCATAATTCGCTATATTTCCTTGTTTTTGTATTCATTTCTTTATTATTATTATTATTATTATTCTCCTCCTCAAAGAAGCTCTGATTTTGTCCTGTTTTTCTTCAGATAATACTGGGTTTTACTTTTAATGCCACGATATTTGAAATTTGTGGCTTGAATTTGAATTTTTGTCTATTTTCCATTTTTTAGACTAATCATCAGATTTTGATGATTTTAACATGTTCTTTTATTAAATGATTTGTTGGGTTTTCTTCAAAATCTCTGAAACTTGGGGGTAAATTTACAGATTTTGATCCATGGGGAATTGCTGTGTGATCCCCTCTGGTTTCTCATCCGAGAAGAAAAACGCAAAGAAGAACAAAAGATACAATCCTTTCTCAATTGATTATGGTGCAGCTCATGCATCTGGAGGTGGAAAAAACAAGCTCACTGTATTGAAAGATCCAACAGGCCGAGAGTGACTGCGGTGATCGGGGGTGGATCAGAAGCTCTTCTCTCAGCCATTTTCTCTCTCTCTCTCTCTCTCTCTCTCGTCTCTGATGCTTCACGTATCACAGATGATCTGGGAATTTTGAATCAACACAAAAAAAATTTTTTTTTTTTTTTTTTTGAAATTACTAACCAAAACGACGTCGTTTTGATTAGTTACATTCTCAGCCATTGGATCAACACACTTCAGGGATCACTTCAGGGCAAATACTCCAGAGGATCCTGATACGTGGTGGGGGACCTGTGGGGTGGTAGCAATTTGCTGACCATTCAACGATGTAGCCATCTTGGGCAAAAATTATCATATAAATGTGTCTCATATCTTACATAATATATTTTTGTAATTTTATTGATTACATGTTTATTATTTATTATTTTTTTATATATTACATAAAATAATTAATAAAATTAAAAGGATAATTCCTCCGAAGAAAAATTCACACCCACCAACCGCACTTTTACGAGTGGGAAAGTGTGTTTCCCTTATATGGCCGACGATATACCATGATTGTTCATTTGGTAAGTAGGTGTAAAATCATTATATAAATTAAAAAAAAAAAAATTATAAATCAGTGATATTTTTATAAAATATTTATAAATTTATAGAAAATTTTATAATTTTAAAATTGATAAATTTTTTTTATTAATTTATAATTTTATTAATTTATTTATTTATTTTTTAAACTTGCACTGAGGTGCAATTCCCCTAAATGTTTTGTATAAATATTTCATATAAAATTATATGGTTTTATTTGTTTTTTTTCTTTAATTTTAAATTAAACACTTATTATTATTTATTATAATTATTAAAATATTATTACCACACCATTCTAAATAAAATTTTTATATATTAAAAGTTTATTTGTAAATCAATTTCTCATTTATCAATGTCAAAATCATTGCAATAAAGCTAGGGTCGGTCAACTCTGAAAATTGTGGATATGATGTAATAATGAAGTGTCATCTTCCTCCCATTTAAACAATAAAAGGAAAAACATTGATTATTGAAATTTTCAAAGAAGATCGCTTCCTAGAGACATGGTTTGTACACCAATCTCCAAAACTATAAGATGCTCTCCGGAGTATTGCTTCCTAAGATGTCTAAAAAACATCGCTTCCAAACTTGTGAGATGTTCGAAGAGCATCGCTTCAATAAAGATGAAACGACCCCATATGTAAATATTCCAAAACCCTCGAAGAGTTATCCCTAGCACTTCGTCCTAAGATGCTTGAAAAGCATTACTTCCTAGAACTAAGCGACCCCATATGCTGAATTCCAAACTTGTGAGGTGTATCTATCGCATCACTTTTGTGTATCTATTGCACTACTTGTTGCATCCTTCGCATTACATACCTATCATATCTTGTTGCATTCACCTTTTCGCATGAAATGCGTTTAGGTTTGTTGGTTACAACCTTTTCTTCATTCGTGTGAAATGTGTTTGGATTGCACCCTATCAGTTACAAACACCTTTTCTTTTCTTTTTTTCATGTTGAAAGCACGTTTGAATTGTTTTCCTCTACTCATATGAAATTTGTTTGGATGGTACCTATGGGTTCACCTTTGTTGACTGGTAAGTTAGGATTGAAGTTCCCTACTGCTGTGATTGTCAGCCACATGCAAGTTTTTGGAGTATTACTTTCACCAACCATCTTGAATTGCAGAAAACATTGATAGATGCAGTCTTCTTTCATTCGTGTGAAATATGTTTGTATGCGATGCACCATTTTTTCATTCGTGTGAAACACATTTGTATGCGATGTACCATTTTTTCATTTGTGGGAAACATGTTTGTATGTGATGCACCTTTCTTTTCTTCATGTGAAATACGTTTGAATGTGATGCACCCTCTTCTTTCCTTCGTGGGAAACATGTTTATATGCAATGAGTGTTTTGATTACCTTTTTTCCATCTGCATAAAATATATTTGGAATTGTTCACCTCCTCGATGTGTGAAAACATAGAAATGTTGCATTTATCATGTCTACACCTTTTAGCATACTTCATATCATTTGCACAAGGCTTGCCTCGTATGTTGCCATGTTCACATCTTTATCATCATTTCATTACATTGCATTGCATGTCATAATTTTCACAAACTACTTTCAAACCTTTATGGCAGTGTGGTATATGTAAGCCTAACTTTCAAAAACTGGTTTCGCAAAGCGTCTGAGTTCAACTTTTGATTAAGTTTCGAGCATATCATTTGCATCCTGCCCTTGAACTACGCTAGTTTGATTCCTTGCAAAGGGATACGTAGACAACTTTCGAGTTCAACCTATTGCATTTGTATTTTGTTTGCTTGCCCAAGTTTTAAGGCCTTGTTAAAAGGATCATCTTGGGACTTTGACATTCACTCATGTCATGAAATAATGTACTGAGTTTTATCAAAGAGGGGAAACTATAGACATCCCATTTTGATCAGTTCTAAGACTTATGCGCTTTACTCTTGGCACCTGATGATGAAAACCTTAACGCATGTAATCCTTCGATTTCTCCAACAGAGAGTTCAATCTTAATGCTCTATCCCAATCTTACAACCGTTTTTGCCAACTGTTTTTAGATTGTTAAAACCATTTTTCAAAATGTTTTAGCCGTGTAAGAATCCAATCATTTCCATGATGTTCAAAGCTCACTTTTCAATCAAAAAACTTTGTGATTTTCAGTAACTGAGCAAAGGCTAAGTGGCAATGAATAGACAGGAGGACAATCCTTTAGAAAGATCTTGTTTTCCTTTCAAATCTGCCTTGGCCATACAAAATATGATCCAGCTGTACAAATTTTATCCATGGCCGACAATTTTATGGCTAAGCAGACATAATTGTCGAGAAACAGAGCAATTTCTAGAAGATGGTCTCCCCATGCATGTAGAGGTGCCACGTCTACAATTCTTGAGTGATTTGCAGACCAAGCAACCTCTAGGCCTATGTAAACACCCGCCTTTCAAGAGAAAGAGAGGTTGAGAAATTTTTGAAGGCTTACCAAAGCATAGAGACACCCATTTTGATCTCAAAGCTTTTGGGCCTGCCAAATTCTCTCTCTCTCTCTCTCTCTCTCTCTCTCTCTCTCTCTCTATACATACACTTACACATACACCATTGGAGCTTGGATTGAAGCTTTTCTTGCTGGAAATTCAAAGAATATTCAAAGTCTTGAGGGTGCCTAGAGTGAAGTTTGCTAATCAAGAAGCTTCTCTTCATTACTTGAAATAAGTTCTTCAACTTTCTCATCACTTTCCTTTTTGCTTTCTTTTCTTTTCTCTGCTACCAAATAGTTTATAATTCTGAATTCTTGTAGAAATCATGTAATTGGGCCTTGTGGATAGAGGAGGGGATTATCCACCCCTCCGTAGAATTGATTGAATTGTTTCAATTCTAGTTTTCTCATACTTTCCTTTTCATTTTCTCATCGCCTATGTAACAACCCCAATCTAAGATTAACTGATAAACCATGATTAAGGATGTCTAATATGTCATTACGATGAAATTCTGAATTAATGGCATGTGTGTGTTGCATTATTTGCATTTTTATCTGTTTGCGTATGAATATTTGTTTGTGTTTCTATTTGTGAATTGAAAGCCTTATCGGCACCCGATCATGAAATTGACTTGGTTTATGTGTTAATTGGAATTTTTAGAACTTTATGGTAGGTTTAATTGCAATGCGATTCGGAAGAAATCAAATCAGAATAATTAATGGCAATTTGATTAACTTAATTAAGCCTTCTTAATTGAGCCCATATAAGCCTAATTTGACCCCATTAGTTCATTTTACACCTTTATCTCATACTCTTTAAGCTCAAAACGTGGGAGAGAGAGAAAGAGTAGAAGATTGAGATCAAAAGCTAGAAAAATATGAGAATTGCTAGGAATTTTTGGAGCATTGAAAACAATTTGAAACTTTACTTAACATCAACCTTAGGTAAGGATTCAACTCACATTTTGTAACTTTTAGCTCAATTACATGTGAAATCAACAAGAAATTAGAGTATATTGCATGAATTCAAGAGATCAAAGTGTTTAAGTTGAGAATTGAGCTAGAAATGAAGTAATTTGGCTCATACATTTCATGGATGCATAATTCTCATGAATTTGAAGTTGATTCCAAGTAATTCTCTCATGCATGTCATGTTTTTAACTTAATCATGAGACCTCATCACGTTTTCCATCGATTTCCCTTGTTTGAGCATGCTTTGAAAGGTTTAAATTTGAAGAAATTGCATACATATGTATATCATAAATTTCAAGTTTAATTTTGCTCAATGGGCATGTTTTTGGGCCTCGATTTTGCGAAATGACTTTGAATTCCCAATGTTTTCCAAGATTACACAAGTTTCCTTGAGTTTTTGGCCCAAGAGAACATGAATTTCAACATTGCATTTGAGATTTGATCAAGGAAGAGCAATCTGGAAATTCCAGAATTTTGCCTCTCCGCTCGAGTAATAGAACCTGAGCTTGAGCGACCACTCTGTATTTTGCACTTCTGCTCGAGTGACGAAAAATTGGCTCGAGCCTAAAATGCATGCTTCCAAAAGTTCACATGTTTTGCAGACCGCTCAAGCGACAAGAGTTGTGCTCGAGCAAAGACTTTAGTCACACGCTCGAGCGACCGTCGAGTGGAGAAACCGCACAACTAGTACTTTTGCAGAGTTTACAGACTGCTCGAGTGACGGAAGTTGCGTTCGAGCGACCACTCACATTTTGGAGCATTCGCTCGAGGGAAGAAAGTTGCGCTGGAGCGAGTTTCCTATTTTCAGTATTTGTGACTAAGTGTTTTCAAGTGCATTTTGGCATCCTCATTGCATCCTAGGCATTCCTAGGCCATGAGTAAGATACAATAATGAGGATAAAATTTAGAAACACACTAAGAATGAAATGAAATAAGTTAAAGACAATCCAAGCGTTTGTCTCAATTTGTATATTTGTTATGTTTGTGTAGGTCACGTGTTGTAAGCTGTTGATCCATTGGTTGCTATGAAAGCTATTTGTGAGTAATAACTTAGTAAAGCTATGTTCAATATTATTTATTTTCTGTATGATGAAATAAGATCTGTTTTATGAAATGTTCTCAGTTTTTTGAATGCTACGCTTTGTATGAATGAATAATTATCCAACTTTCTTTGACATGTAATTGTGGTATCTTTTAGTAGAGGCCCTTGCCCAGGGGACATGGTATTGTGGCTTATGGTCATGAGGCCCTCACCTGGGGAAATAATACAGTGGCCAGGTCCTTGCCCGGGGAAATAATTTAAGCCATGAGGCCCTCACCAGGGGAAATAATACCGTGGCCCATGTATGAGACCCGGTATCGGAGGTTCCATTATGGAACTTGATTTGCTTGACCAAAGAGATATCTTAATGCTAATGGATATCCCGTGCAAGATTTGAATATAACTATGACTCCGTTTCTGATACAAAGATGCCTATGTTTTCTGTTTTGATAAGAGAATTGAAATCGAAATATGTTACGGACATCATTCATTAAAATCTTTATTTTGTTATTATTCACTGGGCACCAGTTCACTTTATTATTTATATATGTAGGTGACCAGGCACGTGTCCAGGCTCAGAGTTGATGACCTGGCGTCTCAGTCGTGTCAGCTAACTATGGCAGAGGTAATGCTGGGAATAAAACATTGAGGCAAGAGTGAGTATTCGCACTGGTACGTAGAGATGTACAGAACGCCGAGTCTGGGGTGTCAAGTATAATTTCCATTTGTGCCCAAATTGCATATGTTTTGATAGATTTTGGTTCTACCCACTCATTTGTGTCGCATGCTTTTTTTGGTAAATTAACTAGAACCTTAGAACCCATGAATTATTTATTGTCTGTATCTACGCCATCTGGGAGTTCTATGGTATGTGCATATGTTTATCTAGCATGTGATATTATGATTGGTAATATGACGTTGTATAGCCTCTGGGGATTGATCATTTTGACTACATATTGGGTATGGATTGGTTGGCGAAGTATTGTGCAACTATTGATTGTGTGAGTAAATTTGTTATGTTTCATCCACCTGGGTTACCTGAATTTTTGTTTGCTGGGAATGGGGTAATTCCTTCCCTATACTTGATTTCTGCCATGAAAGCTATTAAACTGCTTGGGAAGGGATGTAGAGGGTATATGTGTTGTGTTTTGACTGTGACTTCTGATAGTCCTACTGTAGAAAACATATCTGTAGTAAATGAATTTCCTGATGTATTTCCAAATGAATTGCCCAGAGATTTAATTGATAGGGAAATTGAGTTTACTATTGATGTTGTACTCGGAACACAACCGATATCTAAAACCCCATATAGAATGTCGACTTCTGAACTGAAAGAATTGAAAACTCAACTTCAAGAGTTATTAGATAAGAAGTTTATTTGCCCGAGCACTTCACCATGGGGTGCTCCAGTTTTGTTTGTTAAGAAGAAAGATGGATTGTTAAGGCTGTGTATAGACTATCGGGAGTTGAACAAAGTGACTGTCAAGAACAAGTATCCATTACCCTGAATAGATGATTTATTTGACCAACTCCAGGAAACACAAGTGTTCTCCGAGATAGACCTTAGATCCAAGTATCACTAACTAAAAGTTAAAGCAGAGGACATAGAGAAGACTGCATTCATAACTAGATATGGGCACTATGAGTTTTTAGTAATGCCATTTAGGGTAACAAATGTACCTGCAACGTTTATGGACCTAATGAATAGGGTTTTTAAACAATTCCTTGATGAATTCATAGTTGCATTTATTGATGATATACTGATTTACTCTAAAAGTAGGGAAGAATATGAAAGTCATCTGAGAACTGCCTTACAAATTCTGAGAGAGAAAAAGTTATATGTGAAAGTTTCCAAATGTGAATTTTGGCTTAACAACATAGCATTTCTGGGACATGTGATCAACAAGGATGGTGTATTAGTAGACCCACAGAAAATTAAAACCATTGTAGATTGGCTAAAACTGACCAATGTATCAAAAGTCAAAAACTTTCTGGGGCTTGCAGGTTACTACCGCAGATTTGTGAAAGAGTTTTCAAAATTTGCTATGCCACTAATACAGTTGACACAGAAAAATGTACCATTTGATTAGACTGAGCAGCGAGAATCAGCCTTCCAAGAATTGAAGACTAGATTGGTAACTGCACCTATCTTGATATTGCCTAATGGTACTGATGAGGGTTTGGGGTGTGTGGTAATGCAGAATGGGAAGGTGATTGCGTATGCTTCTCGACAACTTCGCCCACATGAAAAGAATTACCCGACTGATGACCTTGAATTGGCAGCGGTGGTTTTTGCATTAAAGATTTAGCGCCATTATCTGTATAGAGTGACTTGTGAGGTGTACACTGACCATAAAAGCCTCAAATATTTCTTTACCCAAAAAGAGCTAAACATGAGACAAAGACATTGGCTTGAGTTAATAAAAGATTATGACTTGCAAATTCTATACCATCCGGGGAAAGCAACTACCGTTACAAATGTATTGAGCCAAAAATCTATTGGGAATCTATCATGTTTGCTCACTAGTCAGAGAGAGTTGCAATGTGACTTGGAGAAGAATGAGATTGAAATTGTGTTGCGTGAACATGGTGGAATCCTAGTTGTCATTTCTGCTCAGCCGGCAATCATTGAAGAAATTAAGGAGAAACAACTTAAAGATGAGTTCTTGAAGAGAGTTGTTGATGAAATTAACTTAGAATCGAGGTCGGGATTTGTGATTGAAAATGGTGTGTTAAAATTTCGGAATAGACTTTGTGTACCAGATTGTTCTAATTTGAGGAAACGTGTTGTGACTGAAGCTCATAATTCTAAGTTTGCTATGCATCCGGTGAATACAAAGATGTACCATGACTTGAAACAAAATTTCTGGTGGCCGAGAATGAAGAAAAGCATTGCTGATTTTGTAGTAAGATGTTTGCATTGCCAATAAGTTAAAGCTGAACATTAACGACCTGCTGGATTGCTATAGCCATTTCCAATACCGGAATGGAAATGGGAGCACATTATCATAGACTTCATTGTGGGATTGCCTCGCCCTTCTCGAGGTATGGATTCTATTTGGGTAATCATTGATCGTTTGACAAAATCCGCATATTTCTTACCTGTTAAAACTTTTTACAATGCGGATAAATTGGCTAACATGTATGTGAATGAGATTGTGAGATTGCACGGTGTGCCAATATCCATTGTATCTGACAGAGATCCTAAGTTCACTTTAAGATTCTGGCAGAGTCTACAATAGGCTTTGGGAACCGAGTTAAGACTAAGCAGTGCCTATCACCCACAGACGGATGGTCAATCAGAAAGAATGATACAGACTTTGGAAGATATGCTTCGAATGTGTGTCCTAGATTTCCAAGGCAATTGGGAAACTTACTTATCATTGGCCGATTTTGTGTATAACAACAACTACCATTCGAGTATCAGTATGGCTCATTATGAAGCCTTGAATGGTAGAAAATGTTGTTCTCCGATCTGTTGGGCCGAGAAAGGTGACAAACCGTTAGTAGGACTGGAACTTGTGTGAGAAACAACTGAAAATGTGAAATTGATTCAATAGAGATTGAAAACTACACAAAGCCGCCAAAAAAGTTATACGGGCGTTCCAAGAAGAGACCGAGAATATGAAGTTGGAGATTATGTTGTCACGATCCAAACCTACCCCTAAAAGTATGTTGGACCACATGAAATCCTTGAGAAGATTAATTTAATGACGCATCGAGTAGCCGTACCTCTGGTTATGGAGAATATGCACAACGTATTTCATGCCTTAACGCTTCGAGAGTATTTGAGAGACCCATTACATGTTATTGAGCCGACACACGTACTTTTGAAAGATGATTACACATATGAAGAAAAGTTGATACAGATTGTGAACCGCCGAATCAAAAGACTAAGGAACAATGAAATGCCACTGGTAAAGGTTGATTGGTAGAACCACAGAGGGACCTATACAACTTGGGAGACAGAAGAAGATATGATGAAAATATGCCCTGACTTGTTCCCGTTAGACCCGGTATTCTTCCAACACGAAGGTAATGCGAGTTTGGAGGACCAAACTCTTTAAGAGGGAAAGACTGTAACAACCTCGATCCATGATTAACTGATAAACCATGATTAAGGACGTCTAATACATGATTATGATGAAATTCTGAATTAATGACATGTGTGTGTTGCATTATTTGCATTTTTATCTGTTTGCATAGGAATATCTGTTTGTGTTTCTATTTGTGAATTGAAAGCCTTATCAGCACCCGATCGTGAAATTGACTTGGTTTATGTGTTAATTTGAATTTTTAGAACTTTATGGTAGGTTTAATTGGAATGCGATTCGAAACAAATTCAATCAAAATAATTAATGGCAATTTGATTAACTTAATTAAGCCTTCTTAATTGAGTCTATATAGGCAAATTTGACCCCATTAGTTCATTTTACACCTTCATCTCATACTCTTTAAGCTCAAAACATGGGGGAAAGAGAGAGAGAGAGAGAGAGAGAGAGAGAGAGAGAGTAGAAGATTGAGATCAAAAGCTAGAAAATCGGAGAATTGCTAGGAATTGTTGGAGCATTGAAAACAATTTGGAACTTGAGCTAGTTTTACACTTAACATCAAACTTAGGTAAGGATTCAACTCGTATTTTGTAACCTTAAGCTTAATTAAATGTGAAATCAACAAGAAATTAGAGTGTATTGCATGAATTCAAGAGATCAAAGTGTTTAACTTGAGAATTGAGCTAGAAATGAAGGAATTTGACTCATACATTTCATGCATGCATAATTCTCATGAATATGAAGTTGATTCCAAGTAATTCTTCCATGCATGTCATGTTTTTGACTTAATCATAAGACCTCATCACATTTTCCATCAATTTCTCTTGTTTAAGCATGCTTTGAAAGGTTTAAATTTGAAGAAATTACATATAAATATATATCATAAATTTTGAATTTAATTTTTCTCAATTGGCATGCTTTTTGGCATTGATTTTGAGAAATGACTTTGAATTCCCAATGTTTTCGAAGATTACACAAGTTTCCTTGAGTTTTTGGCCCAAGAGAACATGAATATCAACATTGCATTTGAGATTTGAGCTGGGAAGAGCAATCTAAAAATTCCAGAATTTTGCCTCTCCGCTCGAGTGATAGAACCTATGCTCGAGCGACCACTCTATATTTTGCACTTTTACTCTAGCGACAAAAAGTTGGCTTGAGCGTAAAATGCATGCTCCCAGAAGTTCACATGTTTTGCAGACCGCTCAAGCAACAGGAGTTGCGGTCGAGCGAAGACCTCAGTCACATGCTATAGCGCAAAAAGCTCAGTCACATACTATGTTCAATCTTATTTATTTTCTGTATGATAAAATAAGATCTGTTTTATGAATTGTTCTCAGCTTTCTGAATGCTATACCTTGTATGAATGAATGATTGTCTAACTTTCTTTGACATGAAATTGTGGTATCCTTAGTAGAGGCCCTTGCCCAGGGGACATAGTACTGTGGCTTATGGTCATGAGGCCCTAGCCTGGGGGAATAAAGCGTGGCCAGGCCCTTGCCCAGGGAAATAATACCGTGGCCAGGCCCTTGCTCGGGGGAATAATACTGTGGCCCATGTATGAGATATGCTACCTGGTACCGGAGGTTCCATTATGAAACTTGATATGCTTGACCAAAGAGATATGTTAATGCTAATGGATATCCCACGCATTTGAATATGACTATGACTCCGTTTCTAATACAAAGATGTCTATGTTTTTTGTTTTGATAAGAGAATTGAAATCGAAATCTGTTACGGACATCATTCATTAGAATCTTTATTTTGTTATTATTCACTAGGCTCCAGCTCACTCTACTATTTATGTATATAGGTGACCAGGCATGTGACCAGGCTCAGAGTTAATGACTTGGCGTCTCAGTCGTGTCAGCCAACTATCGTGCCTCCTGAGGAGGTTCCATTTTGTGACGCACATGTTTGAGACTTATTTTCTGTTGGTCTATGAACAAGCATTCTGCTTATTTGTATATTGGGCTAAGTCCCCTCTTGTTACATCTGTATGAGTGTGACATGGATTACTGTATTTATGATGTCACGCCAAAGTATATAAAGCTTTTTGAAATTTCTGTCCCATGTATGTCTACACAACTCAATGGACTATGTATTTTACATATTTGCTTCTACAGCTCCTTACATTATATGTTATTCTATTTAGAAGCCTTCGGTAATCTGAGGATTACTGGCCAGTTACAATGCTAAACCCATAAGGGCTGGTTTGGGTCGTGACAGAGTGGTATCAGAGCACGTGTCATACCCCACACACAAGTCCATATGAGCTATAGGATGTTCTCGAAAAGAATTAGGGACATTTCATCTGCATGTGAAAATGTGTGTGTAAATTTCTATAAATGAGACAACTGAATCTGTACTTGAATACAAGAAATTAAAACAAATGAATTGGGATTGAATGTTTCGAACACTGTGAAAAGAACTATTTGCCTATGTTTATATTTGTTTCGTTTTCCTATAGCGATGGAAAATGCAAGGAGTGATGATGCAACGGGATCCTCAGAGGCTCGAATGAACCGAATGGAACAGATGCTCGCAGCCCTAACTAACACAATGGTATAGCAGCAAAGACAACAACCTCTGCCTCCCCTACCTGCTCCGGTCCAAGTTGAACCGGATAACAATGCCATTATAAATCTAACATAGAAGTTCATGAAGAAGAAACCGCTGACTTTCTTAGGTGGTATTGAACCCTTAAAGGTAGAGAGACATGGTTACTTGAAATGGAGAAATTATTTGAAGTATTTCCTTGCTCTGAGACGCAAAAGGTTCTATTGGCCACTTATACACTAAGGGATAAAGCTCGAAGATGGTGGCTGTTAATACGAAATAGTAATGGGAACATGACATGGGCTCAATTCAACGCGATCTTTTACGACAAGTACTTTCCTCAGTACTTTCAGGATCGAAATTTTTATGAATTCCAAGAACTTAAGCAAAGGAAGATGTTTGTAGCCGAGTATGAGGCTAAGTTCATTGAGTTGGCCATATTTGCTCCTCATATGGTCGACATGGATTACAAGAAGGCTCAAAAATTTGAGTGAGGATTAGATCTAGACGTGTTTGACCGGGTAGGCATACTGAAGTTGCCTACATATGTGGAAGTACTTGATAAAGCATTGATGGCAGAGGCCATTCTGGCAGCCAAGAAACAAGCTAAAACTCTAACAACTGAACGGAGGAGTGAAAGATCCGGATTTAATTTCAAAAAGGGTCGAAGATTTTCAAAGAAACAAAACACGAGATCCTCCAGTAGCTCTAGTCAAAATAGTGGATCTATTTCAAACTGTCATGATTGTGGAAGGAAGCATTAAGGGGTATGTTACCGTGCATCTGGTGCCTGCTATCGGTGTGGTAAACTTGGCCATGTAATGAAGGATTGTCTGCTTGGGTCCGAAAATGCCAATCGCCCTGCAGTAAGTTCAGTCAGATCTACCTCTGTAACGAGGTCAAATGTATCTTATCAAAACAGAAAACATAGTCATCTTTGTATCAAAAACGGAGTCATAGTCATATTCAAATCTTGCGTGGGATATCCATTAGCATTAACATATCTCTTTGGTCAAGCATATCAAGTTCCATAATGGAACCTCTGGTACCGGGTAACATATCTCATACATGGGCCACGATATTATTCCCCCGCGGTATCATTCTCCCGGGCAAGGGCCTCATAACCATAAGCCATAGTACTATGTCCCCTAAGCGAGGGCCTCTACTAAGGATATCATAATTACATGTCAAAGAAAGTTGGACAATCAATCATTCATACAAAGCACAGCATTTAGAAAACTGAGAACATTTCATAAGACAAATCTTATTTCGTCATATAGAAAATAAATAAGATTGAACATAGCCTTACCAAGTTAATACTCACAAATAGCTTTGATAGCAACCAATTGATCAATAGCTCACAGCGCATGACCTACACAAACATAAGCAGATATGATGAAAAGATACCCTAACTTGTTCAAGGAAATTCCACTAGTAGAGGTTGATTGGCAGAACCACAGAGAGACTTATGCAACTTGGGAGACGGAAGAAGATATGATGAAAAGATATCTTAACTTGTTCTCGTTGGACCCGATATTCTTCCAACACGAAGGTAATGCAAGTTTAGAGGACCAAACTCTTTAAGGAGGAAAGACTGTAATAACCCTGATCCATGATTAACTGATAAGACATGATTAAGGACGTCTAATACATCATTACGATGAAATTCTGAATTAATGGCATGTGTGTGTTGCATTATTTGCATTTTTATCTGTTTGCGTAGGAATATCTGTGTGTTTCTGTTTGTGAATTGAAAGCCTTATCGGCACCCAATCATGAAATTGACCTGGTTTATGTGTTAATTGAAATTTTTAGAACTTTATGGTAGGTTTAATTGGAATGCGATTTGCAACAAATTAAATTAGAATAATTAATGGCAATTTGATTAACTTAATTAAGGCTTCTTAATTGAGCCTATATAAGGCTAATTTGACCACATTAGTTCATTTTACACCTTCATCTCATACTCTTTAAGCTCAAAACATAAGGGCGGGAAGGAGAGAGAGAGAGAGAGAGAGAGAGAGAGAGAGAGAGAGAGAGTAGAAGATTCAGATCAAAAGCTAGAAAAGAGGAGAATTGCTAGGAATTGTTGGAGCATTGAAGACAATTTGGAACTTGAGCTAGTTTTACACTTAAGATTAACCTTAGGTAAGGATTCAACTTATATTTTGTAACCTTAAGCTCAATTACATGTGAAATCAACAAGAAATTAGAGTGTATTGCATGAATTCAAGAGATCAAAGTGTTTAACTTGAGAATTGAGCTAGAAATGAAGGAATTTGACTCATACATTTCATATATGCATAATTCTCATGAATTTGAAGTTAATTCCAAGTAATTCTTCCATGTATGTCATGTTTTTAACTTAATCATGAGACCACATCACGTTTTCCATCAATTTCCCTTTTTTGAGCATGCTTTGAAAGGTTTAAATTTGAAGAAATTACATATAAATGTATACCATAAATTTCAAATTTAATTTTTCTCAATTGGCATGCTTTTTGGCATTGGTTTTGAGAAATGACTTTGAATTCCCAATGTTTTCGAAGATTACACAAGTTTCCTTGAGTTTTTGGCCCAAGAGAACATGAATTTTAAAATTGCATTTAAGATTTGAGCTAGGAAGAGCAATTTGGAAATTCTAGAATTTTGTCTCTCCGCTTGAGTGATAGAACCTGCGCTCGAGCGACCACTCTTTATTTTGCACTTCTGCTTGAGCGACAAAAAGTTGGCTCGAGCTTAAAATGCATGCTCTTAGAAGTTCACATGTTTTGCAGATTGCTCGAGCGACAAGAGTTGTGCTCGAGCAAAGACCTCAGTCACACGCTCGAGCGATCGTCCAGCGGAAAAATCACACAACCAGTACGTTTGTAGAGTTTATAGACCGCTCGAGCGACGGAAGTAGCGCTTGAGCAACCACTCACATTTTGGAGCATTCGCTTGAGCGAAGAAAGTTGTGCTCGAGCGACTCCCCTGTTTAAGTGACCGTTGAGCGGAGAAATCACACAACTAGTACTTTTGCAGAGTTTACAGACCGCTCAAGTGACCAAAGCTGTGCTCGAGCGACCACTCACATTTTGGAGCATCCGCTCGAGTGAAGGAAGTTACGTTCGAGTGAGTCCTCTGTTTTCAACATTTGTGACTAAGTGTTTTCAAGTGCATTTTGGCATCCTCATTGCATCTTAGGTATTTCTAGGCCATAAGTAAGACACAATAATGAGGATAAAACTTAGAAACACAATAAGAATGAAATGAAATAAGTTAAAGAAAATCCAAGTGTGTGTTTCAATCTGTATATCTACTATGTTTGTGTAGGTCACGCGCCATGAGCTGTTGATCCATTGGTTGCTATCAAAGCTATTTGTGAGTAACAACTTAGTAAAGCTATATTCAATCTTATTTATTTTTTGTATGATGAAATAAGATTTGTTTTATGAAATGTTCTTCGTTTTCTGAATGCTATGCTTTGTATGAATGAATGATTGTCTAACTTTCTTTGACATGTAATTGTAGTATCCTTAGCAGAGGCCCTCATCCAGGGGACATAGTACTGTGGCTTATGGTCATGAGGCTCTCGCCCGGGGAAATAATATCGTGGGCAAGCCCTTGCCTGGGGGAATAATACCGTGGCCCATGTATAAGATATGTTACCCGGTACTGGAGGTTCCATTATGGAACTTGATATGCTTGACCAAAGAGATACGTTAACGCTAATGGATATCCCATGCAAGATTTGAATATGACTATGACTTCGTTTCTGATACAAAGATGCCTATTTTTTTTTGTTTTGATAAGAGAATTGAAATCGAAATCTGTTACGGACATCATTCATTAAAATCTTTATTTTGTTATTATTCACTGGGCTCCAGCTCACTCTATTATTTATGTATGTAGGTGGCCAGGAGCGTGACCAGGCTCATAGTTGATGACCTGGAGTGTCAGTCGTGTCAGCCAACTATCGTGCCTCCTGAGGAGGTTTCCTTTTGTGACGCACATGTTTTAGACTTGTTTTCTGTTGGTCTATGAACAAGCTTTCTGCTTATGTGTATATTGGGCTAAGTCTCTTTTTGTTATATCTGTATGAGTGCGACATGAATTACTGTATTTATGATGTCACACCTAAGTATATAAAGGTTTTTGAAATTTCTGTCCATGTATCTCTACACCACTCAATAGACTATGTATTTTATATATTTGCTTCTGCAGGCCCTTACATTATATGTTATTCTGTTTGGAGGCCTTCGGTAATCCGAGGATTACTGGCCGGTTATGATGCTAAACTCATAGGAGCGGGTTTGGGTTGTGATGGCCTAAACACCCTATTATCTGATTTATTTTGTAATTTAGGCCCCGTTTGGGAACAGGCTAATTTAGTAACTTTTTGGTTATTTAGCTCAAATATGAGTTCAAAAAAATTAGTATGTTTGGGATGACTTTTTGGCTTTTTAACGAAAAGATGTGCAAAAAGTAGAGAGAAAAGAGAATCTTTAACTTTTTGTATGAATTGTTGGCTTTTTGACTAATTTAGTAACTTTTTGACTTTTTAACTAAAAAGAAGGGTTCCCAAAACGAGGCCTTAGATTAATTTTGAATTGGTATAGAGGGTTCTAATCTTACCCTATGTTTTATTTCCATAATTCTCTTATTTACTTTCATTTTCTTTAATTTTTTAGCATTTTCTTACCTATTTTCTCATCATTCAAACAAGTGACATTTTTATGATTCAATCCATGTTCACACTCTAATGAACACTTGTGGTTGTTTTATGGGATTAACTGGGTGATCCATGGGTTTAATTGGGTTATTAAAGAATTGTATAGTCCATTTTCTTTCATTTTCTCTAATTTTCTCTCTACTTTTTTGTAAGCCAAACATAGTTTCCACCGATAAAACAATTTGTAATCTACTCTCTCTATCTACTTTTAACATTTTTTTGGGTAGTCACTTCCTCTTTTTCATGAGAGATGATGTAGATCCATATTCACTTATTGGATTTGCTTTTTGATTAATTTCCATTTTGATTGTTACTTCTATGTTCATTATGGATTTTTCTATATCTTTGACGGTCAAAGGAGTTCATCTTCTCATTCATTCCATGATGAGAATGGTGGATTTTGCTTATTTTGATTCTCTATTCTCCACTTGATTGTTTCCATAATCATCATGTAGTGTTTTGTATTACTTGATGATTTTTGAAGCTAATCTATCTCTTCCTTGATTATCTTCATGCTAAGAAGAGTAGATTTTATTTTCTTCATCATTTGCACTCTTTCTCTCATCCTTTGGTGTTCAAGATTGAGATTCTCTATTCATATTCATTTGGAAACTTTCATGGCTTCAGTGGATTTAATTCTCTCATTATTCATGATGATTGAGGATGAATTCATCATATCTAGCTTTCTATTGACATTTCTAAGAGAATTAGTGCTTCTCCCCTTACATTTTTATGGTTAGAGAAGCACCCTTGGCCATTTTCTTATTCCTTTTTCTTAGCATCTTCTTGATAGCTTCTCTGTTTTCATTTGGTAGTCTTGATTAATGTCGGTAGCTTCTATTATCCTTGTCATTTATTTCTTTAGTATAGATGCATGTATATTCATTATTCTTCTCTATTTCGCTCTCTATCCCTTTTATTTAGAGTTTTTCGTATTTTGGCATCATACTTTCTTTATTCATTATTTTTCTTCATGTCTTGCATAAATTTTTCATGCATAAGACTTGACTCATTATATTTAGTGCTTTCTCAATTTCTTATGTGATTATGTGCGCTATCCATATCTTGAGATGGTTCATATATCATATGCTAGTAGCCAAGTCTTTAGTTGCATTCCATTGTATGTACTGCATTAGTTTTATTGCATTTGGGATCATATATATTTTTCTAACCCTTTGCGTTTGGCTTGGTGCGGATGAGTACTAGGTGAGTTTCTTTCATCTTTGCATCACTTTTGTGCATGTTTTACTTACTATGTCTAGCATTTTACCATGAGACTATGTGCTTACTTGATATATTTCATTGGATGCCTACGAATAGAGGTTATTTCACTTAAGTTGGGATGATTTTGATTTCCTTGCATGTGAACACATCTTTCTCTTTGAGTTGCACATTTTCAAACTCTTTTCTAAATGCACAAGATCAAAGTATTCCAAAGTATGTGATTTAGTCTATATTTGTTTGCTTCACATAATAATGATAAGCATTAATAATCGGAATATGAGCATTATTGATAATGAATCTCATATCACAAATTAGTAAAGGCTGGTCTTTGATCGGTTGAGCAGAGATGCTCAATTCATGAGCTTCCTCCCTCATACCTAAGTTCTCGAGCCAATACACTTTGTTTGTGTCACGACCCAAACCCACTCCTATAGGTTTAGCATCGTAACCGGCCAGTAATCCTGAGATTACCGAAGGCCTTTGTGACAAATTAACATAATATTAGGGGCTAGCGGAAGCAAATAACAAATATACAACGTCCATTGAGCGGTGCAGACTTATATGAGACAGAAAATTTAAAACTTTTTATATACATATATACACATCAGCCCCACATCATAATATATATACAGATTAGGCAGGAAGGGACGTAGTCCCTTTTTTCAAAATACACATGACTTGTTGTACCAAACAAGAAAAATAGAACTTAAACTTTAAATCACATAACGATAACACTTAACATATCCGGAACCTCCACGGGAGGCACATAGATTGGCTGACAAAACAGATTCTAGACAGATGCCTCTAAGCCTGGTCACGCACCTGATCACCCTACATACATAAATAATATAGTGAGCTAAAGCCCAGTGAATAATAACAGAGTAAAGGATTTAATGAATGATGTCCATCACAGAGTTAGAAATCAGATTCTTATCAGAAATAGAGTCTTACGCATATTCAAATTCCAAATCAAAAACAGATTCATATACATATTCATAATCATTTCATATTCAGATTTTTGCATGTAATCATACGTGGTACATCCATTAGCGTTAACAAATCCGATGACCCATAAAGGGACGGCCTTGAAGGCATTCTGATGACTCATGTGCACAGAGACGTTTCTGATGACCCATAAAGGGACCTGATGACCCAAAAAGGGACCTGATGACCCATAAAGGGACCTGATAACCCATGAAGGGACCTGATGACCCATAAAGAGACGCATATCATATGATGCTAAGGATGCCACGAATAACTTTAGAATCTTGGACAATCATTCATTCATTCAAAACATAGCGTAGCATTTCAAAAGATTAATCATTTCATGTCATAATGTTCAGAAAATATTTAACATTGAACATAACTTTACAAGGTTATTACTCACAGATAGTTGCAGAAGCAGATCACAATCAGACAGACAATAGTGCGTGACCTACACAAGCACATAACATATACACATTGAAATACAATATTACTTCCTTGATCAAACTTGACTTTTCTTATCTTTTTCCGTCTAAATAGTCCGAGGTTCTACTACGCTTATTCTTTCTCATTTAAATAAACCGGGTTCTTATTTCACATATTCATTCATTGCTAAGTCTTTCTTTTCCAAATAGATTGGTCCTTTACTTGGCTTCTTAAACAATTATCACTAGATCAATGATTCATTCCTTAACTAACTAATTCATGTTGTTTAGTAGCTCATTGATCTTTATTGAGTCATAAATCATGAGTAGAACGCCTTGGAAAGAGATGAGAATAAAAATGTAAACTAAATACAATTTTCAAAATATGCTGAAAATAGGTCTCCGCTCGAGCGCCACTTTGGTCGCTCGAGCGGACTGTAGAATTTGAAAAACTACTGGGAGGTCGATTTTCACGCTCGAGCGAGACTTCTTTCGCTCGAGCGCGGACAATGAAAAATTTTGAAATTCCAAAATTGCGATTAAAGTTCAAATTTGATATTCAAAGCCTCAATTTAATTCATAACCATAGATGTCCCAAAATATGTTTAATCTCAAATTACAAGTATGGATTAAAATCTAATTATAAAATCAACATTTTAGGATTAATTCCAAATTTCCATAAACTTGGTTTTCTTAAGACATTTCCCTTAATAACTCATGTATGAACTTGAATGGCTCAATTTCCTTAATAACTCATGTATCACAAGAAAATGCTACAAAATCAATTTAAAAACAATTAATTTTCCAAATTAATTTCCACAACTATGAGTCTACTTAATTTCTTACTTAAAACCTTATTTCTTACAAAATCCATGAGACTAATTTCATAGCTTTCTTAATTCATGATGCATGTAACTCATTTTATGTTTAAAACCCAATTTCATCCTAATTCCATGAATTTAATCTCAAATATCAAGTATTATAGGATGATTTTACAAAATCAAGCCAAAGATAATTAATTTCTAACTTAACTCTCATAAACTTGATTTTAGCTCCAATTCATTATTTTCTTATCAATTTCCTAGCAAACATTGAACATATGCAATTTAAATAAAACTAACTACTTTAATATATTCCAAAATTTGTTTAAATTAAATAAAATTCTTAAATTACATTACTTGCATGCATGGGTTAATAATCAAAATCAAAACCCACATTTCATGAACTCATGGCTTCCAAACATTTCTTCAAAATCAAATTTATAATAAACTTGCATGTACAACCCAACCTTAAATTATGATCATAGAGCTTCCAAAACATATTTAAATTGAATAAAATAAAAACCCTCAAATTAGATTTACATGCATAGATTAAGAACCCAAAATCAAACTAATTCTTAATTTGATCTACAAGGAATTTGGGGACTAATTGACTTAAACACACTTTCCATGAACTTTCTTGAAACTCATTTTACCCCAAAACCCCTTCAACATTCATCTTAAATCAATTTGTATCTACATTATTTAAACAATAGTATAAAGAAGATAGAATTTCTTACCTTAAGATGATTTTTTCACAATTTTTAGTTTGAATTTAGGCAACCCATAAAACCCTCTTCCTTTCTTCTTCTTCCTTAGGTTGAACTCTCTCTCTCTCTCTCTCTCTCTCTCTCTCTCTCTTTCCCCACGGTTTTCTTCCCAGCAGAACACCCAAAATGGGTCTTGATTCAACTCCTCTAACACTTACATACATGCACACATCTCTTGTTGACACATCAAGCACACGTGCACCTTGATTTAAGCTTCCAACACACACCCATACACACACAAATCTGGTTTCTCAGTACACCCACCAGATTTTTTTCCTACACACATACTTCTCTGTACACACCCACACATATATTCTTAATCCTAGATTCAATTTATGTTTAGGATTTATTTAATTAGGCAACACTTAGTCTTAATAAATTTCAATTAGCACATCGTTAAATTAATTATGACTAATTATAAATCCCTCATAATTTAATTGGTTTAATTGACTTCTACTAAGGCTCAATTAATTATGTTTAATTTTATCAATCCGAATCAGATTTCTAGTCAGACTCCCAAAAGGCTCCAAATATTAAATGAAATTTATTATCATTATCAATTTTGATTTCCCAAATTATCCAGGCCTTCAATTTCTGATCAGACTCAAATTTCCAACAATAAATTACATATTCAAATTGGACACATCATAATTAAATTTAATTCGTAATAATCACAATTCTAAATCCTCATAATTTATTTAACTTAATTTCCTCTAATTCGGATCTAATTAATCGAATCTCAATTTCACCAAACTGAATCGAATATTTGATTAAACTCCCAAATGGGTCCGTAATTAAAATTAAATTGATTCAACTTCTCAATTTTACTCTCTTAAGCCAGTTGGACCCTTAATTTCTAATTTCGAAATAACCTTTTAATAGAATCATATAAGGATCAGATCCCATAATTCTCTTAAATCCCAAATTAAATTATAATACTCGGCAATTAAATTCCAAATCTCCTTAATTAATCAAGTACTAATCATTATACGTGATGGGGTTGTTACAGCTTGTGACAGACAATGGCTTTTTGGCACGGGTCCTGGGTTTCCTAGTTTTTTTCAAAAGATTAGGTAGCGACTCTGAGTTTAGTAATGTAATCCATTTTTGATATTTCTTGTGATTAGTGGATTTTCTATGAAATTTTCAAATTTGGACTCTGATTATGTTTCACATTGCACTTGTGAAACCAGACGAGGGTTTGAACTGTTGGACACGCTTGGATACCCATCCAAGAGATCCCACAACATCCCACCCCAAAAAAGTTTCCATATTAGAAGATTTTATGCTCAATGGAAATCAATGTGGACGCACGCAATGTTACATTTTATATTTTATTTTATTTTTTGATAGTATGTTTAATGGGAAACAATGTGGACTTGTATAGTGTGACATTTTTTTTTTGGTGTGTAAGGCATTTGTGCCACTAGATTCACTCAATTGAATTCCACAAAATAGTAGGTAGTGTATTTTACATTTCCAGCACAAATGAAAAAAGAAAAAGAAAAAAGAAAACATAATGGAAATATTGGCATAACTGTAAATCTAATTTCCAAAGAAAATATTAAATCTAACTTTCCAAAATCAGTGAGACTAATTGGCCTTTAAGAAAAGGATAAGCTCCCCTCCATACCTTCGTCTCTACATACGTCTCCATACCGGATTGAGGGTTGCTGTTGTGCATTATGGCACAATAGCCCTGCTGTGAGGTCTCATAGAGGTATTTTTTGACTGTGTTTTAATAATCTAAACCGTTCATATTGTAAGATTTGTCGAGTATATTATTCATTTAAAAAATTAAATTAATCGGACATCTATAACCCCATGATCAAGTCTTAATTGTTTTAAAAAAATTATTAAAATCATGTTAACCATTTATTTTTTGAAAAACAAATGTGCTCTTATTATGAGGTTACAAATGTCTAATTCACTTGATTTTTTTCATAAATGATCTATTTGATGAACCTTATAATATGAACGGTTCGGATTATCGAAAAAGACTCAGGACACGCCCCCATTGGGCCTCGCAGCAGTCTGATGTGCCTTAAGGCACAACAGGAACCCCATTTCCCTCCATACCCCTCTTGTAGGCCCCAATTCAGAACCGCACTAATGATCCGAACTATCTATTTTGTAAGTTTTGTAATAAAGGCCATCCATACAAAAAATGAGCTTCATCAGAAAATTATAAACACATGAACAAAAATATTTTACTTTATAAAATGAATGGTTTAAGTTTACAATCACATTTGTCGTTATTTTATAAAATAAAATGTGATTTTTTTTCTTAAGTAATATAATTTTTCGATGAAACTTATTTTTTGTATGGATGACCTTTATTACGAAACTTATGAGATAGGTGGTTCGGATCATCGGTACGGGTCCAAATTGGGGTATACAAAAGGGGTATAGAGAGGTATTGAGAGATGAAAGTGTGGAGGCAAGCTTATTCTTATAAAAAAATCCTTAGGATTAAATAGATCACCATTTTTCAATATGAGATTTATGAATAAATTTTCCTTAATTGAGTTGAAAAAAATGTCCTTATAATTTTTTTGTTGTTTGTTTCTTTGGTTGCTTGTTTGCAACCAAAGAAAAAATAATAAAAATTTTCCGATAAAAAAGTAAAAATATCATACTATTTACATATATTTACGAAACAAACAATTAATCAAATTGAAGGTTATAATTTTCGGAAAAAGAACTATATTATATATTATCAAAATATTTTAGTAATATTCTTCATTTCTTATGGACTAACAACTTGACTTTCATATGACATCGACATGATGAATTTTATTATTTCTTATCTATAGTTATATATTGCTATACGAATAAGAGAAAATAAAGTAATAAAAAAAACTATGATCATAAATATCAGTCTTCCACGAAAGTATGCTACCGAGATTGTCCAAGTGTGGTGTCCGTTTATAATGTTGGTCCAAATTGAAGGCTGGACCCATGTCATCATTTTATAGTAAAGAAAAGTGTGAGATAGGAAAATGAAACAGGTTTTTGTTGGATAATTTAATTACTTGGTTCAATTTTGTGTCAAATTTTTAAGTGATCTACATGTAATACACGAGGGCATTTTTGATTAATGAGTAAAACTCTCCGAGTCTGTCCTCTGTTAATTTATTAGAATCAACTACTTAATGTCAGTTAATTAGAATAGGACGATGAGCAAACTTTGGGTGTATGCACTGACTCCACAACACACATCATTTTAGTCAGAAAGTGTAGCTAACTTCGACCCACACCCAAGCCCTAAATATGGGTCATTCAGCAAATTGGAGGGCCATCCTAAAACTATTGCACCAAACCCCTAAAGGTTGACCTGGAGAGCGTGGAATTCATGACCTCAAGGCTTATACTCAAAACCCTTACCAAAGTGCTACAACCCAGTGAGTTACCGGAGCACTTACTTTGAAGTGTAAGAAGTGATGAAACTGGAAGATGGAAATAATAATATATATATATATATTACACCACAATTATAAGAATAAATCTTACTAAAGTATGAACACTTTTACTTTTTTCTTTAGGTAAATTCCACTTTACATTCCTGCATTTTACACAAAATCTCACTTTTGGCGGACACATAAAATCATGACAGTCAACCTCCTACATTTTTGGTCAAATCTCACTTTGGTTCCTACACATGAAATTGTAATAGTCAATCCTTTACATTTTTACTCAAATCCCACATTGGTTCCTACACAAGTGTTAATGTCTCTCTTCTGTTACTTTATTTTTAAATTTTTAACAAAATCTAGTCATGTGAAAAAAAATATGACTACGAAGTGAGAGTAAGAGAGGAAAATCATCAATGTTTCTACCAATATACTTTGTCTTACGTGATAAGCACATAAGAGTTATATAATACAATGTGTGTGTGTGTGTGTGTGTGTGTGAGATAAAATTGTGATGAAAATGCAAGAAAGTGAAACTTTTGAAATTTAAAAAAAAAAATGCGACAAAAAGATCAAAGAGAAAGAAAAATTAATAGACAGAAGACTGTGTAACCGTGAAAAACAGAGTTTCATAATTCCAATTTATTCAAAATCCTAGTTCATCTTCTTAATTGTTCACAAACTATGTTTTATTTTAACTTAATACAGTCATATTTTGATATAAATTTTGGGATAAAGTGTGTATTGGTAGAAAATGTAGATGATTTTCCTTTCTTACTTTCATGTCATAGTCACATTCTTATCATATAACTAGATTCTATTAAAGATTTAAATAATTGAGTAACAGAAAGAGAACATTGACACTTATATAGAGACTAAAGTGAGATTTGACCAAAAGAACAGGAGGTTGACTGTCACAATTTCATGTGCAGAGATCAAAGTAAGATTTGACTAGAAGTGTAGGGAGTTGACTGTCATAATTTCACGTGTAAGAGTCAAAGTGAGATTTGGTGCAAAGTGTAGGAGTGCAAAGTGTGATTTACCTTTTTTTCTTTTCAATGAAGTATCAACACTAATTTGAAAAGTGGTTGTTTTTAGTGATTTTTTTTTTTTTTTTTTTTTTGTGACTAAAATATGAATTAAAATAATAGAAAATTTTGAATTGAATTTTTAGATTTTTAAAAAAAATGTGCAAAAAGTAGAGTGAGTGAGAAATTTTTCTGAGAAATTACAAAAAAAATCCTAGAGTTTGAGCTTTAAAACAAAAATAAACCATAAGTTTTTTATTTTATCAATTTAAATCATAAATTTTTATTTGTTTTAAATCTAAACTATTTGTTATTTCCGTTAAATAAAATCGACCAAAAAAAATGGTATTTTAGCTATTAAAACTCAATAAAAATGGTATTTTAGACATTTTATGTATATTTACATTGAGTTTAATAACTAAAATATTCTTTTTTTCATTGGTTTTATTTAACGAAAATAGATAAATTGTTTAGATTAAAAATAAATTAAAAGATTAAGATTTAAATTGATAAAATTAAAAACTAAAAATTTATTTATTTATTTATTTATCGCAACTGTTCCAATTTTTTTTATGACTTTTATTATATATATATTATATTTTAAACTTTTTTTAATAATATTTTGATTTCTTAGCTAAAACAACCTATTACCAAACGGGTTCTCAGTGATGTTATTACTACATGGTTGTTGAGATTTTGAGTTTCAGTGTTCCTTAGGGGTTGATGATTTTGTAGTTGTTGTAGCTATTCAACTTATTGTATACTTATTATTGGAGTATTTTGATTTTGTTCTCCTGATATTATTTCCTACTAATTGACAAAAGAACTTGATAACTGTTTTCGAAAAAAAAATCTATAATTATTCTCCTGACATTTGCCAAAAAAATATGTTTCACAAAGTATTTATGAAAACTGTTTTCAATTTTTTTTTTCCTAAATACAATTGACTTGTTAGAAAACATCAAAAAAGTTAATTTTGAATTTTTCATAACTGTGTTGGTACAAAAATAAAACCAACATCATAACAATGAATTGTTTTTGCACTTCCCGTTGTTGTATTGATGTATGCATTGAAGTTGTAATTTATTTCATACATCAATAAAAAAATTTCCCCTTTGCTAATTAAAATAAAAGAAAAAAATCAAAACAATGGATGTATTGAACCTTTATTTTGATCATTTTTTTTAATGTAATATATTTAAGTAAATTTGAATAGATATATATCCAAGTTACCTAAGAGAGTGCAAGCACTTAGGTGTTTTGTCATAGGGGTGAGCATGGACCGAATTGGATAGGATTGGTGTAAAACCAGGACCAATCCGTTATTTACGGTTTCTGAAAAATCGAAACCAATCCAATCCGTTTAAATCATGGAATCAATCCGAACCAATCCATTTAAACACGGATTGGATCGGTTTAGGACATTCACATAATTAAATAACAAAAAAATATATATATATCACTTTAATTTCATAAAAACATAAACATAACGCTATATTAGTTCCACAATAGCAATACATTTTTCTATAATAGCGACATAATATTATAAAATTTAAACAATCATAAGAAAACTGGTTTTACCATAAGTATTTAGACCATTACAAATTAAAACTAAAAACTAACAAACAAAAGTAATAAAATAAGATATTATACGGGATTTAGGTTTGAGTTTAGGTTTTATATAGAATAAGAAAAGATACTATGGGGAGGATGTATAATACAAATATAGACTATTTGTATAAGGTCCGGATCGATTCCAATCCGGAACCGTGGGGTTCAATCCGGAACCAATCCGTGGACTACGGATTTTTAATTCTTTAATCCGAAACCGTACCATGGATTCAAAAAATCAATCCAAACCTATCGGATTGGATTGGACTGGACTGGATTGGATTACGAATTTTACGGATTCCTTGCTCAGCCTTACTTTGTCAAGGGTGGGGTGATTTTCTCTCATAGGTGCTAATTTAACAACTAATAATTAACAACTAACATTTGCCGACCAAAAAAAATATATCCAAGTAACCTAAAAGTAAAAGATAATAATAATAATAATAATCTTTTGATCACAAATTTGTTTATTTTAAATGTATAAAAAAACCTTATATCCGAAATCTGCTTTCGATCCTGAAAATGTCAACATCGACCTCCAGTAAAGAAGAAATAAAATTCAGGATTAGCCAGAGATTTGAGTGGAGTGGAAGCAAAAGGCAAAAATCAGAAGTCGTAATTTCATTAACAAAGAAATAGTTGAATATTATAAAGCCTCCAACACTGAACTTGGGCAAGTCTACAACCACAGGTCGACTTTTGTGCCCCTCATTAAATTGGTAAAACTTGACTGCTAATTTAATTAGAATTTGAATAATGCTCCAGATTCCAAATATTCTATTAAAAATTTTATCAAATGTCTCACATGAGTGTGGGACCCACACAATGTGGGTCCCATGTGGGTCCCACCCCCATGTGAGACATTTGGTAAAATTTTTAATAGAATTTTTGAGGTCTGTAGCATTACTGTTAGAATTTGGAATATAAAAAGAAACAATAATAGAGTGGCTGGTCTTGTACGCCAGCCAGCCAGCCAGCCAGCCAGCCAGGTGCAAATATAGAGTCTATATAAAGTCTCTCACAAACTCCCATCCAATATCATCACTTCACAACAACAACAACAACAACAACAACAACCATTCATCAACTTCTTTGGGCTACTCTTCTTCTGTAGCTCAAATTCCTCTTCTGAGTACTCCACACGTGGCATTCAACTCCTTCATCAGTCAGGTATACCTCTCTCTCTCTCTCTCTCTCTCTCATGCACAGGCATATGTGTGGGCTTCTCTCTTACATACATGCATATTTATGCACATCAAGGGCTCAAATAGTGATTCAAGTTGTGCATCGTTAATCGGGTGACATAGTTATAAATCGATACATATGTATCGAGAATCAGCTGATGAATAGTTATAAGGGGATGTATCAATAGCAAAAGATAAAAACTCAACTAGGTAAAAAATTTAAAACCATGGTTTGTAAGTCGAGGTGCCCACGAAAGACCGCCAACTAAAATCCGTCATAAGGCCTCTCAAATACATTTCTTGTAACAAAAATGATAGTGGTTTTTATTGAATTATTAATATTTTTTACAACTACAAACGAGTGTACTAACACAATAGATGTGAATTCTATTTACATGTGTATAAATTAGTAGAAAAATTAATAATTAATAACGGTATGTAGCAAAGTTATTCTTATAAATTGTACAAATGTTTTTTTACCTTAGCAATATAAATACTAGTTGTTGATTTTTTTTATTTATTAATTTTGTTCTTCTTCTTTCTTTCCAATCATATACAATTAGCTTCATGATTTTGTTTCCTTTTGTTTTTTCATGAGTATCATATATATATATATATATATATATGTGTGTGTAATTTTTACATAGTTTTATGTAAAAATTGACGGTTTCTTTATATCATTTTATAGACACACCAAAAAGTGGAACTCAGATCCTACAAAGATATGCCCAGACTGAAACACTCTTACCCCCTCTATAGTTTTCCACCTTTAAAAAGAAAAAAAGAAAAAAAAGTAAAGTATGCTGGTTTATTATTGTATTTCTTTAGCTGGGCTTTGAAAGGACTATACATTATGAAGGTTGGTATATATTATTAAAATATTTTGTCAAAAGTTTTAATTTTTTACGTGTTATAGTGAGTTCTATAATTTTTAAAAATTAAACCATATTTGTAGTCCTTGAAATTTATATATTATATTAATTTTGTTCTTTAATCTTTCACACTATGTAAATTTTGTCCTTTTGAAAACCTTGAATAAAAAATTGGATAAAAATCATTGGGGGAAAAAAAAATGGCCATTTAAAAGGGAATGCAAAAATTTGACACTAATACAATATTTTGAGAGGAGTTCATGGACTTGTTTTCCTTTTGATTTTAGTGGATTTTTTTTAAGGTTCCTAATATTAAGATTTTATAGTATAAAGGACACTCAATATTTTCATAATGTCTAAGGCCTCTCAACATCGATCTAGAGAAAATTTGATCCAGAGAATTTCTCTTGACAAATCACAAAGAAAATTCTAAATTTCTCTGTGATTCCAAATAACTCTGGATAAATCATAGAGAAAATTCCAAATTTCTTTGGACACATCACGGAAAAAATTCTAAATTTCTTTAGACACATCACAGAGAAATTTTACACATCACCCACACCAAATTTGTCTGGACAAAAATTCTCTCATTGACATTTCATCAAACACCTTTGTTAAATCCATGTCCCTAGTATTAATTGTCCTTTATATAATATGCTATTCACTCTGATGCACAAATTTGTCAAAGAGTTTTTATAGATAATGATCACCTATTTTAAATTCTAATTTGGTAGAGAGCCGTTCCAGGAACTTTACAATGCTTTCTCTTTTATTTCCTTTTTGCTTTATTCTCATTGTTCTCATCAAATGGAAGAAGCAATGAGAAGACTAAACGGTCACAGAGAGAGAGAGAGAGAGAGTTTAGAGTGTGTGTATGAGAGAGATAAATGAAATTTGATTTGCGACACTTAAATTTCTCTGTGATATATGAGTGTAGAGTTAAAAGACCTTAGACATTATAAAATAATATTGTGCATTTCTTCCATTATTAAAAATAGGAGAGGGACCTTAGACTAATTTTTTTCTTAATTTTAAGTATAATTTCTAAACATATATTATTAATTAAAATAAATTAACAAAATTTTAAAAATTCAAAAATCAAATTGATACAATTAAAATTATAATAATCAAATTGATAAAAAAAAAAAAAATTTATAATCACAGCGTGTACAATGTGACCATTTTAAAATTTGCCGGGATCTTAAATATGTGCATACAATTTATATTGTGTTAATATTATATAAAAAAATTGAAATAAAAAAGTAAAAGAAAAGTTGCTACAAATATTATTTTCCACCGATTATACTGCAGCCACCTTCCTTGATTTTATGTCAATATTTTATAATTCTTTAGCTGAAACAAAGAATAAACATTGACAAGATATCTTTGATTCGACGGTTTTGTTTTGTTGCCATCTTGCCAACCTATTTTATTATCTCAGTGTACGCTACTTTATATTTTGAGTTAATAATTTTATTTTTATTTTTTGTATTTTATGAATGAAAAAAAAAAATCATGTTAATGACAACTGTCGTCAAGATAATTAAAAATATCAAAACAATTATAATTATAATTTTTTTAAACATAATTACAAACCTTTTATGTATTTTTATATCCTCTATATATTTTATACATTTTAAACATATATCAAGATTAATAACCCCATTAAACAATTTTTAGCACACACAAAGTCTTAGAAATTAAATTAACACAACTAGCTTCCTTTGACATGTGAGTTGACTGTCTGACTATTTTAATCTAGAATTAAAAAGTTTCGTTTGTGATAGATTTTTTGATTTTTTTTTTAAACTTTTGTAAGAGAAAAAATGAAATAATTATGATTTAAATGTGACAATTTTTAATTTGGAGCTTAAAAGTCTATTTTATCTTTTTTGTGATTATTTTAGCTACAAGCCACCCCAACTCAACTTTCCAAACTACATATATCCAGTTGCAATAGATTTGAATCCCTTCCATTACATCTTCAATAGTTGTAAACCAACCGTATCCTTTTATTTATTTATTTATATATATATTAAATTAAAAAATATTAAGAAATAATTTAAAATTTAAAATAACATAATAATAGAGGGTTGATTTAAAATTTTAACAATATTAAGGCCTCGTTTGGGAACTCTCCTTTTTAGCTAAAAATTCAAAAAGTTACTAAATTAGCTAAAAAGCCAACAACTCATATCAAAAAATCAAAAATTCTCTTTTCTCTCTATTTTTTGCACATCTTTTCGTAAAAAGTTAAAAAGTCATTCCAAATATACTAATTTTTTTTTAACTTATATTTTAGTCAAATAACTAAAAAATTACTAAATTAACATGTTCCCAAACGGGCCTAATTTAACTTTTTGATTACCAAATGAATCTCTGTCGAAGAAAAGTCTTGAATACTACCCTGAAGGGAGGGGACTTGGCCAAAATAAAATAAATAAATAAACAAAAATATAATTGGTGATCCACATAGCGTTGGTCTTTGGGTATTTAATGAGAGTCCCACTACCCCCACTAAAATTCTGTCCTTTCTTATTCTACATCCGTTTTTTTGGTTGTCTCCTCTTTTCTTCTTTTTTGTTTTAAGGTCAAAGAGTTTAATTATTATTTATTTTTTTTATCACTTATCTATTTTTAATCCTTTTTTTAAAAACAAAAGAAAAATATTCACATAGGACGTTATACAAAACATTGACAGAAAATAATAACCATATAGAAAATCATATTTCTCTTTTTCAAGTGAAATGATAAAAGTTAATGCATCCCAACAAGTTGATTGCAAAATTAATATATATATAGTTGGACACAGGTCATTTTCAATAACTGGAGAGAGCTGTTTGGTATTGGTAAATTCCGACTTATGTTGATGATTCAAACCGTTTCAATATATAGAACCTGTTGACTATATCATCTTCACAAAAAATCACATTGATCGGCTATCAATAACCACTTGATCGCATCACATTTCTATCACAATTTATTTTAAAAATTATTTTTGAAAATTTGATATGATCATCGATCAACATTATTTTTTTTTCAAGAATAATGTACTAAATAGGTTCTACATATTAAATGATTTGAATCATCGATATGAGTTTGAATCAAGATCGACCAGTGCCCAACAACTCCCTCTAATTATTGGAAAGGAGCTGGGTCCTGTATATTTTTCTGGACAGGTATTTTATCAAAACGCCCATGTCGTATTGGCCCCAAATTACTCTTCTTCATGTATCATGTGGGGTATTCAAATGAAATAATCAATAGCATGTAAGACACCACATCACATGATATTAATGATTTTCTTTTCTTCTTTTTTTTTTTTCTTTTATCACGTTCATTTTTACCTTTCTTTTATCAAGTTCATATTTACCTTGAGAGCACAAGAGAAAAATAAAATAAGAAAGCTAAGAAGATGAGACATTTTTCACAAATTAAAAAACACATTTCACTGATTTTATAACAGGGTAAATTACATTTTGCATCCTTGTACTTTACATCAAATCTCATTTTGGCTCCTACACATCAAATTGTGACATCTAACCCCCTGTACTTTCGGTCAATTGTCACTTTGGCCCTTCTATTGGCCTTATTGTTAACAGAAGTTAGTCACATGAAAAACATGTGAGGATAAATTACACTTTGCATCCCTGCACTTTATACAAAATCTCACTTTAGTCTCTACACATCAAAATTGTGACACTTAACTCCCTAAAGGATAACTTCTGTTAGCCTCACTATTAACAGAAGGGCCAATGTTACCCTTGACCAAAAGTGCAGGGGGTTAAGTGTCACAATTTGACATGTATAGAGTAAAGTGAGATTTTGTGTAAAGTGCATAGGTGCAAAGTGTAATTTACCCTTTATAATATTATTTAAACATTTCACATATTTTAGAAAAACATCGGCAAAAGAGAAAATTTTATTAATGTAATTTGCGAAGATTACATCAATTAAAACACCATGGCGGAATGAACATATCCCAACTGGGGCACACTTTACTTCATTCATAATGTAGTAGGAAGCAATTTAAATATAGCTTTAATAGTAATATTTGTAATTTGTTTCATGTAAACGCAGAGGTTGAGCCCGTAACGAAAGAAAGAAAAAATGTGGAAGCTCAAGATTGCTGAAGGAAATAAACCTTACTTGTTCAGCACCAACAACTATACTGGTAGGCAAATTTGGGAGTTTGACCCAAATGCCGGTACACCAGAGGAGCGAGCAGCAGTTGAAGAAGCTCGGGATGAGTACAAAAAAACTTTCAAACAAGATCGAGCCCGTGCTCTGCCCTGTGCTGATCTTTTTATGCGAATGCAGGTGAATGAACACAAAAACCTTTAATCATAAAGGAAAATATACCATTAGCATAGTCATATTACTCACATGTAACAAAATCCAATCAAATATAGCTTTTTACGAGAATTAATTATGTTTAACTTTTCTTTTTGTATTAGAGTATTACTCACCTTGAAGTGCCCAATTGATACAATAAGTCAAGGCTATGAAAAATTTGAAAAAATTTGATTATTAATTTGCGAGTTCTGATGTTCAATCCACAGCTCAAAAAGGAAAGCAACATAGATCTAAGCATACCACCAGTGAGACTAGGGGAAGAAGAAGAAGTGACCTATGATGCTGCAACAATTGCCTTGAGGAAAGCTGTTCGATTAAATTGCGCAATCCAAACAAAGGATGGGCATTGGGCTGCTGAAAATGCTGGACCAATGTTTTTTACCCCACCCCTAGTAAGTCTTTTAACCAAAAATGATATTTGTAACATAACCATATATTTTGCTGAACTAACCATATATTTTGCTAAACTTGACTAATTTATGGAAATGTAACATAACGCAGCTAATTATCTTGCACATTAGTGGAGCAATTAACACTGTCCTAACACCAGAACACAAAAAGGAGCTGAAGCGCTACATTTTTCTTCATCAGGTATATATATGTTAATCAAAATTGTGCTAGTTTTCGTATGGAAAATACGAATCCATTTAGTGTTTTAAAATGGAAATTTTAATGTTTTATCTGAATTGTCACAATGAATTTCTTGTGTAGAATGATGATGGTGGATGGGGATTTTACATAGAAGGTCACAGCACCATGATTGGCTCAGCACTTAGCTACGTTGCTCTTCGTTTGCTAGGCGAAGGGCCTGACAGTGGAGAAGATGGAGCAATGACAAAAGCCCGGAAATGGATACTTGACAATGGTGGTGCGACTGGGATACCCTCTTGGGGAAAGACTTATCTCTCGGTAAAATTAACACGTTCACATTAATTATTTTGCAGCTCCGTGGTTCTAAATTTGAAAAATGGTGATGTGGGAAAGTCAAATTTTGTGTAAATATTCAGTCTCATTTTTGCAGGTACTTGGAGTATATGAATGGGCTGGCTGCAACCCATTGCCTCCAGAGTTCTGGCTTTTCCCTTCATTTTTACCTTATCATCCAGGTTAGCACAGGACAATTTATTTACTTTGTTAGTATCTTAATAACCTAATAATATTTGATCTCACTCTTGTTTATACCTATATAATGCAGCAAAAATGTGGTGCTATTGTCGCACCACATATATGCCCATGTCATACTTGTATGGGAGGAAATATCATGGGCCGATCACCGATCTGGTTAAGTCAATAAGGGAAGAAATTCACACAAGGCCATATGACAAGATAGATTGGAATAAAGCACGCCATGATTGTTGTCAGGTTCGTTGAAAACTACTATTGATCCTCCAACTGCAATTCTGATATTGTACAGAAAATCTTGAGCATGTTCAAGCTTACTGAAGTCACTTATGCTAAAATTTCATTGCAGGAGGATCTCTACTACCATCACACCTTCATTCAAGATCTACTTTGGGACAGTCTTCATTACCTAAGTGAGCCTATTATGAACACTTGGCCATTCAAGAAGATTAGAGAGAGAGCCCTGCGAAAAACAATTAAGTACTTGCGTCATGGAGCAGAGAGTAGCCGATACATTACCATAGGATGTGTCGAAAAGGTGAGTAAAAAAAGAAAATTAATAAATAATTAAATGGATTTGACTTCATGATCTTGGTTTGTAAATGGGATTAAGTTGTTTTTTGTGAAATGAGTCTAACAATGTTCCTATTGCAGAGTTTGCAAATGATGTGTTGGTGGGCTGAGGACCCAAATTGTGATGAGTTCAAGCATCATCTTGCCCGAGTCCCTGATTACTTATGGCTTGCTGAAGATGGAATGAAAATGCAGAGTTTTGGAAGTCAAGTATGGGACACTACACTTGCCACCCAAGCACTTCTAGCAAGCAATATGATTGATGAATGTGGAGATGCTTTCAAGAAGGCACACTTCTACATTAAAGAATCACAGGTTTGTTTCTCCTCCTACACCCACAAAAACTTAATTAATTTTTGTGCAAAATGCATTCATTGGCTTCATTTAACTAACTCACTTGTTTTTCCAAATTTAAAGATCAAAGAAAATCCAGTGGATTTCACGAACATGTATCGTTACTTTACTAAAGGATCATGGAGTTTCTCTGATCAAGATCAAGGTTGGGTTGTCTCTGACTGCACAGCTGAATCACTGAAGGTAACTTAGCTTTATATTTTAACTCTACTAATTTATTAGTATTTACAAAATTGGAGGGATTTGGTAACTTAAATTCCCGATTTCTTTGCAGTGTCTTCTAACACTTTCACAAATGCCTCCGGAAATTGCTGGGGAGAAAGCTGACGTTGAGAGGCTATATGATGCAGTGAATGTCCTTCTATACTTACAGGTACAAAACACATATCTTATATTTGAGTTTTGTCAATGAAGATCACTAGGTGGACATCTTTACAAATTTACAAGGTCTATAAAATTCAAATATTATTTCTGACCCTTTTTCTGCATGTAGAGTCCTGGGAGTGGTGGTTTTGCTATTTGGGAGCCTCCAGTTCCATTACCAGCTTTACAGGTAACATTTTTTTTTGCAGATTGCAATAACTTGTATTATTTTAGAATACACCAAACTAGTCCTATCTTAGTTTCCAGAGAATCCAATGTGGTGATTTTATTGTCATGTTTCTCTTAACTCAGGTGTTGAATCCTTCAGAGATTTTTGCTGACATTGTTGTTGAGACAGAGTAAGAAATAGACCTCTTCTTTCATTTCTTCATCATTTAAATTTTTTCACATGATTGATGAAATTCATTAACATTGGTGATTTTTATTTTATTCTTTTGTCTAGGCATGTTGAATGCACCGCATCTATAATCCAGGCTCTACTAGCTTTCAAACGTCTACATCCAGGGCATCGGGAGAAAGAAATAGACATTGCAGTGGCAAAAGGAATAACTTTCCTTGAGGGGAGACAATGGCCTACTGGTGCTTGGTGAGTTCATTTCACTTTCAAATTCATTTGAGAAAATAATAATTCATAGCCTGTTGTGTGACTCAATACCTATGGCAATTGGAGTTAATTTGTGTAATGTGATATTTACAGGTATGGCTATTGGGGAATTTGCTTTATCTATGGCACATTTTTCGTGTTGGGAGGGTTAGCTTCAACTGGAATGACTTATAACAACAGCCAAGCAATTCGCAGAGGCGTTCAATTTTTGCTTAGAATACAAAATGAAGAGGGCGGTTGGGGAGAGAGCCTTGAATCATGCCCTTCTATGGAATATCAACCTTTGGAAGGAAACCGAACAAATATAGTACAAACATCATGGGCTATGCTTGGTCTTCTTTATGGTGGACAGGTTAGCATCAATCAACTGACTTTTTAAGTGTTAAACAATTGAATCATGTAATGATAGTTAAGGAAGCTGTAGCTAAATATTTTGTCTTATAATCATTCTTCTTCTTTCTTTCTTTTGTTGGGTATTTTTAACTAGGCCGAGAGAGATCCAACGCCTTTACATAGAGCAGCAAAGCTTCTGATTAATGCACAGATGGATGACGGTGATTTTCCACAACAGGTACATTTTTTGTGTCAATTAAGTTTAGAAAGTTGGTAGCATTTTAACTTTTTATTTTTATTTTTTTCCTTTTATTGTGCTGAAGAATTGATCTAAACTTGTAACTGAAAATCAATGTTACAGGAAATTACTGGAGTGTACATGAAGAATTGTATGCTACATTATGCACAATACAGGAACATTTGGCCAATGTGGGCGCTTGGAGAATACCGGAAACGTGTTTGGCCATCTTCCCTGAAAGTGTAAATTCAAGTTTCAAATGGAACTGCAGACTACTGTGTGGATTTATATGTGTCAATCTCTGTGGCTATTGTTAAATTTGCATGTCAATAACATGTCTTGGATCATTACAATAATGGGAATCCCATATATTTTTGTAATTTTAGTATATCTTAATCTCTTGTGTCAAGTCATCTGAAAAAGTGTTATAGTTATTTTTCTAATGAAATGAAAGAATTGCCCTACATTACATTAAAGAGAAACAACATTATATCAAACAGCTTCCATTTCTCTCTCTCTGAAATGCTTCATTACCCAAAAACAGAGGATACCTTGTTTGCCAGGTAATCTGCACATTTGTTTTTGGAGCAATTTGGGAACTTGGTAAAAAGTCAGTTTTTTTGGCTTTTTATCAAGTTCTCCCAAAAAAAAGTCATAAAAAAGTTACCAAAAAAGCTAACTTTTTTGCTAAAAAAGTCATCAAAAAAGTTAGAAAGTCAAAAAGTTAGCTTTTTGTCAACTTTCTGGTTTGCAACTTCTCAGGCACCATACCAAAGACAAAAATAAGTTCTTAATGTGATGTTATTAATAAATAAATAAATCAATCAATAAAATAAAGACAAAGAGGAACAAAATCTATGTCTTCATGGAGGTAAATATGAGTGCTAGAGGCAAGACCCAAATGTTGCAGTACATAAGACAGAGGACACCCCTATATTACAAGAAATTGTAATAAAAACAAATTTTGATGTATACTGTAAATTTTGATCATAAAAGTGTCAAGACTGAATAAGTAAACAACCTTATACTTCCTTCAATTTCAATTAGCAACCCATTTGGAAGGGGGGTTATAATTAGGGGTGGGCACGGGGCAGTTGCGGCCATAGAACCTTCAATCTGCCATCCGTCCGCCAGATTGGCGGATTGAAGAAAATCAATCTGCATCCGTCCGTCAATTTGACGGATGTGGATTAAGCGGATTGGCGGCTGGATGCGAATCGGTTTGGCGATTTAAAATTTTATAAATTTTCAACATAATTCAATTTGTGAACTTTCTCAACAACAAAAAAAAAAAATTACAGTCAATGACTTAACAGAGTATTACAATCACTATATGCCTCATCCAAAGAAAGAAAGTTTGAAACTTTATCCACATATTGCAATCATAGCATGCCCCATCCACATATTGCAATCACAGCATGCCCCATCCACATAAAATATTATAATCTGTGGTTCTTAAAATATAAAAACAATTCAAACTATCAAAATCATGAACAGAGCAATAATAGAGATTATATGTCTCTGTATTGTTACATCTATATCTGTTTTTGAAAACAAAAACCAACCAGCATATATAATCTTTTTTATTTATTATTTTTAGAGTTAGATTTAAAAACTAAAATATATAGATAAATAATATATTTATTTTTTTCAATTCAAAAAATATATTTAAGTTGAAAACTCTTTTTCAACATAATATATTGAACAGAATATTTAAACTCTTTTTCAATTGAAAACAAAAATAAAATATATAAACAAAATAAAAACGCAAAGTCTTACAAATTACTAGGGATGCTCGGCGGTTTGGCGGTTCGGTTGCGGCCAAATGAACCTCAAATCCGCCATCCGTCCAAAACTAGGCGGATTGAAAAAAATCAATCCGCAACCGTCCGCTCGTCATCACGCATCCGTTCAAAATGCAGCGGATCGGTTCGATTCGAATAGTTTGGACAGATCGATATATCCGCTGCTCACCTCTAGTTTCAATCATTGTTTCTGAAAATGTGGACAAAATGTAGGGGGCTTGAGATTAGTACGCTGGAAAAAATAAAAACATAAAAAACAAATAAATAAAATACCTTTATTGGGGTTAGAAGTTGAATTATTTACACTTTTTTATGATAGTAAAGTTAAATTACTAACATTTTTTTTTAATCCTTTTTCTTCAATTTTAATTTTCTATGCAAAGGTGTAATCCACTACAAATCACAAATATATATATATATATAACTTTGCTAGAGACCCCCACCTTTCCCACTCCCACCAACCTCACAAACGTGGGGGTTAGTGATTAAAAAAAAAAAAAAAAATTCTGACCAATCAGCACCTAGTGAGGGTGTGGGGGTCTCCCCTACTGGGGATCCCAACCTTTTCTTATATATATATATATATATATATGTGGAACTAAATTAGCAAGCACACTCATCTTGTAAAACTGCACAATAAGATTTAAGGGAATTCTTCTATATTTTTTTATCTTCTTATTTTTAAAATGCATATTATATCGATTTCCAATTTCAATAGTGTGAAAGTTTTTTTTTTTTTTTTTTTTTTTTTTTTTTTTTTTTTTTTTTTTTTTGAATTGATATGAGAATAATTATAAATATGAGAAACATATTACTAAACAGACTACTAGCCCACCATAACTAAAAAGTCAACAGCTAATAATCAAGTCCACCAATCCCAATCCCAATCCCAACAATCACTACTAGTTATACACCACCATTTCAAGTTCTTTAACTTTCCTAAATTGCATCTTTGGTTGTGTTTGAATCCTAAATTTTGAAAGAAAAATTGATTTATGAAAAGAATAGAAAAGAAAAGAAGGAGAGAAAGTACATGATGTCCTCTAGGCACATTATTTTTTTTTTTTTTCCCTCTGAGAACATCAGGGTTTTTTTTTTTTTTTCTTAAAAATAAGGGGATTTTTTTTTTTTGAAGCCTTTGGTACTAAGATTTTATAGCATAAAGGACACTTAATATTTTCATAATGTCTAAGGTCCCTCAACATTGATCCAGAGAAAATTCGATTTAGAGAATTTATTTGGACTTCTCAGATTAAAAAAATTCTCTCCTCTAGACTTCCAAGAGATTCTCTGGATTTCAGTCTAGAGATTTTGGATTCTAGTCTAGAGATTTTGGGTTTAAACCAGAGAAAATTGAAATTTCTCTGATTTTATTTACAAATTTCTTTGATTTTGTTTATAGAGAATTTCTCTGACTTTCTTCACAAATTTCTTTGTGTTTGTTCACAAATTTCAACAAAAAATAAAAAAAATAAAAAATAAACAACAAAAATTTACATGTGAAGAACAAACAGAGCACATATAAAAATATAATATATATATATATATGTAATAAAATGTACATACATATATTGCAGAGACACTTTTGTATAGATTACTCGATAGAAAGAGAGAATTTCTTTTTTCTTTCCTTTGCTCTCACTTCTCTCTCTCTCTCTCAAATCTCTTCAATATTTCTGCTCTCCATCGACACTACTGGGTTTGAAATCCAATCACAATTGTTGGGTTTGAAGCCGAATAGAGATCAAAAAAGTAGGTGCCTCGACATCGAAATGAAACCTAGTTACAATACTGGATTTTCTACATCAATCACAGCTTAGATCGGTGAGTTGGAAGGTTTCAACGATTTGTTTGCACTTTAAAGTGAGTACATAAGAGTTGAGAGATCTTAGACATTACAAAATAATATTGTGAGATCTCTCTCATTACTAAAATTGGAAGAGGGACCTTAGACTAATTTTTTCTAGAAATTATCAGCTCGTTTGGTTTTGGTTTTCAGAAAACACTTTTCAAAAAATTATATTTTTTTATTTTTCATTTTTTTTTTCAATGAATTTTTTTAATATTTTAAGCATTTTTTTTATAAAATTTTTTTTGGACACACCTAATATAAATAAACTTAAAAAGTATAATATTTGTAAAAAAAATCTTTAAAAAATTCACTAAATACCAAAAATGCAATATATATATAGATATGAAAATTCAATATATTTTTCGTATTTTTGTGTATTTATTAATTTTTTAAAATATTTGTTCACAAATATTTTATTATTTAGATACATTTAAGTAAAAAAATTGTTTAAAGTTTTAAAAATATTCACTAAAAACAAAAAATAAAAAACTCAATTTTCAGAAAATTAAATTTAGAAAATTAAAATCAAACACACTTATTTTTCTTATTTTTTATAATCCTAGGATCTCCTAAAATATGTCTAAATTACCACACTAATGTGATGGGTAATTAAGTTTTATTTGGTTGATTTTTTTTTTTATGAGTAATTAAGTTTTATTTGTTTGATTTCTAAAAATATCAATAGACATGGATATTCAACATTATTATTGAAGGTAAACAAATCAGCAATTGTGTGCCTTGGGCCGGTCAAATTTAAAAAGAACATATAAGGCCCAATTACATAATCTATTGCATAGGCTTAACCCAACATACAAGCCTAATCGAACAAGGGTAATTCTATTCACATTCAAATAATAATTCAATACATTCAATTAAAATTTTGAAATTTCAGTTTTTATTATATTTTAATATAAATTTATTAATAAGAACAATACACATTAAATCCTAAAATTAATTTTATTTTTCCTCATGGTATACCCAAATCAATATTCTTCATATTCAACTATCTTCATCTCATTTTCAAAATTTTAATTATTTTCTCCTCATTTTCTTCACCATTTTAAAATTTCAATCCATCCCATCAAAACTCACCATTATCTTTAACATTATTATTATACAGATTTATTATTTATTTATTTATTTTTTTTATCCTTTTGAATGGTTATATCTAGAACTTTGAAGTTGATGAATTCCATAAAAATCTCTCTTTAGAATTCTCCTAAAGTGGGAGGCTTCTAATCAACACCAACCTTGATTGGGGGTGTTTGGTGGAGATTATAGAAATATAAAAGTTGATAATTAGAAAATAAAAGTTAAAAATAGTATTCCTAATTTTTGAAAAAATAATTTTTGCAGTTTATTTAAGATATTTCTACCTAATAAACAAGCAGAAGGTGTATCAAACAGCCTAACACAAACTCTTAAATAAAAATAAACTATAATCACCTCCTAAAATATATATAGCAAATAGTCCCATTGTACCCCAAAGGAAGGCCAAACGAACTTCTTACCCATAGAATTCATAATCGAAGCGTTTTCATAATCGCATGAAAATGAACAGGGACTGAAACTAGCAATTGGTGGGCTCACCTCGGTGTAATGACGGGGTAGACACGGTTGCCTATCTCCGAGTTAGTGAGGTGCCGCTGTTCCTTATATATGAACAACCAAAAAAAAAAAAATTATAATGAGAAATCTGCCTACGGATTTTTGAAAGGGTTTTTTAAAGTAGTGTAATTTGAAAATTTTGATTTATTTATTATTTTAGTGTATCTTAAAGGATAATTTTTTTAAAAAATAAGATGTATTGAAAGTAAATTATAATATTAAATAATTTAATAAAATATATTAAGAAATTAGACATATTTAATAATTTTTTAAGTATTAATAAAATCCCCCATCCAACAACAAACATATTTAAGGGCCCAAAACAACGTTGGGTCCGTTAACATGTTGAAAAAAAAGCAAGGTCCATTGGCCTATTGAATTTGTTTTAAATGTTTAAATTGAAATATATAAAGGCTCGTCGGTCCTATTTATAGGATTTTTATTTATCTATAAATTTTGGTTCCTTTTTTACCTATTAATATTTTTAAAATGCCTTTCTGTCACAACTTAATCTTGGCAAGGTAAATCTTGCCGAATAGACAAACCTCAAGCACTATAAAAAATGTACAATTCGTATATTTACATCACCAATAGTAGATAAAACCTTTCCATCAGCCATCATATACTAATTGATTTAATTTAAAAAGAATGAGCTAGAGCCAATGAGTATACTTATCCCATGGAATTATAAAACTTGTTCCTTCCAATTGAGGTCAGTAATAAGGATAATAAACATAAGAGCTTGATGGGATTGAAATTAATCCATAGTGAAAAATTGCATAAACCATTATCGAGATTTTCAAAGAATATCATAATACGGAAAAAAACATTTGAAACAAGAAGATTAAAACTAAAACACAACTTTTCAATACATCAAAATCTCGTGCCTCAGGGTCGCATTACCTCACGACATAGGTGATGACGGTACCGTTACCTAAAATATATAAGAACATAACTCATGTCATCATAGCATTTTAAGGACCCCTTATGTATGATGACCCTTATGGTCCTTAAAACATTTTGCTGCCCCGGACCCCAAAATATTTCGACCCTTGTAGGCCCATAGGCTATATGTGGTTATATGATCAACAAAAAGAAGTATTTTCGCATAATGTTTCCTTGTCATTCCATCATCGTCATCATCATAAGATTTAAAAGGCTCAACTTAAATAAATTCTCATGGAAAAATTGATACTTCATTACACAAATGTAATCCTTTATTTAAACTCAATTTTTTTTACCCCATTAAATTTGTACATTTTTCAATACATACTAATATCGTGATAAAACATGTAATTTAATTCATTCTCAAACTTTGTATTTCAAATAGAGGCAATGTTTTCAACGGTAAAGTATATTCACCTCCAAAATAGCAAAAAATGTATATTTGAAACTCCACGAGTTAATTCCCAAAATGTGTAGAGATGCCTTCCTTCAATCCTATCAATTAGTAAATAAAATCTAAAATTAGGAAAATGCTTTTAATGAAAATTTCAACATCTACAAAATTGATCCTATATAAGACATTTGGTTTTTGGGTGAATAATCCTAAATCAGACATGCTTGGAATGAGAGCTAAAACCAAATTAAAGAACTCCTCCAACTTCCTCAAGTCACCAAAAGAAACAACTTATTCAATCTCCACAACAGCCAACCTTAGTATATTTTGAGTTATCAGTTATTTAAATATCCAACCAATTTATGTGCACAATACCACCACCAATTAAACCATAAAGGTCAACAATCAACATTTTCATAAACCTAACAACTTAGGTAAAACTTCTTCAACAATTTATGAAATTCCTCCAAAATTATTTATAGATCATAGAGATACCCAATCTATCATTTATCAAATCAATTTCAACATATAAATTTCCTAACACTAAAATCTCCAATTTTTACATCACATTCAAACCTTAGATTAACCCAAATCTCAATCTCCAAAACAACCATCAAATTTACAATTTTTCTACATGCGAAAACATCCATAGAAACTAAACACAAATATAAAACTCTAACTAAAACAAAATCACCATAAATTTAGAAATCACCATCTCAAATTCTAAAAATCTAAAACATTAAACTATACATTTTAGAGAGATTCTTATCAATTAAAAGCCGCTAATCCCTCAAGAAAAGAAATCCCAAGCTTTGATCCTTCAAGAGGTTAAGAAAAATTTAGAGTTTTGTGCTATTTTCGAAGAGAGGGAATGAGTGGCCGATCGAAGCTTTTCCAGGGAGGTGTAGCTGGTTTTTTGCACTCCTCGGAGGGGTTTAGATCCTCGGATACGATTATCTATAGTTCGGACTCCCGTGGTTCTGAACCTGGTTTCACGAGTGCAATGTGAAACAAAAGAAAATGAAAGTCCAAATTTGGGAAATTCCAGAAAAATCCACTAATCGCAAGAGATGCTAAAAATGGACTACATTGTTAGATTTTAGAGTTGCTACCTAATATTTTGGGGAGAATTAGGAAACCCGTGACTCGTGCCAAAGGCCACTTGTCCATCATAACCAAAGTTGTCTCTGTTCAGGAATATAGATATGAGAGGGAAAGGTCATGAATTGAGCACCATACTCACCCGATCAAAGATCGGCCTCTACTAAATCATGATGTGAATCTTATAGACATTATATGCTCATGTTCTGATTATTTAATATACTAACATTGCTATGTGAAGCAAACAAGTGTAGACCACGTCACTTATTTTGGATTGCTTTGATCTTATACCATTTTAAAAGAGTTTAGAATATGTGTAACTCAATGAAAAAAAAAAAAAAAGGAGCTCATATATACAACAATCAAAGTCATTCCAATTTAAGCAATATAGCTTCCATCCACAGCCAGTCATAGAATTATTTCAAGTAAGCAAGTAGTCTCCTGATAGTATGCTCAACATGGTAACACAAACACACATATAATATGCTAAAAACAAAAAATGCTCACCGAGTACTTAACCATGGCAAGCCAAAGAAAAGAAGATAGTTAGACAAAATGCATGATCCTAACATGCAAAATGGCTAAATGCAACGCATACAAAAATGCAACTAGGAAATGATAACGACATCAAGTATGATGAGCCGAATCTTAATGCATGCAAAAATGGATACAAGGCATGGAACGATATGAAATAAAAACATGATGTTTTGTATAACCATAGTAAGCATGTAAATAAAAGAGAGAAAGAAATGAAGGTTAGAAGACATACATCAAGTGTTACAAATTTGCCTTCTTTACAAGAGGGTCTGAATGGCCTAATCAACTAATTATTACAAAACACAAATTTCAAAGCAACTAATCTAAAGGAATTGAATGAGAGGCAAGGAATCACGTGCGCACAATCAAGAACATCATCTAGAAACCTCTCTACTTGCTGCCAGAAATTGTCCTGTTCACAGTTAGAAAACAATTCTGTTTTGGACCTCATGATCTACTTTGTTTTGTTGAAAAACCACCACTGCCGTACAAACAAGGTGGTCGGCCGGCTTGATGAAGTAGTTGGCTATATAACATGGTGGTCAGCTGGCCACTGTTTCTAGAGAAAGACCTGTTGCAACAGAACTAGAACAGAGCAAAAACAGATGGTTTCTAAAGGATGTTCATCCTTCATGTTCCCTCCCATCATGAAGATTTTCAAGGAGAGAATAGGTCTGCTTCACAAATTATCAAACATCCCAAGGGTATTTAGATGATGATTCATGAAGCAACGGGATAGAATATTCAATTAATACAAAACTAAGGCTAATTAAGAAGAAGTATTCAAAGAGATGGTTGAAACCTACTATATCTTATAGAAAATAATAGTAAGTGAGTACACAAATTTGGAGAGAATAGGTTTAGAGAAATCCAATTTTTAAAGAGAAGCTTATTAACAAGAGATTACATCATTGAGTCAAACAATTAGAGACTTTTCTTCCTACTCATGGAACATGGATTGAAATCCATTCCCATGCTTCAAAAGGAACTAGAAGAGAGTCTCTAATACTTCCGATGAAAGAGCTCTCATATGGCTTCAAAGCAAAATCAAAACGAGACTAAGTAAATGAATGAAAGCTATAAAGAGTTGTTGTATGCTCATCTTTCTACTCATGGATTATGGATGAGACATCCATTTCCATGTTTCAAAGATAGAACTAGAAGAGAGCTTACAACAACTTTAAAGGAGAGAGATAGATTCAAGAATTAAGCTATCTATTTAAAGCTTCAAACACATATATACAGTCCATATTCATACAAAAACTAAAGAAAACAGTGCTGACATCAATCTAAAAGTGAAGAAAAAGGAGCAAAAGTGTGAAGAAAACAAAAGAGCACAACTACGAATAAGCCTATGGAAGGATGGCTAACTCTTCCGGCTCCAACAAGGTTTAAATCACATTTTTAAGCCTAAAACAACTTTGAAAATCAGTGTTTAAAACTAAGGATGAAGAATAAAGGAATAAAAGAATAGGTAATGAAAAGAGTTCAAAGATCAACTTCTTGAAAAGAAGAAAAGCTTATTGATTCACAAACTTCAATCCAAACACTCTCAAGTATCTGAAATCAGTATTAAAATTTCAGCCAAAAGCTTCAAATTCAAGCTTCAATGGTGCATCTATAGTGTATCTATATTCAAGAGGGTAGATAATGCTTTGTATGTCTTTGTGTGTGTAAATTTCTGTAAATGAGACAACTGAATCTGTACTTGAACACAAGAAATTGAAACGAATGAATTGAGATTGAATGTTTCGAACACTGTGAAAAGAACTATGTGCCTATGTTTATATTTTTTGGCTTACCTATGGCGATGGAAAATGCAAGGAGTAATAACGCAACGGGAACCTCAAAGGCTCGAATGAGCCGAATGGAACAGATGCTCGCAGCCCTAACTGACATGATGGTACAGTAGCAAAGAAAACAACTTCTGCCTCCTCCGGTCCAAGTTGAATCGGATAACAATGACATTATAAATCTAACACAGAAGTTCATGAAGATGAAACCACTGACCTTCTTAGGTGGTATTGAACCCTTAAAGGCAGAGACATGGTTACTTGAAATGGAGAAACTATTTGAAGTATTTCCTTGCTCTGAGACGCAGAAGGTTCTATTGACCACTTATACACTAAAGGATGAAGCCCGAAGATAGTGGCTGCTAATATGAAATAGTAATGGGAACATGACATGGGCTCAATTCAACGCGATCTTTTACGACAAGTACTTTCCTCAGTACTTCCGGGACCGAAAGTTTTCTGAATTCCAAGAACTTAAGCAAGGGAAAATGTCTGTAGCCGAGTATGAGGCTAAGTTCACTGAGTTGGCCAGATTTGCTCCTCATATGGTCGACATGGATTACAAGAAGGCTAAAAAATTTGAGTGAGGATTAGATCTGGATGTGTTTGACTCGGTAGGCATACTAAAGTTGCCTACATATGTAGAAGTACTTGATAAAGCATTGATAGCAGAGGCCATTCTAGCAACCAAGAAACAAGCTAAAACTCCAACAACTGAATAAAGGGGTAAAAGATCCGGATTTAATTTCAAAAAGGGTCGGACATTTTCAAAGAAGCAAAACACGGGATCCTCCAGTAGCTCTTGTCAAAATAGTGGATCTATTCCAAACTGTCCTGATTATGGAAGGAAGCATAGAGGGGTATGTTACCGTGCATCTGGTGCCTGCTATCGGTGTGGTAAACTTGGCCATGTAATGAAGGATTGTCCGCTTTGGTCCGAAAATGCCAATCGCCCTACGGTAAGTTCAGCCGGATCAACCTCTATAACGAGGTCAAATGCATCTTATCAAAACAAAAAACATAGGCATCTTTGTATCAGAAATGGAGTCATAGTCATATTCAAATCTTGCGTGGATATCCATTAGCATTAACATATCTCTTGGTCAAGCATATCAAGTTCCATAATGGAACCTCCGGTACCGGGTAACATATCTCATACATAGGCCATGGTATTATTCCCCCGAGCAAGGGCCTGGCCACAGTATTATTCTCCCGAGCGAGGGCCTCATAACTATAAGCCATAATACTATGTCCCCTGAGCGAGGGCCTCTACTAAGGATACCACAATTACATGTCAAAGAAAGTTGGACAATCAATCATTCATACAAAGCATAGTATTCAGAAAACTGAGAACATTTCATAAAACAAATCTTATTTCGTCATACAGAAAATAAATAAGATTGAACATAGCTTTACCAAGTTAATACTCACAAATAGCTTTGATAGCAACCAATGGATCAATAGCTCACAGCGCGTGACCTATACAAACATAAGAAGATATGATGAAAAGATACCCTGACTTGTTCAAGGAAATCCCACTAGTAAAGGTTGATTGGCAAAACCACAAGAGACTTATGTAACTTGGGAGACGGAAGAAGATATGATGAAAAGATACCTTAACTTGTTCCCGTTGGACCCGGTATTCGTCTAACACGAAGGTAATGCGAGTTTGGAGGACCAAACTCTTTAAGGAGGGAAGACTGTAATAACCTCGATCCATGATTAACTAATAAGCCATGATTAAGGACGTCTAATACATCATTACGATGAAATTCTGAATTAATGGCATGTGTGTGTTGCATTATTTGCATTTTTATCTATTTGCGTAGGAATATCTGTTTGTGTTTCTGTTTGTGAATTGAAAGCCTTATCGGCACCCAATCATGAAATTGGCTTGGTTCATGTGTTAATTGGAATTTTTAGAACTTTATGGTAGATTTAATTGGAATGCGATTCGGAACAAATTAAATTAGAATAATAAATGGCAATTTGATTAACTTAATTAAGCCTTCTTAATTGAGCCTATATAAGGCTAATTTGACCCCATTAGTTCATTTTACACCTTCATCTCATACTCTTTAAGCTCAAAACGTAGGAGAGAGAGAGAGAGAGAGAGAGAGAGAGAGTAAAAAATTCAGATCAAAAGCTAGAAAAGAAGAAAATTGCTAGGAATTATTGGAGCATTAAAGGCAATTTGGAACTTGAGCTAGCTTTACACTTAACATCAACCTTAGGTAAGGATTCAACTCACATTTTGTAACCTTAAGCTCAATTACATGTGAAATCAACAAGAAATTAGAGTGTATTGCATGAATTCAAGAGATCAAAGTGTTTAACTTGAGAGTTGAGCTAGAAAAGAAGGAATTTGACACATACATTTCATATATGCATAATTCTCATGAATTTGAAGTCAATTCCAAGTAATTCTTCCGTGTATGTCATGTTTTTGACTTAATCATGAGACCTCATCACGTTTTCCATCAATTTCCCTTGTTTGAGCATGCTTTGAAAGGTTTAAATTTGAAGAAATTACATACACATGTATATCATAAATTTCAAATTTAATTTTTCTCAATTGGCATGCTTTTGGGCCTTGATTTTGTGAAATGACTTTGAATTCCCAATGTTTTCCAAGATTACACAAGTTTCCTTGAGTTTTTGGCCCAAGAGAACATGAATTTCAACATTGCATTTGAGATTTGAGCTGGGAAGAGCAATCTGGAAATTCCAGAATTCTACCTCTCTACTCGAGTGATAGAACCTGTGCTCGAACAACCACTCTGCATTTTGCACTTCCAATCGAGCGACAAAAAGTTGGCTCGAGCATAAAATGCATGCTCTCAGAAGTTCACATGTTTTGCAGATTGCTCGAGTGACAAGAGTTGTGCTCGAGCGAAGACCTCAGTCACACGCTCGAGCGACCGTCGAGCGGAGAAATCACATAACCAGTACGTTTGTAGAGTTTATAGACCGCTCGAGCGATGGAAGTAGCGCTCGAGCGACGGAAGTAGCGCTCGAGCAACCACTCACATTTTGGAGCATTCGCTCAAGCGACTTCCCTGTTTGAGCGATTGTTGAGCGGAGAAATAACACAACCAGTACTTTTGCAGAGTTTACAGACCACTCGAGTGACGGAAGCTGTGCTGGAGTGACGATTCACATTTTGGAGCATCCGCTCAAGTGAAGGAAGTTGCGCTCGAGTGAGTCCCCTGTTTTCAGCATTTGTGACTAAGTGTTTTCAAGTGCATTTTGGCATCCTCATTGCATCCTAGGCATTCATAGGCCATAAGTAAGACACAATAATGAGGATAAAACTTAGAAACATAATAAGAATGAAATGAAATAAGTTAAAGACAATCCAAGTGTGTGTTTCAATCTGTATATCTGTTATATTTGTGTAGGTAACGCGCCGTGAGCTGTTGATCCATTGGTTACTATCAAAGCTATTTCTGAGTAATAACTTAGTAAAGTTGTATTCAATCTTATTTATTTTCTGTATGATGAAATAAGATCTGTTTTATGAAATGTTCTTCGTTTTCTGAATGCTATGCTTTGTATGAATGAATGATTGTCCAACTTTCTTTGACATGTAATTGTAGTATCCTTAGCAGAGGCCCTCGCCCAGAGGACATAGTGCTGTGGCTTATGGTCATGAGGCTCTCGCCTGGGGGAATAATATCGTAGCCAGGCCCTTGCCCGAGGGAATAATACCATGGCCTATGTATGAAATATGTTACCCGGTACTGGAGGTTCCATTATGGAACTTGATATGCTTGACCAAAGAGATATGTTAATGCTAATGGATATCCCACGCGAGATTTGAATATGACTATGACTTCGTTTCTGATACGAAGATGCCTATTTTTTCTGTTTTGATAAGAGAATTGAAATTGAAATCGAAATCGAAATCTGTTACGGACATCATTTATTAAAATCTTTATTTTGTTATTATTCACTGGGCTCCAGCTCACTCTATTATTTATGTATGTAGGTGACTAGGCGCGTGACCAGGCTCATTGTTGATGACTTGGCGTATCAGTCGTGTCGGCCAACTATCGTGCCTCATGAGGAGGTTTCCTTTTGTGAAGCACATGTTTGAGACTTGTTTTCTATTGGTCTATGAACAAGCTTTCCACTTATGTGTATATTGGGCTAAGTCTCTTTTTGTTACATCTGTATGAGTGCGACATGAATTACTGTATTTATGATGTCACACCTAAGTAATAAAGGTTTTTGAAATTTCTGTCCTATGTATCTCTACACCACTCAATGGACTATGTATTTTATATATTTGCTTCCGCAGCCCCTTACATTATATGTTATTCTGTTCGGAGGCCTTGGTAATCCGAGGATTACTGGCCGGTAACGACGTTAAACCCATAGAAGCGGGTTTGGGTCGTGACAGCCTAAACACCCTATTATCTGATTTATTTTGTAATTTAGATTAATTTTGAACTTGTATAGAGGGTTCTAATCCTACCCTATGTTTTATTTCCATAATTATCTTATTTGCTTTCATTTTCTTTCATTTTTTAGCACTTTCTTACCTATTTTCTCATCATTCAAACAAGTGAAATTTTTATGATTCAATCCATGTTCACACTCTAATGAACACTTGTGGTTGTTTTATGGGATTAACTGGGTGATCCATGGGTTTAATTGGGTGATTAAAGAATTGTATAGTCCATTTTCTTTCACTTTCTCTAATTTTCTCTCTACTTTTTTGTAAGCCAAACATAGTTTCCACCGATAAACGATTTCTAATCTACTCTCTCTATCTACTTTTAACATGGATTTGGGTAGTCACTTCCTCTTTTTCATGAGAGATGATGTAGATTCATATTCACTTATTGGATTTGCTTTTTGATTAATTTCCATTTTGATTGTTACTTCTATGTTCATTATGGATTTTTCTATATCTTTGATGGTCAAAGGAGTTCATCTTCTCGTTCATTCCATGATGAGAATGGTGGATTTTGCTTATTTTGATTCTCTATTCTTCCACTTGATTGTTTCCATAATCATCATGCAGTGTTTTGTATTACTTGATGTATTACTTCTGTCTCTTCATTGTTTCCATAATCACCTTGGCCATTTTCTTATTCCTTTTTCTTAGCATCTTCTTGATTGCTTTTCCATTTTCATTTGGTAGTCTTGATTAGTGTCAGTAGCTTCTATTATCCTTGTCATTTTATTTCTTTAGTATAGATGCATGTATATTCATTATTCTTCTCTATTTCGCTCTCTATCCCTTTTATTTAGAGTTTTTCGTATTTTGGCATCATACTTTCTTTACTCATTATTTTTCTTCATGCCTTGCATCAATTTTTCATGCATAAGACTTGACTCGTTATATTTAGTGCTTTCTAAATTTCTTATGTGATTATGTGCGCTATCCATATCTTGAGATGGTTCATATATCATATGCTAGTGACCAAGTCTTTAGTTGCATTCCATTGTATGTATTGCATTAGTTTTATTACATTTGGGATCATATATATATTTCTAACCCTTTGCATTTGGCTTGGTGCGGATGAGTACTAGGTGAGTTTCATTTATCTTTGCATCACTTTTGTGCATGTTTTACTTACTATGTCTAGCATTTTACCATGAGACTATGTGCTTACTTGACATATTTCATTGGATGCCTACGAATGGAGGTTATTTCACTTAAGTTAGGATGATTTTGATTTCTATGCATGTGAACACATCTTTCTCTTTGAGTTGCACATTTTCAAACTCTTTTCTAAATGCACAAGATCAAAGTATTCCAAAGTAAGTGATTTAGTCTATGTTTGTTTGCTTCACATAGTAATGATAAGCATTAATAATCAGAATATGAGCATATATTGGTAATGAATCTCATATCACAAATTAGTAAAGGCTGGTCTTTGATCGGTTGAGCAAAGATGCTCAATTCATGAGCTTCCTCCCTCATACCTAAGTTCCCGAGCCAATACACTTTGTTTGTGACAGACAATGGCTTTTTGGCACGGATCCTGGGTTTCCTAGTTTTTTCAAAAGATTAGGTAGCAACTCTGAGTTTGGTGATGTAATCCATTTTTGGTATTTCTTGTGATTAGTGGATTTTCTATGAATTTTCAAAATTTGGACTCTCATTATGTTTCACATTGCACTCGTGAAACCAGACGAGGGTGTAGACGTCCCCGAACGCATCCCGGGCGAGGAGTGCGAGTCCCTTCCCCGTTCTGGTTCGATATTGGGTCTACTACAGTTCAAAGGACTCAAAATGTCACGGTTCTTAATCTTGAACCAAAGAGTCCAACTCTGGCAAATCGTTTTTGAGAAAACAGATTTTTGAAAAGAAGTGCCAAACATGGACTGCTTTGCCAGATACAGAGTCGCCACCTAAATATTTTAAAATGGGGAAATTTAGGAAACCCTGACTCGGTGCCAAAGGCCACGTGTCCGTCATCACCAAAGTGACTTGGCTCGGGAGCTTGGGTACGATCGGGGAAGGTCAGCTATGAGCACCCCCTTTCGCCCGGTCCGAAGACCGGCCTCTACTAATCGTGATATCCGATTTTGAAAACATTACATGCTCTTATTCCGGTTATTAGCCTAGATTTACTACGTTATGCGCGCAGCAAACAAGTATAGACCAAATCGCCTAAATTGGAATAAAACATTGCATATTTATTTTGAAAATGGTTTGCTACTCGCAAGTAGGCTAAAATGCAGATTTTGCCACCTCCAAGTGGGCTTTAGAAAAGATGGTTTTGCCACTGTCTAGTGGGCTTAAAACTCACAGCTTTAATGCATTATCCCAATTTAAGCAATTCGACCTCCATCCACAGGCATTCAAGCAGTTATATCACATAAGCAGCTAGCCTCATGGTAATCATGCTATTATGGCAACATTCACACGCATGCGATATGCTAAAGCATAAAAGCTTACCTAGTACTCCAAGCCAAAACAGAAACTTATTAGAAATCCATGCATGGACCTAAGCATACTGAAATGTCTAATGCAACACATGCAAAGATGTAATGTAGGCAGGCTCGGCTATCCTAAACATGGCATATGAAATGCTACAAATAACACGTATTCAATTTGGAATTGAAATACAATGCAGTTTGTATGACGTACCGAGCCCAATGCATGTCAACAAATGCATGGATGCACGCATGCATTGCATAAGGTATGTTAACTTAAATATGCCCTAATCTACCATCAAAGCAGGTAAATAAAAGGGAGAAAGAAGTGGGGGTTGGAAGACATACACACACTCACACACACTTATTACAAATGCGCCCTCACTCGGAGGGACCAAAAGAATAATACAGTCCAAAGAATAAATGAATAAATATTACAAATTTCTAATTAATTAATAAATGAATGTGAAATAAAAGGGGGGCCACAGCCCTGCCTCGGGACGCACGAATGATGCATGCTCGATCCAACTTGCCCGAAAAACCTACACCGTGCCACTGCTGCTTCTGTTTCCACTGCTCTGTCTCCCCAAAAATTCCCAAAGTCCCTGAACACCTTTTTCATGAGCTGCAGTACCCCACCGGCTAGGGGGAATGGTCACCGGCTGCTTAGGTTTACCACCGGCTGCTGATGAGCTTATCGGCCATCCATAAAGTGTCGATCGGCACTTAATACTGCCGGTCTGCACAAAATCCCTGCAGAAGACAGTTTGACAGCAGCAGCAAACAAGCAGTGCATGGCATGGATTTTTGAGCATATTTATGCATGGCCAATGCCTCCTATCATGTTTGGGGACTCAAGGAGACATGGCTCTTGGTTCTAGGGCCATCAATTGTGCACCTTGGTGCATGATAGCCTAAAGAACCAAGATTGCATTTCAATGTCAATGCAAGCAACACACAAATGAAACCAAGGCCTTATCATGTGGTAGTCAAAGGTCTTGGTGACCAAGAATTGAGACGAGTTGCACCACTTGAAGTGTGAACTCCTCTCAATTCTATGCTTGGCTTGACAATCCCCAAGCCAAGCTATGGAATGTATGTATGCAACATAGCTCAAATGATGCAACAATGGGACTATGATGCAAGGCATACCAAGTGTCATGCAACTATCACAATAGGTATGCAAAATACTAGAGCATGCAAGGTATAAGTGGCATGCAAACATGGGCCAATCAAGCATAGAACTAGCATGTAATCAAGGCCTCATTAAGCAAACATGCAACAACCATGATATAAACATGCAATAATGGATTTAACTACGATGGGGCAGCCTTCAACAACCCCAAAACAGTGGCAAAAACAACCCAAAATGGTGACCAAGATGCTATACAAATAAGCAAGATAATGCACCTAAACCTAAGGCACTAAAGGAAGTATCTTTCCACCACTTACACTACCACTCATGACATGAATTAGGTCACCAAAAACAGAGCATTAACATGCAAAATGACACCCAAATCCCCTCACATAGCACCCCCAAAATGCATTAATCATGGAAGCATACCAAGGCCTACTCTTAGGCATAAAAGAACACACCTTTAACTCATGAAATGAGCCACCTATGCATGCATACAAACATGTTTTATGGACTGAAATAGGACCCTAAATGATGCCAAATCATGAGGATGGACTAAGATGAGCATGCTAGAGGCCAAAATACTCAAAGCTTACAAGCCCCAAAATGCAAAGTAACCACTTCAAGCGCACCAAACATGACAAAATCAGTGGCTCACAGCCCTCCAACATGGCAAAATAACATTAGTATCTTCATGGAATCATGCTCATACATGCAAGGAACATGGCCTAAACTCATGGCCCTTTTCTAGACAACATAAAGCATTACAAAGCAAGTATAAGAGGCATGTTAGAGATCACAAAACCAACCAAAAACAGAGATGTAATATGACCTAGAGACACCCAAAAATCTCTGAAATGAAGCCAAAACCAACCATGCATATGTGCTATTATTTGAGCCAAGAGTGAAGGCCAAAGAGGAACAAAGGGGAGAGGGGTGTCCCTCCCCTATATGAGACTTGAAACCATCTCCCTCACCACTGAAAACGCACTGGTTTTCAGTGGTGAGAAGTCCAAAAACACCAAGTTAACCAATGCTTAAAGAAAAGGCAATAAAAGGGCCAAAGCAAGGCCTAAGAGGGTGAGTTCTTACTCAAATCAAAAAGTGACCTTAATGAATGTTCTTGAGCAAGTAAAAACAAGATTTTTTTCAGTTAAACACAAAACCAAAAACTCAAAGCAAGAGGGGTAGAAAGCTAGAGCAAGAATGGGGAATCTAAAGCAATGTTCTTACCCTTGAAGACTCCTTGAAGAACAGGTGGTCCAGCCCTCCTTTAATGGTCAAAACCAGTCCAAGATCACACAAAACAAACCTCCAAGCCTCCCAATCTCGGATTAAGGTGTAGTAGTGTGTGTAATGGTGCAAAAGTAAGGTGAAATCACACTTTTTGGTCCAAAAACACACACACAAGAGGAGAGAGAGGGAGATATAGATATATATGGATGTATATCAGAGAAATATATGTATAAGCTCTGGTTTTGCCCTTAAATGTCTAACCTTAATCAAAGGGAGAGAAGGCTTGCTTATATAGGCAACAAAAGGCTCTAAGCTTAATGGCTAAGCAAGAGGAAAGGGGTCAAGGGACCAAGGGGGTGCAAGGCTTCTTGGAGAAGCCAAAACAGCTGGCCAAGCTTCTCCAAGAAGCTTGGCCAAAAGGGTTCAAGCTTCTAGAAGCTTTAGGGGGGTCAAAGGTGCATATGGGCCAATCCTATGCACGGGGAGGAGAGATGGTGTAATCCAGCTGGCACAGCTGGCATGCACCATCCTCAGGGGGGTTCAGAAGGGTCACCGGCCAGCCAAAAACGTCACCGGCACAAAAAAATGCCGGTCGGCAACATATAGTGCCGACCGGCCAAAGTTTTTTATAAAAAAGTGCCGATGGCCACTAGGGAGTGCCGGTGGAGGTGTGGGGCAGCCGGTGGGCTTTAGGGATGGCTAACAAGCCTTCCCCTACCCTCAAATGCAAAAACACAAGTGTTTGATGCAAAAACACAAGTGTTTGGTGCCAAAACCGAACACGAAGCAGCCGAGTCAAGTGGTCCTGAGACGAGGCGCGCTGCCGAGGCCTCCGGGAACTCGAGACGAACACAATCATGGATAATCACCGAGTGTTCAAATGGTGACGTCCAAGTCTTGAGGACGGTCAAAAATGGGGTGTCTACAGTTGCCCCTCTTTGACAGAACTCGAAAGTCATAACAATGGCGGGAGTGAATGTCAAAGCCCAGAGACGACCCATTTTTGACAAGGCCAAAGACTTGGACAAACATACAAGACAAGCAAGATATGCGCCCACAGGCAGGGGCAAAATGCAACTGAAAATGCAAGAAGCCTAGCATAACTTATGAAGAAAAGCTGTAACGAAGCACACATGCGACAGTTTTAAGCTAGCCAAGACAAAACCAACTACACTACAAGGCAGAGGGAATGTGAGAGAATCAAGCGATTCCCGCTACGTTTCACGCGGAGAGTACAATACCTGTCCGGTTCGTCTGGTCACGCCAGCTTCAAATGAACCGTACATACAATATCGTGCCTGAAAAGAAAGCAAACTTAACAGGTATGACATTGTTAGCAACATTCATAACAGTGCAATCGAAAGTGCGTGACAACGCATGCAATGTGTATAGAAAATTGTAATCGAACACATATAGTAAAGCAGAGCACGCATACAATGCAATGTGTATAGAGAATTGTAATTGAACACATGTAGTAAAGCAACACACGCATACGATGCAATGTGTATAAAAGATTGTAATTGGATACATGTCAGTAAAGCAATGCACGCATACAAAGCAATGTGTATAGTAAGGTTGTAATTGAACACATGTAGTAAAGCAACGCACGCATACGATACAATGTGTATAAAAGATTGTAATTGAACACATATAGTAAAGCAGAGCACGCATACAATGCAATGTGTATAGAGAATTGTAATTGAACACATGTAATAAAGCAACGCACGCATACGATGCAATGTGTATAAAAGGTAATTGAACACATGTAAGTAAAGCAGAGCACGCATGCAATGCAATGTGTATAAAAGGTAATTGAACACATATAAGTAAAGCAGAGCACGCATGCAATGCAATGTGCATAAAAGGTAATTGAACACATATAAGTAAAGCAGAGCACGCATGCAACGCAATGTGTATAAAAGGTAATTGAACACATGTAAGTAAAGCAGAGCACGCATGCAACGCAATGTGTATAAAAGGTAATTGAACACATGTAAGTAAAGCAGAGCACGCATGCAACGCAATGTGTATAAAAGGTAATTGAACACATGTAAGTAAAGCAGAGCACGCATGCAACGCAATGTGTATAAAAAGTAATTGAAATTGAACATGATAAAACATGATGTTGAAACGCAACGTACTGCAACACAGTATAATTGAAACAATTTCTTTTGAAATTCACAAGATATAAAAAGATACGAGAAGGGACATCCTTCGCATGTTCCGAGCATCGCTCACAAAAGTCATGGCTTGAAATCAACTCGAAGATCCATTAACATTTCAGAAGTGCACTTTCCCGCACTGTTCTTGAATGATGAAGGTGTCAGACCGCACAGCCAACCCAGGCACGAGCGCGGGAGGTATTCTGACTACAAAGGGGAGGTTCCTGGTATTCAATCCAGCACTCTGCTACCCTGCTATTTTCCTGCTTTTACTTTCCTTTTTTCTAGGAGTTTAAGCACATTGCACTGCCTCAGGTGGGTTTAAATTCTTTTGAAATTACGGGTTTTTACAAGAACACATGACGGAAATGAAACAGCTATTCGCTTGAAAAGGTGTTGCACTTGTGTGCATCGCATCGCAAGGCATCACATAACAATGTGAATGAAATTGAAACTGGTTTTTGAAAACAAAGCATCGCATCGTAATAACCAGGTAGTGAACCGACTTACAACTCGATAAGCAAAACAAAGACTCGACAGACTAGCCAAGTGCAAGTACAACTTGATAGACAAAGCAAAGACTTAAAGAGAGTGACATACAACTCGATAAGCAAATATACAACAACTCGATAAACAAATACGCGCGACTCGGCGGGAATCAATCACCGGAGAGTGCTGGGAGTGGTGGAATTCCCCAATATTCAGCATAAACAGCTTAGAAAACACAGGGGGAAGACCATCGGCTGGACACAAAGGTCATCGGCCGAGGAGAATGGTCATCGGCACATAATTTGGTCGGTCGGCACAAAATTATGGCCGGTCGGCACTATTTACTGCCGGTCGGTTGTAGACTGTCTGCACCAGCAGAATGTTGACATGTGTCCTCCACTCAACCCTATCCTCTTCAAAAGGGTCTCAGCTTCGTGGTTCTCTTCATTTCAACACTGATTTGCTCCAAATGGAAGAATTTCTTGCCCAAAATCTCGCAACTTGGATTAACAACTTGGATGGCTCGGAAAAGCTGAATTTCCGGGCTTTCGGCATAAATGCACTATTCACTTTGCGCCGTACCCCACTGCATTCTCCATTCCTTCATGCCGCGGCACGGTTCTGGAACCCGGTAACACATGTTTTTAGCTTTAGCGGGCAGGAGGTGTGCCCCACTTTTGAAGATTTCCAAGTCTTAATGGAGTCCGGACGCGACGAGGAAATCCTACCTCAACTCAATTTTGGCCATGCCCAAGCCTTGGGGCGGATGTGTGGGCTTACTATGCATGACGCTCGGTCTCTGATTTGCGACGGGATGCTGGATATTCCGAGCTTGGTCTATCAGTTTTCGGGTGCCGGCGACCGACACGACCATCATTGGCAGGGCTTTCGACGGCATGCCCTCTGCTTGTGCATGTTATCCCATTATCTGTTTGCCTCAGGCTCTGGAGGTTCTAGCATTCGATTGATTGAGGTTGCTCAAGGCTTGAAGGAGGGCAAAAGTGGTATTGCCATGATCCTGGCTGAGACGTTGCTGGGTTTAGACGCCTTTTATCGCCGTGAGACCACCCGATTTGCGGGGAGCCCATTACTACTGCAGGTAATGTTTCCCACCCAATCTCACATATATACTTGCTCGCATCACTCGGCTCTCAAGCTCGGTTTTTCTCACAAAAACCCTTTTTGCTCACTTTTTCTCTCATCGTACACCTCTCTATTCTTTATTCTCTCATTTTTCATCCCTTCCTAGGTATGGTTAATGGATAAACTGCAGGTTGTGGACTCTTGCCCAGCTTACTCGGCTCGCGGTTACTTCTTTAGGCAACGCCTAGTTGACGCCCTTGATGAGGGTTGGTGGTTTGACTGGATGTGCAGCTTGTCTGCAGATCGCATTGCTTGGCGATGCCCTTGGCTCAATCTCCCCGCAATGAGCTATAGTATGTCCCAGCAGACCGGGATTCGACTGATTGGCTTGACTTATTGTGTATTCTATTTCCCATTTCGGTTCCAGCGTCAGTTTGGCCATGATCAGACTTGTCCGCCGGAGGGGATAGAGTATCCTGCTACATTCCCGGCCCGAGGCACACATCTTGTTCGGCAGGCCGCGGCGTGGAGGACGAGAGAGCTTCTGGCCCCTGCTCCCATCTTCAGTTGCACTTTGTCTGATGAGTGCTGGGATTGGCTCAATGAGGAGGCACAGATTGGGCCTAACTTGGCGTCAGAGGCTTCGACTAGCTCTGGGAGGGGGCGCAGGGACACCTGACTCGACCATGCCCCAGATTTATTGCTTTATTAGTACTTTCAAGTTTTCTTTATGAGTGTAATAAAAAGCAACTTCAATTGTATGCAAGAGCAAGAGAACTCTGTTTGAAATCAATGAAATTGAAGGTTGTGGTACTGAAAATTTTCCGTTTTGGTCCAGAAATGGTCTTAGTTGTAAAAAGATTTATTTGAACAAAGTCATCTTCATTAAAACTTTTCAAAGCTATTTTCGATATGGATCAGAACTGGACATGCCTGAAATTTGTCACTGAGAGGCACAACCCCGGATCCTAGCAACTGGAAAGTTGCCCCTTGTTTGAATGGTACCGCGGTACTGTATGGCAACGGAAAGTTGCCCCTTGTTTGAAAAGCACTGTACCGGAGATTGCGATAAATGCTGATGGACAAAGATGACCAAGATGATCAAATGGACAAAGCTGATCGGGGAAAAGTTTATGGCTGAACTTCGGGATGAAGCTGCCTACGTATCCCAAAAATGGGAATCAAGCCTTACGTAGTTCAGGCTTGGGTTCACTCGAGTATTTTCACTCTCCTTTTGCGCTCTAACTTTTGCCAAGGCCGCCCTTTGCGGGTTTTCAACCTTGCGAGCTCAGTTTTTATATTTTCTAATTTTTTGTGCTCTGAATCTTGCCTAGGTCGCCCTTTCGGGTTTTCGGCCTAGCGAGCCACTCAAGGGTAATATTTCTTCAACTTGTCCATGTTGATCGGTTGGGAGAACTCTAGGCCATCTAGGTCCATCAGAACCACAGGCCCACCTGACCAGATAGACTTGATGATATAGGGACCAGTCCAATTGGGTCTGAACTTGCCCCTTGGGTCATGGATGGGAGCTCGGTTGTCTTTGAGCACCAAATCTCCTTCCTTCAAATTCCTAGACTTAACCTTCTTGTTAAAAGCCCGGGCAATTCTGCGTTGATAACCCTGAACATGGTACAGTGCCTTCAGCCTCCTTTCATCGAAGAGCATGAGTTCCTCGAATCTGCTCTACTGCCAATCTGCCTCAGCTATCTGACACTCAGCCAATACTCGTAAAGATGGAACCTCAATCTCAATTGGTAGAACGGCCTCCATCCCATAGACTAAGGAATACGGAGTCGCCCCGGTAGAAGTTCTGATTGAAGTCCGGTAGCCCCACAGAGCAAACGGCAACTTATCTGGCCAGTCCCGATAGGTATCCACCATTTTCTGTAGTATGTGTTTGATGTTTTTGTTGGCGGCCTCAACTGCTCCGTTGGTCTGCGGCTGATATATGGACGACTTATGGAAAGCTACATTATACTTCTCCAACAAATCAATCACCTCCTTCTTGAAGTGAGAACCATTGTCCGAAATGATCTCATTCGGGACTCCATAACGACAGATAATGTTGTTTCTGATAAACTTTGCGACATGCGAAGCCTTCAACACGGCATAAGATTGGGCCTCGACCCACTTCGTAAAGTAATCTATTGCTACCAAGATAAACTCATGTCCATTCGACCCCTTCGGAGTAACAGCTCCAATCACATCAATTCCCCAAACTGAAAACGGCCATGGCGATGTCATGTTGTACAGCTTTGACGGCGGGATGTTCATGCGATTTGCGTGAATCTGGCATTTGTGGCATCGCCGAACAAAACCGATACAATCCTCCTCCATGGTAGACCAGTAGTAGCCTTGTCTGAGGATCTTCCGTGCCAGCATTACCCCATTCATGTGTGCCCCACATTCTCCTCCATGGATGGCCTCCATCAGGCGCTTCGACTCTTCGGCTTCCACACACAGCTTGTGCATTCCCAGATGACCTCTCTTGTACAATTTACCCCCGCAGATAATAAACTGAACAGCCATTCTCCTAATTGCCCTTTTATCTTTGGCATTTGCCCCTGGTGGATACGTCTCCTTCTCCAAGAAGTTCCATACGTCGTAATACCAAGGGTTGTTATCCTGCACCTCATCTATGGCAGAGATTGACTCATATGCTGGCGCAAACTTTTGATCAATGATTACTGGACGCATCCGGACTCCGGACGGGATGTCTATCATGGAAGATAGAGTTGCTAACGAGTCTGCAAACCTGTTGTTCTCTCTCACTAGGTGAGTGAAATTTAGCTTCTCGAACCGAGGAATTAACAAATCTAAGGTCTGGTGGTAAATTATCATCTTTTCCTCTTTTACTTTCCAATCTCCTTTAGCTTGAGACACAACTAGGTTCGAATCCCCAATGACGTCCAATCGCCTTGCCCCTAGTTCTAAGGCAGCTTCTAGACCGGCAATACATGCCTCATACTCTGCCTCATTGTTCGAGACTTTGAACCGGAGCTTGAATGCTAAAGGGATACGGGAACCGTCAGGTGCTATCAGCAACACCCCTATCCCATACCCATACTGATTTGACGCTCCGTCAAAGTACATCGTCCAAGTTTCGTCTTCGATGTGCAAAATGGCTTCATCTGGGAACAGGTATTCAACCGCTTCATCCCCTTCAACCGGGTGGTCGGCAAGGAACTCTGCCACCGCTCTCCCTTTTACAGACTTGCGCGTCACATACTTAAGATCAAATTCGGAGAGCAACAGCAGCCAACGGGCTAGCCTACCCGTAAGTGCTGGTTTCTCGAAAAGATATTTGATGGGATCAAGTCGTGAAACCAGCATTACAGAGTGAGCTAATAGGTAGTGCCGCAGCTTCCTGGTAGCCCATACCAAGGCCAAACAAGCCTTTTCCAGTGGAGTGTAGCGGGTCTCGTAATCCAGCATCTTCTTGCTCAGATAGTAGATGGCCCTTTCCACTTTATCTTCAGACTCTTGTGCGAGCATGCAGCCCATTGTAGTTTCAGTTACTGACAGGTACAGTATCAACGGTTTCCCTGGCTTTGGTGGTGACAACACGGGTGGATTCTGTAGATACTCTTTAATCTGTTCAAATGCAGCTTGGCATCGGCCGTCCCAATGAAATTTCTTTCCTTTCTTCAGAAGACCAAAAAGTGGTTCACAAGTTAAGGTTAGTTTTGAGATAAACCGCCTTATGAATTGCACTTTACCTAGAAAGCCTCGCACCTCCTTTTCAGTCATTGGTGGTGGCATTTCTAAGATGGCCTTGATTTTGGAAGGGTCGACTTCGATGCCCCTTTGTGTAATCAAAAATCCCAGCATTTTTCCCGCTGTAACACCAAACGTACATTTTTGAGGATTCAACCGCAGCCGAAATTCTCTGATCCTTTGAAAAAACTTTTGCAAGGCGGTGTAGTGGCCCTCTCTTTCTTTGGACTTGACAATCATGTCGTCCACATACACCTCGACCTCTTTATGGATCATGTCATGTAATATTGTTGTTGCAGCCCGTTGATATGTCGCCCCAGCGTTCTTCAACCCAAACGGCATCACTCTGTAGCAGTATGTACCCCACGGGGTGGTAAAAGCAGTCTTCTCCCGGTCTTCGGGTGCCATCACTATCTGATTATATCCTGAGAAACCATCCATAAATGAAAGCAACGCATGCCCCGCTGTGAAATCTACCAGCTCATCGATGTGTGGTAAGGGAAAGTCATCCTTCGGACTAGCTCTGTTCAAATCCCTGAAGTCCACACATACCCGGATTCTGCCATCCTTCTTCGGCACTGGAACAATGTTGGCCAACCAGGTTGGGTATTCGGATACCAGCAGGAAGCCTGCATCAATCTGTTTGGTGACCTCTTCATTGATCTTAAGGGCCCAGTCAGGGCGGATCCTCCTGAGTTTCTGTTTGACGGGCCGGGCCTCGGGGTCAAGAGGGATCCGGTGCTGTACAATCTCAGGATCGATTCCAGGCATGTCTTCGTAGGACCACGTGAAAACATCTTTGAAATCTTTTAATAAAGCGACCAAGCGCTCGCGTTCCTCCGAAGACAACGTGGACCCGATCTGGACCAGCCGCGGGTCCTTCTCAGTACCAATGTTCACGGTAGTGATTTCATCCATTAAGGGTTTAACAAACCTCTCTTGCTCTTGTTCAATTAGTCGTTGCAAAACCGGAGGAATTTCGTCCTCGTCGTTTTCATCAAAATTTTGAAAGTCTTGGTTTAAGCAATAAATCAAAGGCACAGAAAAGTACTCGGAAACCACAGTCACCTCATTCTCATTAAGTACTTCCGAACCGTCTAGTTCTTCTGTTACAACAGACTCAAAAGAGAAAGAAAAAGACGACCTAGACAGGACTGTGGCATCCGGGTTATCACTCCCAGGAATATCGGACTCAGACTCAGACGAGCTGGAACCTGATTCCGACTCACAAGACTCAGTGGAATCAGATTCCGACTCACTACCTGACCCGGTGCTGCTCAAAAATCCTTCCTGGTATTGCCAAATAAGAGAGGGTGCGATGGATGCATCCAAAATAGTTGCTGGTTGGCCCGCAACCATTTCATCTCCGATCATGGACACCGAGGAGTCATTCCCCAAGCACAACTGGTCGATCGAAGGATCTGAAAGTAGACATGCCAGTGCTACCCCCATTTCAAACTCTGTGTCCACAGACTCCGCTTCTTTGCTATGCTCAGCCTCAACTGTTGGGTCTGTCTGCTCTTTAGCAACATCATCCCCAGCTATCTGTAAGTCAAAGAAGATTTCGAAACCCGGCACACGCTTCTTCTCTGCGTTCAACCACGGCTCCGGAAAACCACAGAACGGAAAGTCCTCTCCTTCCCGAACGAAACGTCCGTTTAGGGTACCCCGGATGGGCCGATGCATCAACTCAAAAGGTCTTCCCATCTGTTTTGCTTTGGCCCTCCCGGCCATCTCTTTTCCTTTTCTCACCCAATCTTCCTTGGTGGGCAGATAACCCAAGCCAAAGGTGTGGGGATTGTGCGGCACTTCGGCCAATGCTGCAACGCCCTTACGGCCGCTCTTTCCTAATCCCATCCCGGGGATATGTTGGAGCTTGTTCATGAGATACACTGCTTGGGCACTGACATAGATCCCTTCGTTAGCAGCCATGATGTTTTGTACAACCTGAGCCTCAGCTAGGGTAAACCCTGATATGAACATATCTTCCATGCCATGCTCGATTTCTAGAACAGGCGTGGATACCTCCGATGGTGGGTGGATTGATGAGTTTCCAAAGACGATGGCTACTCCCTTTCCATAGGGGTATTTCACCATTTGATGCAAAGTAGATGACACCGCCTTCACCTGATGCAGCCACGGCCGCCCCAAAAGCAAGTTGAAAGTCGCAGGCACTTCCAAGACATGGAAATCTATCTCATGCTGCCCCGGCCCGACCTTCGTCTGAATCTTAACTGTTCCCATCACTTCTCGACTTGTGTTGTCGTATGCCCGGATAACCTGGGCTGTTGGTACAAAATCTACGGTTTTCAAACCAATTGCGTATGCCATCCTCGATGGGCAGACATTGATGGCGGACCCGGTATCAACAAGTACCACCGGTATCCATTTATCCCTACACTCCACAGAGATGTAGAGGGGCTTGTTATGGTCTGCCCCCTCGGGTGGCAATTCTTTGTCGAAAAAGGTCAGCATCGGGGTGGCTCCCCCCGGAAAGACCAATCCCACCAGCTGCTCTGGCGTGGTTTCTATTGAAAGCTTTGCTTTATCCATGGTTGATAAGACAGCCTCTCTATGCACCCGTGATGCCATGAGCAGTCCCCATATAGAGATGTCCGCTTGTATCTTTTTAAGCTGTTTGAGCACAGCCTCCTCTTCAAGTTGCTTTTCTTTTTGCTTTTCAACCTCTCTGTCCTTCCCAGAAGCTTCTGGCTGATCTAAGTGTGGGGGTTTGAAATACCGCCCACTTCGTGTCATGTGATCCACCTCTCCAATGTACCAAGTGTCATCGGGTTGGTTGTTTCCCCAATCCTCGTCTGTATGGGCGAGGCATAAATCTTCATCCTCCCACCACATTCCATCAGCAGCTGATAAACATCTGTCCGGCTCTGGCATGACTGTTTTTGCGCTCGCAGCACCTTCCGTCCACATACCTGCAGTATTCTCGGTCCCTGTGCACACAGCAGTTTCAACTCCCACATGGGCCTTTGCCTTCCTGATTCTCTCGGAATTTTCAAAACTTACTTGTTCTAACATGACTGACTGTTCAAGAATCCATGTACTCAAAATACTCCAATCTCGAGCGAAATTCTTAACACCGGCGCTCTCCGGTGATATACTACGTTCTTCGATCCTTTCGGCCGTTGCTGATATCCTTGCCCCTACTGGGCCCTGTTCTGACTGAAACTCTCCTATCACATCGGGTTGATCGTCCAACCACCCGGTAACTTCTACTGAATCCTCATATTCGAACCATGCGACCGCCGCATCCACTGGGTCTTGGTCACTGTAAAACCGGAGATCGGCAAGGTCCTCTCCCATAGCTGTTACACCATCTGTGCCCGGTCCCAAACTATCTCCTTGAATTACACACAATTCTCCCTCTGTCGGCAATTTTATTCCCGGCCTGTCTTGGCCTATTGACAAAATGTAGTCGCTCGGACTATATGAGTTCTTAGTACAACCCCCAGATTCCGCAGACTCTGGCTCAACAACCTGTTTTTCCTTTGGGATCTCCTCTCTCCCGTTCTCGACGGTTACCACTACTGGCTTGGGCTGGGTCATGGAGATGTCCATCATGCACAAATTGGTGCAATCAGGGAGGAACACCTCCGGTTTAGGCCGATGGGTAGGTGTGATATAGATACTAGGGTCGTAGGACACGGCCCCAGTATGGATGAAATTGAGTCTTTTGGGCGGTGGAGCTTGGTTATGTGCGGGGAGAGGGTTTGTAGTAACGTTGGGTTTTTCCGGAGGCAGAATCACCCCGTTGTCGATAAGATCTTGAATCTCATGACGTAACCGGAAGCATAGGTCGGTATCGTGGCCGTGCTGTTGGTGGAACGAACAATATTTGGCTGGGTTATGGGTAGGAGGGAGTCTTTCTGGTAGGGGCCGCGGCTCCAGGGGCTTCAGATGCCCTTTTTTGATCAAAACCCCCAGAGCTTTGGATAGGGGCATATAAAGTGGGGCGAAAGTTCTGGTATTTTTGGGTGGGTATCTGGCTGTTTGCGGGTTGCTTCCGGACGCTCCGGAGAATGGTGAAGCTGCTGTATTTCTTGGAGGGGGGTTAGTGGTGACCATGCTCACCTCCTGAGCTCTTGCAGTTGTAACGCCACTCGGGCCTGCATTAGTGTTGCGGTTGAAAGTTCGTCTAGGCTGTTCCCTATCCTGGTCGATCAGACCTTGTTTTATCGCGTCCTCAATCTGTACCCCCATTTCGTGCAGGTCAGAAAAAGTAGGAAAGGGAAGTACTATCATCTTTTGCATCAACTTCGGTTGGAGATTGCGCACAATCATCCGAATTTGGTCTTTGTCTGTAGGCCTCAAGGTCATCATTGAAGCCTTGGCCCTCCATCTAGTTACGAATTCTGAGAAACTTTCCTTAGGCTCTTGCCTAGTCGTCTTGAGATCACGGGTCGTAATCTCGATTTGTGTATTGTATGAATACTGCGCAACGAAGGCCTCAGCCATCTCATCCCAATTTCTCTTAACATCATCTTCTAACTTGGCGTACCATATAGCTGCCACACCGGACAGGGTCCAGCCGAACAGAGACAGCTTCTGAAGTCTGGTGAGGCCCATTGGCCTTAGGACATCTGAGAACAGTCTTAGGTGCACCATGGGGTCCCCGGACCCATCAAACCGATCAATGTGAGGCATTTTGAATCTGTCGGGCAGCGTCACAGCTGCGTCAGTATAACCATCTTCAATATCGGGAATAGTCTTGGCTCCCTGAGATCTCTTGAACAGCTTTTCAAGCTTGCTCAGCTTCAGTGCGGTAGGATCAGTCTCGAACTCAAAGGGAGAGTCCGGTAGGTTGGTGGGTGTTTTTGATAACTGGGGTTGGATTTGAGGTAGGATTGGAGGTGGGGGTGGGCCTATGGGAAGTTCTGTATCAGTCTGAACATTGGTTGTCTCCCCAGGGTTTGGAACTCCTGGTGGGGGAGGAGCCTGATGCGAAGCAGATGCTCCGGCTTGCTGCTTTAGTCTGGCAATTGTCTCTGCCTGTTCCTTTACAACTGCGGCCTGATGGGCGGCATCCTGCTGCATTGCTTTCATGCTCTCTTGGAGGTGGCGCACCATCTCTTCCAGACTAGCCATACTATCCTGTTCTGGTGGAATTGCCGGTATATATTCTCCCTCTGTTGGTGACACGGAATCCTGATCCCTACTGAACACAGGTGGGGTAGATAAGGCCCTCTGAACTGACTGCTGTACTGATGTCCTCTGCCTGACTGACCTCCGTTTCGTAACCGGGGGTAGTGAGTAGTACACTGGTTGTCCGTCTATCAGATCCTCAGATCGATGGAGTCGGCGACCTCTAACCCAGGGTGCTTGGGGAATGTCTACCGGGTCAAAAGCAATTGTGCTCAACTACCTAATAAAAAAGATAAATAAAGCGTATAAATAGACAGATAATCGGACAGCATAACAGCATAAAATAAACAATGTAACACACGGTTGGATGCCACAACACACGGCGAGTGAACTGGGTACACTGTTTCTCAAGTACTGATCACTGTCTCTGAATCACTGTTCAAAATCTGAATCTGATACCCACAGATAACTGATTCCCCGAAATACTGTGACTGGTGCCCTCAGGCCAGATACCCTATCTTGCAAACTGATATGCACATTCCTATAGAGATACACTCTAAAAGCACATAGCAAGTAAAGAGAGCCAAAACACCCCTATGTTGGGGTAGGGTTTCCCTGTCCTATTTTGTCAGGAGCTAGGGTTTCACTACGCACACAGCGGTTTCAAACAACCTATAAACGGGTAAGCAACCTGCCCTAGTTTGGAATGGTCACTATGGATTCCGAATATGCACTAGGTCGAATGGTCAAAAAGGGTGCCCCGGTAAAACCGGGGTTTGTGTTCCCATGCTGTCAGAGCCCATAACCGGTCAGCCTTATGGTCATGCCTTGACAAGACAAGCCTCCGGCAAACCGTTCAGGAATGGCAGATGGCAAACACTGTGTTCCTAGGCGCACCAATGCACATGCAATGCAAAGAAACACATAAGCGTAGTCAAAACAGGATATCACGAGTTCAAGTCAAGCTCTCTAAAGTCCCCAGCAGAGTCGCCAGAAACTGTAGACGTCCCCGAACGCATCCCGGGCGAGGAGTGCGAGTCCCCTCCCCGTTCTGGTTCGATATTGGGTCTACTACAGTTCAAAGGACTCAAAATGTCACGGTTCTTAATCTTGAACCAAAGAGTCCAACTCTGGCAAATCGTTTTTGAGAAAACAGATTTTTGAAAAGAAGTGCCAAACATGGACTGCTTTGCCAGATACAGAGTCGCCACCTAAATATTTTAAAATGGGGAAATTTAGGAAACCCTGACTCGGTGCCAAAGGCCACGTGTCCGTCATCACCAAAGTGACTTGGCTCGGGAGCTTGGGTACGATCGGGGAAGGTCAGCTATGAGCACCCCCTTTCGCCCGGTCCGAAGACCGGCCTCTACTAATCGTGATATCCGATTTTGAAAACATTACATGCTCTTATTCCGGTTATTAGCCTAGATTTACTACGTTATGCGCGCAGCAAACAAGTATAGACCAAATCGCCTAAATTGGAATAAAACATTGCATATTTATTTTGAAAATGGTTTGCTACTCGCAAGTAGGCTAAAATGCAGATTTTGCCACCTCCAAGTGGGCTTTAGAAAAGATGGTTTTGCCACTGTCTAGTGGGCTTAAAACTCACAGCTTTAATGCATTATCCCAATTTAAGCAATTCGACCTCCATCCACAGGCATTCAAGCAGTTATATCACATAAGCAGCTAGCCTCATGGTAATCATGCTATTATGGCAACATTCACACGCATGCGATATGCTAAAGCATAAAAGCTTACCTAGTACTCCAAGCCAAAACAGAAACTTATTAGAAATCCATGCATGGACCTAAGCATACTGAAATGTCTAATGCAACACATGCAAAGATGTAATGTAGGCAGGCTCGGCTATCCTAAACATGGCATATGAAATGCTACAAATAACACGTATTCAATTTGGAATTGAAATACAATGCAGTTTGTATGATGTACCGAGCCCAATGCATGTCAACAAATGCATGGATGCACGCATGCATTGCATAAGGTATGTTAACTTAAATATGCCCTAATCTACCATCAAAGCAGGTAAATAAAAGGGAGAAAGAAGTGGGGGTTGGAAGACATACACACACTCACACACACTTATTACAAATGCGCCCTCACTCAGAGGGACCAAAAGAATAATACAGTCCAAAGAATAAATGAATAAATATTACAAATTTCTAATTAATTAATAAATGAATGTGAAATAAAATGGGGGCCACAGCCCTGCCTCGGGACGCACGAATGATGCATGCTCGATCCAACTTGCCCGAAAAACCTACACCGTGCCACTGCTGCTTCTGTTTCCACTGCTCTGTCTCCCCAAAAATTCCCAAAGTCCCTGAACACCTTTTTCATGAGCTGCAGTACCCCACCGGCTAGGGGGAATGGTCACCGGCTGCTTAGGTTTACCACCGGCTGCTGATGAGCTTATCGGCCATCCATAAAGTGCCGGTCGGCACTTAATACTGCCGGTCTGCACAAAATCCCTGCAGAAGACAGTTTGACAGCAGCAGCAAACCAGCAGTGCATGGCATGGATTTTTGAGCATATTTATGCATAGCCAATGCCTCCTATCATGTTTGGGGACTCAAGGAGACATGGCTCTTGGTTCTAGGGCCATCAATTGTGCACCTTGGTGCATGATAGCCTAAAGAACCAAGATTGCATTTCAATGTCAATGCAAGCAACACACAAATGAAACCAAGGCCTTATCATGTGGTAGTCAAAGGTCTTGGTGACCAAGAATTGAGACGAGTTGCACCACTTGAAGTGTGAACTCCTCTCAATTCTATGCTTGGCTTGACAATCCCCAAGCCAAGCTATGGAATGTATGTATGCAACTGTAATGACCCGGAACTGTATGACGTAATTACCGATAATTAATTATGTATTTATCTGACTTAATTGAAGATTATCTGTTTGAATTAGAAAAATATCTGTTGAAATGACAACTTCGGGACTGAAATCGATGACCGTAATGGGTTCAGAAAATGAAATTGAACACACCTATGCGCTACCGGGAATTTTTAGAACCATCTGAAATGATAAATTGAAGACTGAATTTCGTCTGAATCGTTAAGTTCCGTTTGGCTTATGTTTTTGGCTTAATTGGCTTTATATGGATATATATGACTTATGGATAAAGATGCTTGACCATTCTTGACTCAAACAAGAGAGAGAAATATCTAGAAGGGAGAGAGAGAGTGAATTCGTGGGAGAGAGGGAGAGACCAAGAGAGGAAGATAAGGAAAGGGGGAAATCAAGCTTCTTCAAGTGATTAAGGTAAGAGTTCTCTCTAATTCATGGAATTGATTGTTGATTATGGTATCTAGCATGTTGAGTTCTCTCTAATTCATGGAATTGATTGTTGATTATGGTATCTAGCATGTTGAACACAAGATCATGGTCTTAAAATAGTTTGAATCATGTTATGTAGCATGTTTTGAGGGTGACCTCCATGGAAATTTAGAAATGAAGCTTAATGTGAATGTTCATGGCTTTTCCCAACTTAATTTATGGGTTTGATCTTGCTAATGATTCAAATGGGTTTTGAATTGAAGTTATAATGTTTGATTCAAGTGAGTTTTCAAGTGTTTGGGTCTTGATTTCATGATTTTGGGAGTTAAGTTTGTAAGGAAAAGATTGAAGTTTGAAAGAGGGAGGAAGAACCAGAGTTTCAGAACTTCGCAGGGTGAGCTCGAGCGGAGGGGAGCCCACTCGAGCGGAGAAATCGACCTTTCAGCAGTTTTGGAAAATTGTACTGGCCGCTCGAGCGGCCAAGGTAGCGCTCGAGCGGAGAGGGTTAATTTCAGAAAAGTTTGGACAGTTGTTCTACATGATTTTAACATGTTAATTGCATCATTTAGCATCTCACGAGCATGAAATGAACATGAAATGAAGTAAAGAATGAATGAAATGACATGAATTAAAGTAAAGGAAAGAAAGAGAGGCATGAATGATTTAATGTATAATGATGATAAATGTTAAGAAATGTTTATACTGTTAATTGCAGGACAAACCTCGAAGACCGTGCAACCGGTATTGGAACCTCGCTGTAAGTAACATTTCTGTAAATGATATGTTCGTATGAAAGTATGTTCAAAAGTGAGATGTATGATATGTTTTTGAAATGATAATGTTTTCTGTGAACGAAGATCCTAGTTTGCAAATCTAGTATGGCATCCATAGATAGCGAAGTCATGAGTGCGACATGAACATGCGGGCCCACGACCTGATCAGTCATGGGTCAGGGCATGAAGATGAAGGCTCATGGCCAGTCACGAGATCTCGTAGACTAGACTGTTAAATGATAGACTGTTTGAAAGGTTATGAAAGGTTCTGTGGAGTATGCCATTATGAATGTTGACTGTTTATGACTGTATATATGAAATGTTGGAATTCGTTCACTAACCCCTTTACATTAGTGTTACTTGCTGAGCTCTAGCTCATTGTTTGTATTTATGTATTATAGGTGATCTTCCGGGAAGTCAAGCCTAGGCGGAGTCTTGACCGAGCCGCCGTTTTGAAGCCTACCAATTTTTGTATGCCTCCGAGTTGAGGCTAGGCCTGGAAGGCCGTTGTGAGCTTCTGTTTTGTTTTGTTGTACAGTTGTAACTGGATGTAATGTGTTGTATATGTTTGATGGTACATGTTATATAATGTAAGTGGGTAATTAACTCATTTTTGGCATGTAAATGTATGTTCATATTATGCACAGCTCTTGGACTATTAGTTTTCTTTTTTCGCTTCCGCGAGCCCCGTTTATTTATGTTATGTATTGAAAGGCCTGTGGTAATCCACGGATTACTGGCCGGTCTCGTCACCAAACTTCTAGGGGCGGGTTTGGGGCGTGACAGCAACATAGCTCAAATGATGCAACAATGGGACTATGATGCAAGGCATACCAAGTGTCATGCAACTATCACAATAGGTATGCAAAATACTAGAGCATGCAAGGTATAAGTGGCATGCAAACATGGGCCAATCAAGCATAGAACTAGCATGGAATCAAGGCCTCATTAAGCAAACATGCAACAACCATGATATAAACATGCAATAATGGATTTAACTACGATGGGGCAGCCTTCAACAACCCCAAAACAGTGGCAAAAACAACCCAAAATGGTGACCAAGATGCTATACAAATAAGCAAGATAATGCACCTAAACCTAAGGCACTAAAGGAAGTATCTTTCCACCACTTACACTACCACTCATGACATGAATTAGGTCACCAAAAACAGAGCATTAACATGCAAAATGACACCCAAATCCCCTCACATGGCACCCCCAAAATGCATTAATCATGGAAGCATACCAAGGCCTACTCTTAGGCATAAAAGAACACACCTTTAACTCATGAAATGAGCCACCTATGCATGCATACAAACATGTTTTATGGACTGAAATAGGACCCTAAATAATGCCAAATCATGAGGATGGACTAAGATGAGCATGCTAGAGGCCAAAATACTCAAAGCTTACAAGCCCCAAAATGCAAAGTAGCCACTTCAAGCGCACCAAACATGACAAAATCAATGGCTCACAGCCCTCCAACATGGCAAAATAACATTAGTATCTTCATGGAATCATGCTCATACATGCAAGGAACATGGCCTAAACTCATGGCCCTTTTCTAGACAACATAAAGCATTACAAAGCAAGTATAAGAGGCATGTTAGAGATCACAAAACCAACCAAAAACAGAGATGTAATATGACCTAGAGACACCCAAAAATCTCTGAAATGAAGCCAAAACCAACCATGCATATGTGCTATTATTTGAGCCAAGAGTGAAGGCCAAAGAGGAACAAAGGGGAGAGGGGTGTCCCTCCCCTATATGAGACTTGAAACCATCTCCCTCACCATTGAAAACCCACTGGTTTTCAGTGGTGAGAAGTCCAAAAACACCAAGTTAACCAATGCTTAAAGAAAAGGCAATAAAAGGGCCAAAGCAAGGCCTAAGAGGGTGAGTTCTTACTCAAATCAAAAAATGACCTTAATGAATGTTCTTGAGCAAGTAAAAACAAGATTTTTTTCAGTTAAACACAAAACCAAAAACTCAAAGCAAGAGGGGTAGAAAGCTAGAGCAAGAATGGGGAATCTAAAGCAATGTTCTTACCCTTGAAGACTCCTTGAAGAACAGGTGGTCCAGCCCTCCTTTAATGGTCAAAACCAGTCCAAGATCACACAAAACAAACCTCCAAGCCTCCCAATCTCGGATTAAGGTGTAGTAGTGTGTGTAATGGTGCAAAAGTAAGGTGAAATCACACTTTTTGGTCCAAAAACACACACACAAGAGGAGAGAGAGGGAGATATAGATATATATGGATGTATATCAGAGAAATATATGTATAAGCTCTGGTTTTGCCCTTAAATGTCTAACCTTAATCAAAGGGAGAGAAGGCTTGCTTATATAGGCAACAAAAGGCTCTAAGCTTAATGGCTAAGCAAGAGGAAAGGGGTCAAGGGACCAAGGGGGTGCAAGGCTTCTTGGAGAAGCCAAAACAGCTGGCCAAGCTTCTCCAAGAAGCTTGGCCAAAAGGGTTCAAGCTTCTAGAAGCTTTAGGGGGGTCAAAGGTGCATATGGGCCAATCCTATGCACGGGGAGGAGAGATGGTGTAATCCAGCTGGCATAGCTGGCATGCACCATCCTCAGGGGGGTTCAGAAGGGTCACCGGCCAGCCAAAAACGTCACCGGCACAAAAAAAATGCCGGTCAGCAACATATAGTGCTGACCGGCCAAAGTTTTTTATAAAAAAGTGCCGATGGCCACTAGGGAGTGCCGGTGGAGGTGTGGGGCAGCCGGTGGGCTTTAGGGATGGCTAACAAGCCTTCCCCTACCCTCAAATGCAAAAACACAAGTGTTTGATGCAAAAACACAAGTGTTTGGTGCCAAAACCGAACACGAAGCAGCCGAGTCAAGAGGTCCTGAGACGAGGCGCGCTGCCGAGGCCTCCGGGAACTCGAGACGAACACAATCATGGATAATCACCGAGTGTTCAAATGGTGACGTCCAAGTCTTGAGGACGGTCAAAAATGGGGTGTCTACAGAGGGTTTGAACTGTTGGATGCGCTTGGATACCCATCCAAGAGATCCCACAACATCCCACCCCAAAAAGGTTTCCATATTAGAAGATTTTATGCTTAATGGAAATCAATGTGGACATACGCAATGTTACATTTTATATTTTATTTTATTTTTTGATAGTATGTTTAATGGGAAACAATGTGGACTTGTATAGTGTGACATTTTTTTTTTTTGGTGTGTAAGACATTTGTGCCACTAAATTCGCTCAATTGAATTCCACAAAATAGTAGGTAGTGTATTTTACATTTCTAGCACAAATGAAAAAAGAAAAAGAAAAAAGAAAACGTAATGGAAATATTGGCATAATTGTAAATCTAATTTCCAAAGAAAATATTAAATCTAACTTTCCAAAATCAGTGGAACTAATTGACCTTTAAGAAAAGGATAAGCTTCCGTCCATACCTTCGTCTCTGCATACGTCTCCATACCGGACTGAGGGTTGCTGCTGTGCCTTATGGCACAGCAGCCCTGCTATGAGGTCTCATAGAGGCATTTTTTGATTGTATTTTGATAATATGAACCGTTCATATTGTAAGGTTTGTTGAGTATATTATTCATATAAAAAATCAAATTAATCGGATATCTGTAACCCCATGATCAAGTCCTAATTGTTTTAAAAAAATTATTAAAATCATGTTAACCATTTATTTTTTGAAAAACAAATGTGCTCTTATTATGAGGTTACAAATGTCTAATTCACTTAATTTTTTTCATGAATGATCTATTTGACGAACCTTATAATATGAACGGTTCGGATTATCGAAAAAAACTCAGGACACACCCACATTGAGCCTCACAACAACCTGTTGTGCCTTAAGGCACAGCAGGAACCCCATTTCCCTCCATACCCCTCTTGTAGGCCCCAATTCAGACCCGCACTAATGATCCAAACTATCTATTTTGTAAGTTTCGTAATAAAAGTCATCCATATAAAAAATGAGCTTCATCAGAAAATTATAAACCATGAACAAAAATGTTTTACTTTATAAAATAAATGGTTTAAGTTTACAATCACATTTGTCGTTATTTTATAAAATAAAATGTGATTTTTTTTCTTAAGTAATATAATTTTTCAATGAAACTTATTTTTTGCGTGGATGGCCTTCATTACGAACCTTACAAGATAGGTGGTTCAGATCATCGGTGCGGGTCCAAATTGAGGTATACAAAAGGGGTATGGAGAGGTATTGAGAGATGAAAGTGTGGAGGCAAGCTTATTCTTATAAAAAAAATCCTTAGGATTAAATATCACCATTTTTCAATATGAGATTTATGAATAAATTTTCCTTAATTGAGTTGGAAAAAAAAATGTCTTTATAATTTTTTTGTTGTTTGTTTCTTTGGTTGCTGGTTTGCAACCAAAGAAAAAATAATAAAAATTTTCCGATAAAAAAGTATAAATATCATACTATTTACATATATTTACGAAACAAACAATTAATCAAATTGAAGGTTATAATTTTCGGAAAGAGGGCTATTATATATTATGAAAATATTTTAGTAATATTCTTCATTTCTTATGGACTAACAACTTGGCTTTCATATGACATCGACATGATGAATTTTATTATTTCTTATCTGTAGTTATAAATTGCTATATGGATAAGAGGAAATAAAATAATAATAATAAAAAAGAACTATGATCATAAATATCAGTCTTCCACGAAAGTATGCTACCGAGTTAATTAATGAGAATGTCCTAGTGTGGTGTCCGTTTATGATGTTGGTCCAAATTGAAGGCTGGACCCGTGTCATCATCTATAATTACTATATATATATTAAGTAGAAAAGAGTTTTTAACCCCCAAGGCCTGTGGGAGCTCTAATCTCTCAATCTTAATTTTTTAATTTTTTGATTTTAAAAAAAAAACTCAACATTTATTGACTTCTCCCAACCCAATCTCAGCATTTATTGAGTTCTCTAAACCCACAAACCCTTTTAACTTCTCTCATAATTACTGTAGCACCTTTTTCAATTTCTTTCATACACTATGGATACACAAAAAAATAAAGAAGATAAGAGTTTAGCTATGGATCTCAAAAAGATATAACAACATCTAAATTTAGTAATACCTTTATGTATTTTTTTTTATATATATCTATCAAAATTTTAAATCACTTAATGAGACAAATCAATAAATTTTCTAAAATTATTGACTTTTTAATTTACAAAATAGATTAAAAAAAACTATTGATTGATTTATTTATTTAAAAACGAAAATATTTCATAATCTCTCATTCTTAATCTCTCTCTCCAATTTCGAAAAAAAAAAATTAAAACTTGCATTCCTTTCCAAAAAAAAATATTAAAGTTGTAGATATCTATTTATATCTTATATATTATATTATAACATAACCCAAAAAAAAAAAAACTAAAAAAAAACTTTAAAGTTTATCTAAATAAACTTTAAATCAATAAAACTCACATGTCTATCACATATTTAACTCACATCATAACGTACCTAAATAATAATAATTAAAAATAAATATTAAAAAAATATATAGATACCCACAATTCCATCTTAAATAAGTTTAAAAAAAAAAATACCCGAATAGAAACCACACAAAATTATAATGATTTATCCCATAATATATAAGTTTTAAATAATGATCTATTTCATGATTTATCTATATATCTATCTACTATTATAATTACAAAATATTGTCATTTCATTAAGGTTGAAAGTTGTAATTCTTTTTTCTCATTTTTTTCTCATTTTGTTTAATTTTTTGTTAATTCGTGTTACAATATGATTGGTCTATAAATTAATTTTATATTCTTAAAATAAAATTTCAAATTTGGATTCTTACTTTAATTATGCTACTATAATTGGAATGAGATCAATATTCATTCCTTAAATTTTGCATCCTTTATTAAATTATAAAATAAAATTTCAAATTTAAATTCTTCTTCAAATTATATTACTACAATTAGAATGAGATCAATATTCACATGTGTCATAATATTATTGGTCAAAATATAATTTATTTTAAATATATGTGTTCAAATTATATCCTTCTAGACTATAAAGACTTGAACAATAATATTTTTAACATAATTTTTTTTTAACAAAAGAACAAAACATAACTTTTTTAGTACTTACCAAACATTGTGGATTTTGTTTTGCTTTGTTTTTTTTTTTTTAATTTCAATTGTCAATTAAAGAAATTAAAATAAAGAACAAAGATATTTTTGGTTCAAATTGATAAGAAGTTAGTTTTGCTAAAATAAATTAGAAAGAAATGATAATTTTTTTTTATTAAAAGTGATAGTTCGTTAAACTGTTTTATTTATTAAAAAAAATAAAAAGTAAGAGGATTATAGGTGATAATTTATTATTCATCTAGAATTATTTTCAGATTAAATGAAAATACTATATTAAATGTTCTTCTTACCTTTTTTTATTCAAATACCTTTATTTTGTAAGAAATTTGTTTTTATTATATTTAATATTTTATTGTAATCTATCTATCTATACTTCTATACTATATATTAAGCAAAAGGGGGTTTCTAAACCCTAAGGCCTGTGAGAACTCCAATATGCCAATCCTAATTTTCTAATTTTTTGTTTTTTTAAAAAAAAAAAAAATTAATCTCAGCATTTATTAACTTCTCTCAACCCACAAGGCTTTTTGACTTCTCTCATAATTATTGCAGTACCTTTTCTAAAACAAATAATTTGTATATTAAAAAAAATTTAAAACAAATATAAATATCTATATCTATATCTATCTATTTATTCATATCTATCTCTAACCTACAAGTTTTGTGGGAGTTCCAATATCTGAACCTTAATTTCTTAATTTTTTTGATTTTTTTTGAAAAATAAAACTTAGCACTTATTAAATTCTTCCAAGTCTTTTTAACTTCTCCAATTTACACACTCTTTTTAACTTTTTACATACCTATTGCAAACAGTGAGTCTCCTTTTTCTTTTCTCCTGCTTGACTTCTCACTTCTACACTTTCAACTTTAGTAACCACGTATGCAAACAGTAAGTCTTCTTTTTGTTTTCTTCTTCTTGACTTTTCCTTTTGTTTACTATTTTAATATTGTAGTTAGATAGCGCATAAAAATATTTGTGATTTGTGTAGCAAATAAAAAATTATAATTTGATTTTTTAATATGATTGAAGTTAGATAAATATAAACCCTCACAAAGAGAAAAATGTGATTATAATTAGTTGAATGATTCTTTTTTTTTTTAATGTGATTGTAGTTAGTTTAATAGTTCTTTTTATTTATTTATTTATTTATTTTATTATGGAAAAAATGTGATGTGATTGTAGTTTGTTCAATGGCTCTTTTTTTTAATATGATTGTTGTAGTTAGTTCAATGATTTTTTTTTAAATGTTATTTAATTTTTTTATTTACTATTTTAATTTTATTTTTAATATGATTGGAGTTAAATAAACATAAACACTCACAAAGAAAAAAATGTGATTGTAATGTGATGTGATTGTAGTTTGTTCAATGTCTCTTTTTTTTAATATGATTGTTGTAGTTAGTTCAATGGTTTTTTTTTAATGTTATTTAATCTTTTTGTTTACTATTTTAATTTTATTTTTAATATGATTGCAGTTAGATAAATATAAACACTCACAAAGAAAAAAATGTAATTATAGTTAGTTCAATGGTTCTTTTTTTTTAATGTGATTGTAGTTAGTTAAGGGTTCTTTTTTTCTTTTTCTTTTTTTATTATGAGAAAAATGTGATGTAATTGTAGTACGTTCAATGGTTCTTTTTTTTTAATGTGATTTAATCTTTTATTTACTGTTTTAATGGTTTTTCTTTACAATTATTTATGAAAAAAATATGATTGTAGTTAGATGGTATAAAAATATTTGTGATTTGATTTGATTTTTTTCTAATTTGATTTTTAAAATACCAATTATTGATAATGATTAGATTGAATTTGGAAAAAAAAAATTGTAATTGATTTTTTTAACTCACTGTGTTTTTTGAAAAAAAAAATTATTGTGTTTTTTTAACTATCAATTCACTTAATTTGTGATTTGATTTTTAACTCACTGTGTTTTTTGAAAAACAAAATGGATTGTACTCATTAGGGTCACATAATGGACCAATTATTGATGATAATTAGATTGTATTTTGACCTCAAAAAAAATTGTAATTGATCTTTTTAACTCACTATGTTTTTTGCAAAATAAATTATTGTGTTTTTTTAATTATTGATGATGATTAGATAGCTTAAAAAAATTGTGATTTGTATGATTGAGGTTATCTCCTTTTATTTATAATTTTATTTTTTAATATGATTGAAGTTAGATAAATATAAACACTCACAAAAAGAAAAATGTGATTGTAGTTTGTTCAATGGTTCTAAATAATCTTTTTTATTTACTATTTTAATGGTTATTTTTTTCAGTTATTTTTTTTATTATGAGAAAAATGTCATTGTAGTTAGATAGCATTAAAAAAATTGTGATTTGTATGATTGAAATTATCTCATTTTGTTTATAATTTAATTTTTTAATATGATTGAAGTTAACTCACAAAAAGAAAAATGTGATTGTAGTTTGTTCAATGGCTCTAAATAATCCCAATCTAAATTTTCTAAATTTTTTATTACAAAAAAAAAACACAGCATTTATTGATTTGGTCAAAATCCCCTGATTAGTATTTATTAACTTTTTTCAATCCACATGTCTTTCCACATGCCTGCATTTATTGATTTGGTCAAAATCCCTTTATCAGCATTTAAAATTCCCTCATACAAATAATTATAGATACAATCTGTGTATAATTACTGCAGTATCTTTTTCAACTTCTCTTATACACTATGATTAGTGATAAGATTGTTAAATTATTTTTATAAAAATCTTAAAAAAACATAATTTATATATTAAAAAAAATCTAAAACAAATATAAATATCTATAATTATCCCGTGCATAGCACGAGTGATAAGCTAGTACTATATATTAAGCAAAAGAGGGTTTTTAACTCCCAAGGCATGTAGGAGCTCCAATCTCTCAATCCTAATTTCTTAATTTTTTGATTTAAAAAAAAAAACTCAACATTTATTGAGTTTTCTAAACCCACAAACCCTTTTGATTTCTCTCATAATTACTGCAGCACATTTTTCAATTTCTTTCATACACTATGGATACACAAAAAAATAAAGAAGATAAGAGTTTAGCTATGGATCTCAAAAAGATATAACATCTAAATTTAGTAATATCTTTATGTATTTTTTTTATGTATATCTATCAAAATTTTAAATCACTTAATGGGACAAATCAATAAATTTTCTACAATTATTGATTTTTTAATTTACAAAATAGATTAAAAAAACTATTGATTTATTTATTTATTTAATAACGAAAATATTTCATAATCTCTCCCTCTTAATCTCTCTCTCCAATTTCCAAAAAAAAAAAAATTAAAACTTGCATTCCTTTCCAAAAAAAAAAATTATTAAAGTTGTAGATATCTATTTATATCTTATATACTAGCCTATCACCCGTGCTATGCACGGGATAATTATAGATATTTTATATTTTTTTCGATTTTTTTTAATATATAAATTATGTTTTTTAAGATTTTTTATAAAAAAAATTTAACAATCTTATCACTAACCATAGTGTATGGAAGAAGTTAAAAAGGATATTGTAGTAACTATACATGGATTGTATCTATAATTATTTGTATGATGAGATTTTAAATCCTGATTAGGGATTTTGATCAAATCAATAAATGCAGACATATGGAAAGACATGTGGATTGAAAAAATTTAATAAATGTTGATCAGGAGATTTTGACCAAATCAATAAATGCTGAGATTTTTTTTAAATAAAAAATATAGAAAATTCAGATTGAGATATTGAAACTCTCACAGGTCTTGGGGGTTAAAAACCCCATTTTGCTTAATATATAGTATAGATAATATAATATATATACATATATAGATTATAAGATGAGAGAAATAAAAAGTGCTACTTTATTATAATGGAGGAGATCTTATAAAAAAATGTGTAGACATGAATGCCCTCCTATTTTATTGTGTTTGTAATTATCTATATATGTGAATTGTGATTTTTAAATATTTTTTTTTAAATGTCTTCTTTTTTTCCTTTTTTTTTTTAAATCAAAAAATCAGGAAATTTAGATTGGGAGATTGGAATTTTCTATACTAGTATATCACCTGTGCTACGCACGGATTGTGTTTATAATTATCTATATATGTGAATTGTGATTTTTAAATTTTTTTTAAATGTCTTCTTTTTTCCCTTTTTTATATTATATTAAAATTTAATATTTTAATAATAATCATATGTGTTGAACTTTTCAAGGAATTAAATGTCTTTTTTTTATTATATTATATTAAAATTTAATATTTTGATAATAATCATATGTGTTGGATTTTTCAAGAAATTTTGTTTATGCTTGTTCTTAATGTATTAAAGTGTTATTATGAGGGATAATAATCATATGTGTTGGGACTTTTCAAGGAATTCATATGTGTTGGATTTCAAAGAATTTTTTTTATGCTTGTTCTTAATGCATTAAAGTGTTATTATGAGGGTAAGACTTGGGAGTTGGGAGAAGTTAATAAATGCTAAGATTTTTTTTTTAATCAAAAAATTAGGAAATTTAGATTGAGAGATTGGTAATCTATACTATATATTAAGCAAAAGGGGGTTTTAACCCCAAAGGCCTGTGGGAGCTCCAATCTCCTAATCCTAATTTTCTAATTTTTTGATTTAAAAAAAAAATCTCAACATTTATTAACTTCTCCCAACCCAACCTCAGCATTTATTGACTTTTCCCAACCCACAATCCCTTTTGACTTCTCTCATAATTATTGCAACACCCTTTTCAATTTCTCCCATAAAATATAGTTACATACAAAAATAAAAAATAAAAAAGATAAGAATTTAGTTATAGATCTCAAAAAGATATAACATCTAAATTTGAATTATGATTTAATAATATAATTATGTATTTTTTTATGTATATCTATCAAAATTTTAAATCACTTAATGGGACAAATTAATCAATTTTTCAAAATTATTGATTTTTAATTTATTAATAATATAATTATGTATTTTTTTTTATGTATATCTATCAAAAACTATTGATTGATTTATTTATTTAATAACAAAAATATTTCATAATCTCTCTCTCCTAATCTCTCTCACAAATTTTCAAAAAAAAATATTAAAACTTACATTCATTTTCTTTTCTCCAAAAAATCAGATAGGAGCTCCAATCTCCTAATCCTAATTTTCTAATTTTTTGATTTAAAAAAAAAAATCTCAGCATTTATTGACTTCTCCCAACCTAACCGCAGCATTTATTGACTTTTCCCAACCCACAATCCCTTTTGACTTCTCTCATAATTATTGCAACACCATTTTCAATTTCTCCCATACACTATGGTTACACACAAAAATTAAAAAACAAGAAGATAAGAATTTAGTTATAGATCTCAAAAAGATATAATATCTAAATTTGAATTGTGATTTAATAATATAATTATGTATTTTTTTTTATGTATATCTATCAAAATTTTAAATCACTTAATAGGACAAATTAATCAATTTTTCAAAATTATTGATTTTTAATTTACAAAATGGATTAAAAAAAACTATTGACTGATTTATTTATTTAATAACAAAAATATTTCATAATCTCTCCCTCCTAATCTCTCTCACAAATTTTCAAAAAAAAATATTAAAACTTGCATTCATTTTCTCTTCCTCAAAAAATTAGATAATATTTTCTATTAAAGTTGTAGATATCTACCTATATTTTATATATTATATTATAACATAACAAAAAAAACTAAAAATCTAAAAAAAAATCTTTAAAGTTTATTTCATAAACTTTAAATCAATAAAATTCACATGTCTATCACATATCTAACTCACATCATAACTTACCTAAATAATAATAATTAAAAACAAATGAAAACCACAGATAAATTAAATTTTAAAAAAAAGATACCCACAACTCCATCTTAAATAAATTGAAAAAAAAAAATACCCGAATAGAAACCACATAAAAATAAAAATAAAAAGATATATCTATCTATCTATCTATACTATATATTAAGTAAAAGGGGGTTTTTAATCCCCAAGGCCTATGAAAGCTTCAATATCCCAATCTGAATTTTTTAAATTTTTTATTTAAAAAAAAAAACTCAGCATTTATTGATTTGGTCAAAATCCCCTAATCAGCATTTATTAACTTTTTTCAATCCACATATCTTTTCACATGCCTGCAATTATTGATTTGGTCAAAATCCCCTGATCAGCATTTAAAATCCCTTTATACAAATAATTATAGATACAATTTGTGTATAGTTACTGCAGTACCCTTTTCAACTTCCCTCATACACTATGGTTAGTGATAAGAAAAAAATCTTAAAAAACATAATTTATATATTAAAAAAAATCTAAAACAAATATAAGTATTTATAATTATCCCACGCATAGCACGGGTAATAGGCTAGTTATCTATATATGTGAATTGTGATTTTAAATTTTTTTTTTAAATGTCTTCTTTTTCCCTTTTTTTATATTATATTAAAGTTTAATATTTTAATAATAATCATATGTGTTGGACTTTTCAAGGAATTAAATGTCTTTTTTTTTATTATATTATATTAAAGTTTAATATTTTGATAATAATCATATGTGTTGGATTTTTCAAGAAATTTTGTTTATGCTTGTTCTTAATGTATTAAAGTGTTATTATGAGGGATAATAATCATATGTGTTGGGACTTTTCAAGGAATTCATATGTGTTGGATTTCAAAGAATTTTTTTTATGCTTGTTCTTAATGCATTAAAGTGTTATTATGAGGGTAAGACTTGGGAGTTGGGAGAAGTTAATAAATGCTAAGATTTTTTTTTTAAAATCAAAAAATCAGGAAATTTAGATTGGGAAATTGGAGCTTCCACAAGACTTGGGGTTAAAAACCCCCTTTTGCTTAATATCTATACTATATATTAAGCAAAATGACCTTTTAAACCCCAAGGCTTGTGGAAGCTCCAACATGCCAATCCTAATTTCCTAATTTTTTATTTTTTTTAAAAAAAAAATTGACTTGGTGATTGGTTCAAAGATTATAATAATTACACTATTGAATAACGCAATAAATGAAATCCTAATTTCCTTACTTTTTACATCCCCAAGAGACCCATGTAATTATTGTGTAAATGGCTCTTAATTTTTTTCCCTCTTAATTTTTTTGTTTTGTTTTTTGAAAAAACAAATAAATAAACACTTATTAAATTCTTTCAAACTTCTCGGTCAAACCCCATGTATTTAATTTATATATTAAAAAAATTAAAACAAATATAAATATCTATAATTATCCCGTGCATAGCACGGGTGATAGGCTAGTATAGTATAGATGTGAGAGAGAGAGAGACCCCAAGAGACCCATGTAATCATGGTGTCAATGGCTCTTAATTTTTTTTATTAAATTCTTTCAATATAATTTTTTTCTCTCTTAATTTTTTTGTTTTTTTTTTTTGAAAAAAAAAAAACACTTATTAAATTCTTTCAATATAATATTGGGATTGCTTAGAGGGTGGGGAAATAAAACAATAAATGAAATGAGAGAGAGAGAGAGAGAGGCCACGCCACCACTTTTGCTTCAATAAATAAAATGTGAGAGAGAGAGAGACCCCAAGAGACCAAAACACTTATTAAATTCTTTCAATATAATTTTTTTCTCTCTTAATTTTTTTTTTTCTGAATGTAATCATGGTGTCAATGGCTCTTAATTTTTTTCTCTCTTAATTTTTTTGTTTTGTTTTTTGAAAAAAAAAAAACACTTATTAAATTCTTTCAATATAATTTTTTTAAAAAAACACTTATTAAATTCTTTCAATATAATTTTTAAACACTTATTAAATTCTTTCAATATAATTTTTTTCTCTCTTAAGTTTTTTGTTTTTTTTTCTGAATGTAATCATGGTGTCAATGGCCCTTAATTTTTTTCTCTCTTAATTTTTTTGTTTTGTTTTTTGAAAAAAAAAACACTTATTAAATTCTTTCAATATAATTTTTTTTAAAAAACACTTATTAAATTCTTTCAATATAATTTTTAAACACTTATTAAATTCTTTCAATATAATTTTTTTCTCTCTTAATTGTTTTGTTTTTTTTTCGTAATCATGGTGTCAATGGCTCTTAATTTTTTTCTCTCTTAATTTTTTGTTTTTAAACACTTATTAAATTCTTTCAATATAATTTTTTTCTCTCTTAATTTTTTTCTCTCTTAATTTTTTTTTTCTGAATGTAATCACGGTGTCAAGAAAAAAAAAACACTTATTAAATTCTTTCAATATAATTTTTTTTTAAAAACACTTATTAAATTCTTTCAATATAATTTTTAAACACGTATTAAATTCTTTCAATATAATTTTTTTCTCTCTTAATTGTTTTGTTTTTTTTTCTGAATGTAATCATGGTGTCAATGGCTCTTAATTTTTTTGTTTTGTTTTTTGAAAAAAAAAAACACTTATTAAATTCTTTCAATATAATTTTTTAAAAAAACACTTATTAAATTCTTTCAATATAATTTTTTTCTCTCTTAATTTTTTTGTTTTTTTTTTTGAAAAAAAAAATAACACTTATTAAATTCTTTCAATATAATATTGGGATTGCTTGGTGATTGGTTTATTGTTTTATAATTACACTATTGATAAATGAAGGAGATAGAGGGTGGGAAAATAAAACAATAAATGAAATGTGAGAGAGAGAGAGAGAGAGAGAGAGAGAGAGGCTATTTTGCTTCCCCAAGAGACCCATGTAATCATGGTGTCAATGTAATTATTTTAATCTTTGAACCAATCACCAAGTCAATTTTTTTTTAAAAATAAAAAATAAAAAATCAGGAAATTAGCATTGGCATATTGGAGCTTCCACAGGCCCTGGGGGTTAAAACACCCTTTTGCTTAATATATAGTATAGTATAGTATAGATAGATAGATATATAGATAGATAGATATATCTTTTTTATTTTTATTTTTATTTTTGTATGATTTCTATTCGGGTATTTTTTTTCAATTTATTTAAGATGGAGTTGTGGGTATCTTTTTTTTTTTAATTTAATTTATTTGTGGTTTCCATTTGTTTTTAAATATTATTATTTAGGTAAGTTATGATGTGAGTTAGGTATGTGATAGACATGTGAGTTTTATTGATTTAAAGTTTATTTATATAAACTTTAAAGATTGTTTTTTTAGTTTTTTAGTTTTTTTTGTTATGTTATAATATAATATATAAAATATAGGTAGATATCTACAACTTTAATAAAAAATATTATCTGATTTTTTGGAAAAGAGAAAAAGAATGCAAGTTTTAATTATTTTTTTTGAAAATTTATGAGAGAGATTAGGAGGGAGAGATTATGAAATATTTTTGTTATTAAATAAATAAATCAGTCAATAGTTTTTTTTAATCTATTTTGTAAATTAAAAATCAATAATTTTGAAAAATTGATTAATTTGTCCCATTAAGTGATTTAAAATTTTGATAGATATACATAAAAAAAAATACATAATTATATTATTAAATCATAATTCAAATTTAGATGTTATATCTTTTTGAGATCTATAGCTAAATTCTTGTCTTTTTTTTATTTTTATTTTTGTGTGTAACCATAGTGTATGGAAGAAATTGAAAAGGGTGTTGCAATAATTATGAGAGAAGTCAAAAGGGATTGTGGGTTGGGAGAAGTCAATAAATGCTGAGGTTGGGTTGGAAGAAGTCAATAAATGCTGAGTTTTTTTTTTTAAATCAAAAAATTAGAAAATTAGGATTAGGAGATTGGAGCTCCCACAGGCCTTGGGGTTAAAAACCCCATTTTGCTTAATATATAGTATAGATTTTGTAAATTTAAAATCAATAATTTTGAAAATTTGATTAATTTGCCCGATTAAGTTATTTAAAATTTTGATAGATATACATAAAAAAAATACATAATTATATTATTAAATCATAATTTAAATTTAGATGTTATATCTTTTTGAGATCTATAGCTAAATTATTATCTTTTTTTTTTTGTGTAACCATAGTGTATGAGAGAAATTGAAAAATGTGTTGCAATAATTATGAGAGAAGTCAAAAGGGATTGTGTGTTGGGCGAAGTCAATAAATGTTGAGGTTGAGTTTTGTGGTTTCCATTTGTTTTTAATTATTTGAGATCTATAGCTAAATTCTTATCTTTTTTTTATATTATTTTTGTGTGTAACCATAGTGTATGAGAGAAATTGAAAAGGGTGTTGCAATAATTATGAAAGAAGTCAAAAGGGATTGTGGGTTGGGAGAAATCAATAAATGTTGAGGTTAGGTTCTATGGTTTCCATTTGTTTTTAATTATTATTATTTAGGTAAGTTATGATGTGAGTTAGATATGTGATAGACATGTGAGTTTTATTAATTTAAAGTTTATTTAGATAAACTTTAAAGATTGTTTTTTTAGTTTTTTAGTTTTTTTATTATGTTATAATATAATATATAAAATATAGGTAGATATCTACAATTTTAATAAAAAATATTATCTGATTTTTTGGGGAAGAGAAAAAGAATGCAAGTTTTAATTTTTTTTTTTGAAAATTTGTGAGAGAGATTAGGAGGGAGAGATTATGAAATATTTTTTTTATTAAATAAATAAATCAGTCAATAGTTTTTTTTAATCTATTTTGTAAATTAAAAATCAATAATTTTGAAAAATTGATTAATTTGTCCCATTAAGTGATTTAAAATTTTGATAGATATACATAAAAACAATACATAATTATATTATTAAATTATAATTCAAATTTAGATGTTATATCTTTTTGAGATCTATAGCTAAATTCTTATCTTTTTTTTATTTTTGTGTGTAACCATAGTGTATAAGAGAAATTGAAAAAAGTGTTGCAATAATTATGAGAGAAGTCAAAAGGGATTGTGGGTTGGGAGAAATCAATAAATGCTGAGGTTGGGTTGGGAGAAGTCAATAAATACTGAGTTTTTTTTTTAAATCAAAAAATTAGAAAATTAGGATTAGGAGATTGAAGCTCCCACAAGCCTTGGGGTTAAAAACCCCCTTTCGCTTAATATATAGTATAGATATGTGAATTGTGATTTTTAAATATTTTTTTTTAAAATGTCTTCTTTTTTTCCTTTTTTTATATTATATTAAAATTTAATATTTTGATAATAATCATATGTGTTGGACTTTTCAAAGAATTAAATGTCTTTTTTTTATTATATTATATTAAAGTTTAATATTTTGATAATAATCATATTTTGATAATTAAAGTTTAATATTTTCAAGGAATTAAATGTCTTTTCAAGAAATTTTTTTTATGTTTGGTTCTTAATGCATTAAAGTGTTATTATGAGGGATAATAATCATATGTGTTGTGACTTTTCAAGGAATTTATATGTGTTGAATTTCAAAGAATTTTTTATGCTTATTCTTAATGCATTAAAGTGATATTATGAGGGTAAGACTTGGGAGATGGGAGATGTTAATAAATGCTAAGATTTTTTTTAAAAAATCAAAAAATCAGGAAATTTAGATTGGGAGATTGGAGCTCCCACAAGGCTTGGGGTTAAAAACCCCCTTTTACTTAATATAATATATATATAGATAGATAGATAGATAGATAGATAGATAGATAGATAGATATATCTTTTTATTTTTGTGTGGTTTCTATTTGGGTATTTTTTTTTCAATTTATTTAAGATGGAGTTGTGGGTATCTTTTTTTAAAATTTAATTTATCTGTGGTTTCCATTTGTTTTTAATTATTATTATTTAGGTAAGTTATGATATCAGTTAGATATGTGATAGACATGTGAGTTTTATTGATTTAAAGTTTATTTAGATAAACTTTAAATATTTTTTTTTTAGTTTTTTAGTTTTTTTTGTTATGTTATAATATAATATATAAAATATAGGTAGATATCTACAACTTTAATAAAAAAATATTATCTGATTTTTTGGAGAAGAGAAAAGGAATGCAAGTTTTAATATTTTTTTTTGAAAATTTGTGAGAGAGATTAGGAGGGAGAGATTATGAAATATTTTTGTTATTAAATAAATAAATCAGTCAATAGTTTTTTTTAATCTATTTTGTAAATTAAAAATCAATAATTTTGGAAAATTGATTAATTTGTCCCATTAAGTGATTTAAAATTTTGATAGATATACATAAAAAAAAATACATGATTATATTATTAATTCATAATTCAAATTTAGATATTATATCTTTTTGAGATCTATAGCTAAATTCTTATCTTTTTATTTTTTTTTATTTTTGTGTGTAACCATAGTGTATGGGAGAAATTGAAAAGGGTGTTGCAATAATTATCAGAGAAGTCAAAAGGGATTGTGGATAAAGAGAAGTCAATAAAGGTTGAGGTTGGGTTGGAAGAAATCAATAAATGCTAAGGTTTTTTTTTTTTAAATCAAAAAATTAGAAAATTAGGATTAGGAGATTGGAGCTCCCACAAGCCTTGGGGTTAAAAACCCCCCTTTTACTTAATATATAGTATAGATTATATTATAACATAACCAAAAAAAAAACTTAAAAAAAAAAATCTTTAAAGTTTATCTAAATAAACTTTAAATCAATAAAACTCACATGTCTATCACATATCTAACTCACATCATAACTTACCTAAATAATAATAATTAAAAACAAATATTAAAAAAATATATAGATACCCACAACTCCATCTTAAATAAGTTGAACAAAAAAAAATACCCAAATAGAAACCACACAAAATTATAATGATTTATCCCATAATATAGAAGTTTTAAATAATGATCTATTTCATGATTTATCTATATATCTATCTACTATTATAATTACAAAATATTCTCATTTCATTAAGGTTGAAAGTTGTAATTCTTTTTTCTCATTTTTTTTTATTTTGTTTAATTTTTTGTTAATACGTGTTACAATATGATTGGTCTATAAATTAATTTTATATTCTTAAAATAAAATTTCAAATTTGGATTCTTACTTTAATTATGTTACTATAATTGGAATGAGATCAATATTCATTCCTTAAATTTTGCATCCTTTATTAAATTATAAAATAAAATTTCAAATTTAAATTCTTCTTCAAATTATATTACTACAATTAGAATGAGATCAATATTCACATGTGTCATAATATTATTGGTCAAAATATAATTTATTTTAAATATATGTGTTCAAATTATATCCTTCTAAACTATAAAGACTTGAACAATAATATTTTTAATATAATTTTTTTTTAACAAAAGAACAAAACATAACTTTTTTAGTACTTACCAAACATTGTGGATTTTGTTTTGCTTTGTTTTTTTTTTTTTTTATTTCAATTGTCAATTAAAGAAATTAAAATAAAGAACAAAGATATTTTTGGTTCAAATGGATAAGAAGTTCGTTTTGCTAAAATAAATTAGAAAGAAATGATAATTTTTTTTTTATTAAAAGTGATAGTTCGTTAAACTGTTTTATTTATTAAAAATAAATAAAAAGTAAGAGGATTATAGGTGATAATTTATTATTCATCTAGAATTATTTTCAGATTAAATGAAAATACTATATTAAATGTTCTTCTTACCTTTTTTTTATTCAAATACCTTTATTTTGTAAGAAATTTGTTTTTATTATATTTAATATTTTATTGTAATCTATCTATATCTATCTATACTATATATTAAGCAAAATGGGGTTTTTAACCCCAAGGCCTGTGGGAGCTCCAATCTCCTAATCCTAATTTTCTAATTTTTTGATTTAAAAAAAAAAATCTCAGCATTTATTGACTTCTCCTAACCCAACCTCAGCATTTATTGACTTTTCCAACCCACAATCCCTTTTGACTTCTCTCATAATTATTACAACATCCTTTTCAATTTCTCTCATAAACTATGGTTACACACAAAAATAAAAAATAAAAAAGATAAGAATTTAGCTATAGATATCAAAAAGATATAACATCTAAATTTGAATTGTGATTTAATAATATAATTATGTATTTTTTTATGTATATCTATCAAAATTTTAAATCACTTAATGGGACATTTCAATTTCTCTCATAAACTATGGTTACACACAAAAATAAAAAATAAAAAAGATAAGAATTTAGCTTTAGATCTCAAAAAGATATAACATTTAAATTTGAATTGTGATTTAATAATATAATTATGTATTTTTTTTATGTATATCTATCAAAATTTTAAATCACTTAATGGGACAAATTAATCAAATTTTCAAAATTATTGATTTTTAATTTACAAAATAGATTAAAAAAATTATTGACTGATTTATTTATTTAATAATAAAAATATTTCATAATCTCTCTCTCCTAATCTCTCTCACAAATTTTCAAAAAAAAATATTAAAACTTGCATTCATTTTCTCTTCCCCAAAAAATCATATAGGAGCTCCAATCTCCTAATCCTAATTTTCTAATTTTTTGATTTAAAAAAAAAAAATCTCAGCATTTATTGACTTCTCTCAACCCAACCTCAGCATTTATTGACTTTTTCCAACCCACAATCCCTTTTGACTTCTCTCGTAATTATTGCAACACCCTTTTCAATTTCTCCCATACACTATAGTTACACACAAAAATTAAAAAAAAAAGAGATAAGAATTTAGCTATAGATCTCAAAAAGATATAACATCTAAATTTGAATTGTGATTTAATAATATAATTATGTATTTTTTTTTATGTATATCTATCAAAATTTTAAATTACTTAATGGGACAAATTAATCAATTTTTCAAAATTATTGATTTTTAATTTACAAAATAGATTAAAAAAAACTATTGACTGATTTATTTATTTAATAACAAAAGTATTTCATAATCTCTCCCTCCTAATCTCTCTCACAAATTTTCAAAAAAAAATATTAAAACTTGCATTCATTTTCTCTTCCCAAAAATCAGATAATATTTTCTATTAAAGTTGTAGATATCTACCTATATTTTATATATTATATTATAACATAACAAAAAAAACTAAAAAACTAAAAAAAAATCTTTAAAGTTTATCTAAATAAATTTTAAATCAATAAAACTCACATGTCTATCACATATCTAACTCATATCATAACTTACCTAAATAATAATAATTAAAAACAAATGGAAATCACAGATAAATTAAATTTAAAAAAAAAAATACCCACAACTCCATCTTAAATAAATTGAAAAAAAAAATATCCGAATAGAAATCACACAAAAATAAAAATAAAAATAAAAAGATATATCTATCTATCTATCTATATCTATACTATATATTAAGAAAAAAGGGTTTTTAACCCTTAAGGCCTATGGAAGCTTCAATATCCCAATCTAAATTTTAAAAAAATTTTATTTAAAAAAAAAAAAACTCAGCATTTATTGATTTGATCAAAATCCCCTGATTAGCATTTATTAACTTTTTTCAATCCACATATCTTTCCGCATGCCTATAATTATTGATTTGGTCAAAATTCTCTGATCAGCATTTAAAATCCCCTTATACAAAAAATTATAGATACAATTCGTGTATAGTTACTGCAGTACCCTTTTCAACTTCCCCCATACACTATGGTTAGTGATAAGAAAAAAATCTTAAAAAATATAATTTATATATTAAAAAAATCTAAAACAAATATAAATATCTATAATTATCCCGTGTATAGCACGGGTGATAGGCTAGTACTATATATTAAGCAAAAGAGGGTTTTTAACCCCCAAGGCCCGTGGGAGCTCCAATCTCTCAATCCTAATTTCTTAATTTTTTGATTTAAAAAAAAAAAAACTCAACATTTATTGAGTTCTCTAAACCCACAAACCCTTTTGACTTCTCTCATAATTACTGCAGCACCTTTTTCAATTTCTTTCATACACTATGGATACACAAAAAAATAAAGAAGATAAGAATTTAGCTATGGATCTCAAAAAGATATAACAACATCTAAATTTAGTAATATCTTTATGTATTTTTTTTTATGTATATCTATCAAAATTTTAAATCACTTAATGGGACAAATCAATAAATTTTCTAAAATTATCGATTTTTTAATTTACAAAATAGATTAAAAAAAACTATTGATTTATTTATTTATTTAATAACGAAAATATTTCATAATTTCTCCCTCTTAATCTCTCTCTCCAATTTCTAAAAAAAAAAAAATTAAAACTTTCATTCCTTTCCAAAAAAAAAAATATTAAAGTTGTAGATATCTATTTATATCTTATATATTATATTATTGGGAGCTTTTTCCATAAATCCATCTTTAATTACTTATGTTCCATCCAATCCATATTTCTTTTGACTATTCCATTAGGTCCTATTTGAGATAAGAAGACCAAAATACTATTTTCATCTACTTATGTTCTATTTAGTTCATATTATTTTCTTATGTTTCAATAAGTCCTATGGGTGACATAATTACCAAAATACCCTTAATGTGAATGTTCACACCGTCAATGTGAATGTTCATATCGTCAATGTATAGGGGCCCGGCCCATGTACAATGTGAATATTCACATTGACATGTTAACATTCACATTGATAGGAGTGTAAAATTAGCTCGCGGCCTGTGGGCGACCCGGGGCGAGCCCGGTCCGGCCTGTGACAATGTAAATATTCACATTGACATATTAACATTCACATTGATAGGACTGTAAAATTGGCCCGCGGCCTGTGGGTGGCCCGAAGCCCGCCCGTTGATAATGTGAATATTCACATTGACATGTTAACATTCACATTGATAAAAGTGTAAAATTGACTCGCGTCCCATGGGCGGCCTGAGGAGAGCCCGGCCCCGCCCGTGACAATGTGAATATTCACATTGACATATTAACATTCACATTGATAGGAGTGTAAAATTGGCCCGCGACCCGTGGGCGGCCCCAAGCCCGCCCCGGCCCGTGACAATGTGAATATTCACATTGACATATTAACATTCACATTGATATGAGTGTAAAATTGGCCCGGTCCCGAAGACGACAGCCTCAGGTCGAGCCGGTGGGCCTAGACCTAGGCTTGAGTTTAGGCCGGGCTTGGGCGGGCCTAGCCATTTTTTTAATTCTTTTTAATTTTTTCTACCAAAATTTTATTATTTTCCACAAAAAAAGACATTGTGCCTCAGGCGGGCTGGGCCTCGGACCGAGCATTGAATGGGCCTTAAGCGGGCCGATGGGCCGGGCCGGGCTTCAAAGTGATGGCCTAGGCCCTAGCCTAGGGTCTAGGACATACTCGGGCCCGAACCCGAACGAGCCTGCCCCAGGCCGTGGACGGGCTTCGAGCAGCCCACGGGCGGCGGGCCAATTCTATATTCCTATCAATGTGCATGTTAACATATCAATGTGAATATTCACATTGTCAACGGGCCGAGCCGGGCCTACCCCGGGCCCCGGGCGAGCTTCGGGCAACGTGCAAATTTTACACTCCTATCAATGTTAATGTTAACATGTCAATGTGAATATTCACATTGTCACGGGTCGGGCCAAGCCCGCCTTGGGCTGCGGTCGGGCTTCGGGCCGCCTATGGGCTGCGGGCCAATTTTACACTCTTATCAATGTGAATGTTAACATGTCAATGTGACTATTCACATTGTCAATGTGAATATTCACGTTGTTAATGGACCAAGCCGGGCCCGCCCCGGGCTGCGGGCGGGCTTTTGGCCGCCCATGGGCCGCGACCAATTTCATACTCTTATTAATGTGAATGTTAATATGTCCATGTGAATATTCACATTGTTAACAGGCCGGGCCGGGCCCGCCCCGGGCCGCCCACGGGCTGTGGGCAAGTTTCGAGCAGCCACAGGGCACAGGCCAATTTTATACTCTTATCAATGTGAATTTTAACATGTCAATGTGAATATTCACATTGTCAACATGCCGGGCCGGGCCCGCCCCGGGCTGCCTACGGGCCGTGGGCGGGTTTTGGGCAGCCACAGGGCGCGGCCCAATTTTATACTCTTGTCAATGTGAATATTAACATGTCAATGTGAATATTCACATTGTCAACGGGGCGGGCCCACCCCGGGCCACCCACGGGCCGTGAGCTGGTTTCGGGCAGCCATGGGGCGCGGGCTAATCTTACATTCCTATCAATGTGAATGTTAACATGTCAATGTGAATATTCACATTGTCAACGGGCCGGGCCGAGCCCGCCCACGGGACGCTGACCAATTTTATACTCTTATCAATGTGAATGTTAACATGTCAATGTGAATATTCACATTGTCAACGGGCCGGGCCGGGCCCGCCCCGGGCCGCGAGCGGGCTTGCCTCGGGCCTCGAGCGGGCTTTTGGCCGCCCATGGGCCGCGGACCAATTTTATACTCTTATCAATGTGAATGTTAACATGTCAACGTGAATATTCACATTGTCAACGGCCCGGACCGGGCCCGCCTCGGGCCGCCCATGGGCCGCGGGCGGGTTTCACGCCACCACGGGACGCAGGCCAATTTTACACTCCTATTAATGTGAATGTTAACATGTCAATGTGAATATTCACATTGTCAACGGGTCGGGCCCGCCCCGGCTCGCAGACGGGTTTCGAGCCGCCCACGGGCCAATTTTACATTCCTACCAATGTGAATTTTAAAATATGAATGTTCACATAATAAATTTGCTAACCGTTCAAAAAATATTTATAAGGGTAACAAAATTAAATATAAGGGCATAAGTGTCGAAGAAAATAGTGTAAGTCAAGAAAAAGGACTTTATGGAATAAAACTATACATACATGGGACTAAATGGGTTAAAAAATTCCTTCATGGATTTCTTGAGTTAAAACACTTCTAAATGGGATTTATCAATAATTTTCCCTATATTATAACATAACCAAAAAAAAAAAAAAAAACTAAAAAAAAAAATCTTTAAAGTTTATCTAAATAAACTTTAAATCAATAAAACTCACATGTCTATCACATATCTAACTCACATAATAACTTACCTAAATAATAATAATTAAAAACAAATATTAAAAAAATATATAGATACCCACAACTCCATCTTAAATAAGTTGAAAAAAAAAATAATACCAAAATAGAAACCACACAAAATTATAATGATTTATCCCATAATATATAAGTTTTAAATAATGATCTATTTCATGATTTATCTATATATCTATCTACTATTATAATTACAAAATATTGTCATTTCATTAAGGTTGAAAGTTGTAATTCTTTTTTCTCATTTTTTTTATTTTGTTTAATTTTTTGTTAATACGTATTACAATATGATTGGTCTATAAATTAATTTTATATTCTTAAAATAAAATTTCAAATTTGGATTCTTACTTTAATTATGTTACTATAATTGGAATGAGATCAATATTCATTCCTTAAATTTTGCATCTTTTATTAAATTATAAAATAAAATTTCAAATTTAAATTCTTCTTCAAATTATATTACTACAATTAGAATGAGACCAATATTCACATGTGTCATAATATTATTGGTCAAAATATAATTTATTTTAAATATATGTGTTCAAATTATATCCTTCTAAACTATAAAGACTTGAACAATAATATTTTTAACATAAATTTTTTTTAACAAAAGAACAAAACATAACTTTTTTAGTACTTACCAAACATTGTGGATTTTGTTTTGCTTTGTTTTTTTTTTTTTTTAATTTCAATTGTCAATTAAAGAAATTAAAATAAAGAACGAAGATATTTTTGGTTCAAATTGATAAAAAGTTAGTTTTGCTAAAATAAATTAGAAAGAAATGATAATTTTTTTTTTTATTAAAAGTGATAGTTCGTTAAACTGTTTTATTTATTAAAATAAAAATAAAAAGCAAGAGGATTATAGGTGATAATTTATTATTCATCTAGAATTATTTTCAGATTAAATGAAAATACCATATTAAATGTTCTTCTTACCTTTTTTTATTCAAATACCTTTATTTTGTAAGAAATTTGTTTTTATTATATTTAATATTTCATTGTAATTTTTAAAGTAAAAAGAATTTCAAAAAAAAATATTTAAATTATTTATGCCATTATAAAAGGTTAATTTTTTTAATATCAACTTAGTGGTAGTTTGGGAAGTGCTAAATAAGTATACTTTTTTACTTTTTACGAAAATATGTATAAATAAATAGAGATGTGATGTCACTCAAAAAAAATAATTAAGTATATTTTTTTTACTTTTTCTGAAAAAATGAGTAGAAAAGTAAAGATATGATGCGATTAAAAAAAAATAAAAAAATAAAATAAAAATAAATAAAAAGTGAGCTAATATGGAACTTCCTAAACAACCTTTATTTGATGATCCCTTTCTAAAATGTGTATTTTTTAAAATATTTTCAAGAAAAATTCTATTGGAAATCTATTGCTTTTTCTTTTATTCATTAATATTAAATTTTTAATTAATTTTATTTATTATTTAAAAAAATAAATTAGCAAATAATTTATATATTTATATATATAATTTTGTTTTGATTGCTCAGGTTATTTGGTGTTTCTGCCCAAGTCTATTCAAATTTAATTTGAATTTTTAAATTTCTGCATAGGTTCTCACTTAATTGAAAATTATATAGTTCAATCTTTAAAAAATTTTAAGCTCGACTCAAGTTATTTGGGTTGAACTTAAGTTATTTGGGTTGAACTTACCTAAGTTTGTAATTCTAGATAAGAAATTTGAAAGTTACATGATTAAATTTGTGACAAATTAAAAAATAATAAATAAATTGTGATAAAATTATGAAATTTAAATTGTAAATTTTAATCTTTTTTTATTTTCATAATTTGCATACAAAACTATTTATATTATTTTATATAAAAATATATTATTAATTTTTTTACATACCGTGCGTAGCACGGGTTACCACTAGTTTTATAGTAAAGAAAAGTGTGAGATAGGAAAGTGAACAGGTTTTTGTTGGATAATTTAATTACTTGTTTCAATTTTGTGTCAAACTTTTAAGTGATCTACATGTAATACACGAGGGCAGTTTTGTGTTAAGGAGTAAAACTCTCCGAGTCTATCCTCTGTTAATTTATTTGAATCAACTACTTAATGTTAGTTAATCAGAATAGGACAATGGACAAATTTTAAGTGTGTGCACTGACTCCACAACACACACACCATTTTAGTCAGAAAGTGTAGCTATCAAGCTTCGACCCACACCAAGCCCTAAATATAAGTCGTTCAGCAATTGGAAGGCTATCCTAAGGACTTCTGCACCAAACCCCTAATAGTTGACCTGGAGAGTGTGGAATTTATGACCTCAATCCTTACACTCAAAACCCTTACCAGAGTGCCACAACCCAGCGAGTTACCGGAGCACTTACTTCAGTGTACGAAGTGATGAAACTGGAAGATGGAAATAATAATATATATATATATTATACCACAATTACAAGAATAAATCTTACTAAAGTATGAACACTTCTACTTTTTTCTTTAGGTAAATTACACTTTGCATTCTTACACTTTGCACAAAATCTCACTTTGACAAACACATGAAATTATGACAGTTAATCTCCTACACTTTTGATCAAGTCTCACTTTGGTCCCTACATATGAAATCATAACAGTCAATCCCTTACACTTTTACTCAAATCCCACTTTAATCCCTACACAAGTGTTAATGTCTCTCTCTGTTACCTTATTTTTAAATCTTTAACAAAATACAGCCATGTGAAAAAAAAAAAAAATATGACTACGAAGTAAGAGTAAGAGAGGAAAATCATCCATATTTTCACCAATATACTTTGTCCTACGTAATAAGTACATCAGAGTTATATAATACAATATATATATGTGTGTGTGTGTGTGTGTGTGTGTGTGAGAGAGAGAGAGAGAGAGAGAGAGAGAGAGAGAGAGAGAGAGAGATAAAATTGGGATGAAAATGTAAGAAAGTGAAGCTTTTGAAATTTAAAAAAAAAATGCAACAAAAAAATAAAAAGAAAGAAAAATTAATAGACAGAAGACTGTGTAACCATGAAAAATAGAGTTTCATAATTCCAACTTATGCAAAACCCTAGTTCATCTTCTTAATTGTTCATAAACTGTGTTTTATTTTAACTTAATACAGTCATATTTTGATATAAATTTTGGGATAAAGTGTGTGTTTCTTTTCTTACTCTTATGTCGCAGTCACATTCTTATCACATAACTAGATTCTATTAAAGATTTAAACAATTAAGTAACAGAAAGAGAACATTGACACTTGTATAAGGACCAAAGTAAGATTTGATCAAAAGTATGGGAGGTTGATTGTCACAATTTCATGTGCAGAGATCAAAGTGAGATTTGACTAGAAGTGTAGGGAGTTAACTGTCATAATTTCATGTGTAGGAGTCAAAGTGAGATTTGGTACAAAGTGTAAGAGTGCAAAGTGTGATTTACCTTTTTTCTTTTGAATGAAGTATCAACACTAATTTGAAAAGTGGTTGTTTTTAGTGATTTTTTTTTTACTAAAATATGAATTAAAATAATAGAAAATTTTTAAATGAATTTTTAGATTTTTAAAAAAATGTGCAAAAAGTAGAGTGAATGAGAAATTTTTTCTGAGAAATTACAAAAAAAAAAATCCTAGAGTTTGAGCTTTATAACAAAAATAAACCATAAGTTTTTAATTTTGTCAATTTAAATCATAAATTTTTATTTGTTTTCAATCTAAACTATTTGTTTTTTCTGTTAAATAAAATCGACCAAAAAAATGGTATTTTAGCTATTAAAAGTCAATAAAAATGGTATTTTAGACATTTTATGTATATTTACATTTTAATGACCAAAATATTCTTTTTTCATTGGTTTTATTTAACAAAAATAGATAAATGGTTTAGATTAAAAATAAATTAAAAGACTAAGATTTAAATTGATAAAATTAAAAATTAAAAATTTATTTATTTATTTATTTATTTATTTATCGTAACTATCCCAATTTTTTTTATGAGTTTTATTATATATTTATGTATATATTTTTATATTTTAAACTTTTTTTTAATAATATTTTGATTTCTTAGCTAAAACAACCTATTACCAAACGGGGTCTCAGTGGTGTTAATACTACATGGTTGTTGAGATTTTGAGTTTCAGTGTTCCTTAGGGGTTGATGATTTTGTAGTTGTTGTAGTTATTCAACTTATTGTATACTAATTATTGGAGTATTTTGTTGTTGTTCTCCTGATATTATTTACTACTAATTGACAAAAGAACTTGATAACTGTTTTCCAAAAAAATAATCTATAATTACTCTCCTGACGTTTGCCAAAAAAATATGTTTCACAAAGTATTTATGAAAACTATTTTCAATTTTTTTTTCCCCCTAAATACAATTAACTTGTCAGAAATCATCAAAAAGTTAATTTTGAATTTTTCATAACTGTGTTGGTACAAAAATAAAACCAACATTACAACAATAAATTGTTTTTGCACTTCCCGTTGTTGTATTGATGTATGCTTCGAAGGTGTAATGTATTTTATACATCAATAAAAAATTTTCCCTTTGCTAATTAAAATAATAAAAAAAAATCAAAACAATGGATGTATTGAACCTTTATTTTGATCTTTTTTTTTAAATATATATCCAAGTAACCTAAAAAAAATTTTAAAAAATAATCTTTTGATCACTAATTTATTTATTTTAAATGTAAAAAAATAATCTTTTGATCACAAATAATCTTTTGAAAATATCTTAAATTTGAATAGTTATAAAATATCTCAAATAAAAAATCAACTTTGGATCCTGAAAATGTCAAAACAGACCTCCAGAGTAAAGAAGAAATAAAATATTAGGTGTGGGGACATAATTTTTGAATGACAATACGTGACCGAGATGTCACCGAAGTGCCAGCCGAGGTGCCACGTGTCCTGGTCATGACGCCGAGATCATCTCGGTTAGGCCGAGGTTATCTGTGAAGATACCGGAATCCGGGATAAGTGGATAAGGAATAAGAGTCCTAGAATGAGAAATGATTTCAGTTTGGGTAAAAATAAGACTCTTAGAGAGTTTATCCCAATCCTACTGGGAGTCCAAGATTAGCAGTAATCCTAAGTCCATTGAAGTTAGGCTTCTATTGGGACTAGGTTTGTGTTGGCTATAAAAGAGAGGTACCCTCATGGGTCTAAGGTATGCTTTTTATGCTCTGAATAGTGAGTTAAGCACTTTTGCTATCTGTGAGAGATAACTGACTTGATCGTCGGAGTGCCCCCGGGTGGACGAACCACCGCTAGAATCTCTTCTTTCTGTGACAGGTTGTTCGGGTTTAATCTATTCTGCCAGTGTTCTCCAGCTGAGTGCTTGATTGGCAGTGTGGTCGGAAATTGACACACACAATTTGGCGCCGTCTGTGGGAAAGAAAGGAGAATAGATGGCCAACAACGGACAGAAAGAGAAGGTTGGGGACGACACCCCTACTGAGAGTGGGAAACATATTGACCTTGACGTCGAAGAAGACAACTGCAACGAAGAGACTCGTGATAAGAATCATAGAGAAAAAGACGTTGGCCAGGAGGGCGACGTGCCAAAGAAATAAGACCGAAGCGGGTATTATAACGAGGATGACCTCCAGGTATGGAAGGATAGATGCCTACGGAGGGGCGATGAGATGAAAGGACTGGCGGATAAATTGGCGGACCTGCAAACGGTCGTCAATTTCATGATACAGAACAACGTCATGCAGTCACCGTTCCCTTTACAAGATACGCTGATTCCAGCAGCCAAGAAAGACGTCACGACCCAAACCCGCGCCTGTAGGTTTAGTATCGTAACCGGCCAGTAATCCGTGGATCACCAAAGGCCTCTGAACAGATAAGCACATAGTAAGGGGCTGCGGAAGCAAATATACAAAACATAAATGGTCCAATGAGCTGTGACGATAAACATGAGACAGAATATTTCAAAGCATGCCGGTCGAAGGACATCAATATTTACAAAACATTTACAAAAGTGTAATTCCCAGGACCCGATTTTACAAAACAGACAGAAACTAGCATGAGTACAAAAACAGCCATGTAACTAGATTTCGATCGGAACCTCCTCGGGAGGCATAACGGTTGGCTGACAAAAAGCAGAAATAAAGGCCGTCAACTCTGGCCTTGATCACGCGCCGGCTCACCTACATACATAATATAAACTGTGAGCGAAAGTTCAGCGAACAATAATAGAGTAAAGGGATTTCAATGAATGAGTCCGTACAGATTCAGAAATCATAATTTAGTTTCGTATCAAATTCATAGTTTGTCCAGATCATATACAGAAATCATGAGTCATGTATAAGCATACGTGATACATCCATTAGCATTAACAGAGCAGATACAGAGTAGATACAGATACGTGAGGGTTACGAATAACCAGTTCCATAAAGGAACCTCCGGATCCGGGTAACAGGGAATAAATACGCTGAGCCCCATGATGGAGCCTCCGGTATGGATAACAGAGTACAAACTGATTAAGTTCCATGATGGAACCTCCGATATCGGGTAACAGCTAACACATATCACATGATGCTAAAGATGTCACGAATACATATTAGAAATTGGACAGTCATTCATTGTACAGAACTTAGCACTTTAGAAAACAGATCTTATTTTATCACACAGAAAATAAATACAGTTGAACATAACTTTACTAAGTTATTACTCATAGTTAGTCTTGAGACAGATAGAGACAGACAGACGAAGCAGACTGATCAAACGGTACTCGGCACGTGACCTACATAACACATAACAGATACACACCTGAAACAAACGTTCGAATTGTACATAACTTGTTTGTTTGCTCTCAGTGTGTTTCTAACCCTTAATCCTCATTATGGAATCTTAAACATGGCCTAGGAATGCCTAGGATGGAATGAGGATGCAAGAATGCATTGGGAAAGCATTTCTTAAAATTTGCTGAGATAAGGTCTACGCTCGAGTGTGGCTTTTCCTGCTCGAGCGGGCATGCAGACAATGAAGCTCCGCTCCAGCGTGGACTTCCCCGCTCGAGCGGACTGTAAACCCTAACAAAAGTACTGGATGCATGTTTTTCACACTCGACGGGCGCTTGACCTCCGCTCGAGCGTGAGACTTAGACCCTTGCTTGAGCGTAGATTCCCACACTCGAGCGGACTGCAAAACACAAGAACTTCTGGGTATATGCATTCCATGCTCGAGCATAAACATCGACGCTCGAGCAGAAGTGCACGTACTCAGAGTGAACGCTCGAGCGTGAAGTCCTCCGCTCGAGCGTGGATCAAAATTCTGGAAATTCCAGATTTAATCTTCAAGCTCAAATCTAACCTTTGAACATCCAAAACTCATTTTTCTGGGCCAAAACTTGAGAAAAAGCATGAAAACTCATAAAACAACATGTATTAAAAATCATTTTAAGAAATCATGGTCCAAAAGTATGCTAATTGTACAAAATTCAACTTGGAACTCAAAGTTAATTCAAGAACATAACGGGCATGTACATTTTTGAGCTAAGGCCCTCCAAAACATGATCAATTGCTACTAAATAACATGAAACTCATTGTTTTCCCAAAGTTAGAGTGAAATCAGAACATGTATGAGGGAATTCTTTGAAAATTAAACTCAAAACATGGAAATTTATGCATGCATACATGGATTGACTTAGTTCCCTCCAATCCTAGCTCAAACGTCACGTGGATTCAATTAATTTGCTTGAAATCTCACAAAATCTAGTTCAATTACACAACCAAGGGCTTGTTGTCTTACCTAGTGACGTGAATCCTCAAGGGTTGAAGTTAAAGTCTCTAGTTCTTCATAATTCACCAACGATTCTAGCAATTCCCCTCTTGTTGAATTCAAATCTTGAACCTAAGGCTCCAATTCTTCAACTCTGTCCCTCTCTCACGTTTTTGGGTCTTAGAGAACTCAAGGGTGCACGTAAGATGGAGAATGAGTGAGTGGAGTAACAAAATGGCTTATAAGTAATAATTAACCAAGTTAAATCAATGGCATTAATTTAATCTAATTTAATCGTTTCGAATCGAATTTTAATTAAACCTACCATAAAATTCTATACATCCTAATTAGCACATAAATCAAGTCAATTTCTGATTCGAATGCCATAAGGGCTTCAATTTGTAAACCGAAACTAAAACGTGAACAGATCTTTCTACACCGAATAGATAGAGACCCAAAAAATAATGCAATACACATGCAAATTAATTCCAAATCCCTCTTAAATTACTGTTAGGCATAATTAAATACAGATTAACATTAATCAGAGGTCGGGGTTGTTACAGTCTTCCCCCCTTAAAAGAGTTTGGTCCTCCAAACTTGAATTACCTTCATTCTGGAACAACTTTGGGTTTAATTGGAACAAATCCGGATATCTCTTTATTATGTCTGCTTCGGTTTCCCAGGTTGCATAGGTTCCTTCGTGGTTTTGCCAATCAACTTTTACCAACGGTATTTCTTTGTTTCTCAATCTTTTGATCCCGTGGTTCACAATTTGGATAGGTTTTTCCTCGTAGGTGTAATCATCTTTCAAAAGTACGCGTGTTGGTTCAATGACGTGGAGTGGATCTCTCAAGTACTCTCAAAGCATCAATACATGAAAGACGTTATGCATATGCTCTATCACTGGAAGTAAGGCTACCCGATAAGTTACTGAATTGATCTTTTCAAGGACTTCATAAGGTCCAATATATCTTGGCGCCAACTTGCCCTTAACACCAAATCGAGTTTGACCCTTCATCGGGGTCACTTTTATGAACACATGATCCCCAACTTCATATTCTTTATCTCTTCTTCGAACATCAGCATAGCTCTTTTGTCGGCTCTGTGCAGTTTTCAGTCTCTGCTGAATCAGTTTAACATTTTTAGTCGTTTCTGGCACAAGTTCTAGTCCCAACCAGGGTTTATCACCTACTTTAGCCCAACATATCGGAGAACGACATTTTCTTCCATACAAAGCTTCGTAAGGAGCCATTCCAATGCTTGAATGGTAACTGTTGTTGTACACAAATTCAGCTAATGGCAAATAGGTCTCCCAGCTTCCTTGGAAGTCTAATACACACATTCTAAGCATGTCTTCCAGAGTCTGATTGGTTCGTTCAGTTTGTCCATCCATCTGTGTGTGATAGACACTACTCAACCTTAGTTCAGTCCCCAAAGCCTATTGCAAACTTTGCCAAAATCTCGACACAAACTTTGAGTCCCTGTCAGACACAATAGATACAGGCACTCCGTGCAATCTCCCAATTTCAGTCATATAGATATTGGCCAATTTGTCAGCACTGTAAACAGATTTAACAGGTAGGAAATGAGCAAACTTAGTTAAACGGTCAACTATAACCCAAATAGAGTCCATACCTCGGGAAGAACGAGGCAATCCCACAATGAAGTCCATGGTAATGTGCTCCCATTTCCATTCCGGTATTGGGAGTGGTTGTAGCAAACCGGCGGGTCGTTGATGTTCAGCTTTAACTTGTTGGCAATGTAGACATCTAGCCATGAAATCTACAATACTCCTTTTCATTCTAGGCCACCAAAAGTTCTGTTTCAAATTATGATACATTTTCGTATTCCCCGGGTGCATGGCAAACTTACTGTTGTGAGCTTCGGTCATGACACCTTTTCTCAAATCATAACAATCGGGTACACAAAGACGGTCCTGAAATTTCAGCACATTATTCTCAAACCCAAATCCCGGCCTCGGCTTTGAATCAAGTTCCTCTATGATCTTTTTCAAGTACTCATCTTCACATTGTTTTTGTTTGATCTCGTCGATAATTGTAGGTTGAGCAGAAATAGCAGTTAACAGCCCATCTTGGTCTAGGTCATTCAGTAATTCTTTTCGATTGGACAGCAAACATGAAAAATTTGCACTGGATTTTCGGCTCAAGGCGTCTGCTACGGTATTAGCTTTCCCTGGGTGATATAGAATCTGCAAATCATAGTCTTTGATTAACTCTAACCATCGCCTCTGTCTCATGTTCAATTCCTTTTGAGTGAATAAGTATTTCAAGCTTTTATGATCGGTATACACCTCACTAGTTACCCCATACAAGTAGTGATGCCAGATTTTCAAAGTAAATACCACAGCTGCTAATTCAAGATCATGGGTTGGGTAATTCTTTTCATGAGGTCGGACTTGTCAAGAAGCATAGACAATCACTTTTTTGTTTTGCATTAATACACACCCCAAACCTTTGTAGGAAGCATCACTGTAAATTTGAAACCCATCAGTACCATTGGGCAAGGTTAAAATTGGTGTAGTTACTAACCTCGTTTTCAACTCTTAAAAGGCTGCCTCTCTTTGTTCGTTCCAGTCAAATGGCACATTTTTCTGAGTTAACTGGGTCAATGGCATGGCAAGCTTGGAAAAGTCTTTCACAAATCTTCGGTAGTAACCTGCAAGTCCTAGAAAACTTCTAACTTCTGTCACATTTGTCGATTTAGGCCAGTCCACAATAGTTCCAATTTTCTGAGGGTCAGCGGAAACACCATCTTTGTTGATTACATGCCCCAAAATGCTACACTGTCAAGCCAAAATTCACACTTGGACAATTTTGCATACAATTTCTTTTTTCTCAAAATTTGCAAGGTAGTTCTCAAATGGTTCTCATGTTCTTCCCTGTCTTTAGAATAAATCAAAATGTCATCAATAAACACAATAATAAATTCATCAAGGTATTGTTTGAAGACTCTATTCATTAGGTCCGTGAAACCTGCAGGCACATTTGTTACCCCAAAAGGCATGACCAAAAATTCATAGTGTCCATATCTAGTTCGGAATGCAGTTTTCTCTATATCTTCAGCTTTGACCTTTAATTGGTGATATCTAGACCTGAGGTCAATTTTGGAAAATACTTGGGCTCCCTGAAGTTGGTCAAACAAGTCATCTATCCGGGGCAAAGGGTATTTGTTCTTAATAGTTACTGTGTTCAACTCTCGATAGTCTATACACAATCTCAAAGACCCATCCTTCTTTTTGACAAACAAGACTGGAGCACCCCAAGGTGAAGTGCTCGGACGGATAAATTTCTTATTCAATAACTCCTGAAGTTGAGCTTTTAATTCTTTCAATTCTAAGGTAGACATTCTATAGGGGGTTTTGGAAATAGGTTGTGTTCCCGAAAACACCTCGACAGTGAATTCAATTTCTCTATCAACTAAGTCCCCAGGTAAGTCATTCGGAAACACATCGGGAAATTCACAAGCAACAGGGATAGTTTCTACATTAGTTCCGTCAGATGATGCAGTCAGTATACAGCATAAGTAACCCTTCCTAAGCAGTTTTATAGCTTTCATAGCCGAAATCAGATATGGGGGAGGAACTACCCCATTCCCAGTAAAAATAAATTCAAGCATACCCGGTGGTCTAAACACAACGGATTTACTTGCATAGTCAATGGTAGCACTGTATTTAGTCAACCAATCCATTCCCAGAATACAATCAAAGTGATTAATGTTCAAAGGTAACAAGTGAACACATAGTACCATATCGCCAATCATAATATCACATGCCGGATAAACATGAGCACACATCATAGAACCCCCAGACGGTGTAGATACAGATAACACATATGTCATAAGTTCTAATGGTCTAGTCAATTTTTGAGAGAAAGCATGCGATACAAAGGAATGTGTAGAACCAGAATCTATCAGTACACATGCATTTTGAGAACATACAGAGAGTGTACCTGACACCACAGTATAGGTGTTTTGTACATCACCGGGCACTAAGGCAAACACTCGACCTTGTCTCAGAGGTTCTTTCCCAGTATTGGCTTTTGCATTTACTTTAGCCGTAGAGGCGGATCCAGCTGAACTTGCCACAGGACGGCTAGTATTCTCAGACCTAAGTGGGCAATCTTTCACTACATAACCTGACTGGCCACATCGGAAACAAGCACCGGATACTCGGTAGCATACACCCCTATGCCTTCTACCGCAATCAGAACAAATCGGAATAGACCCACTACTCTGACTCGAACTGTTTGTAGACCCTGTATTCTGTTTCTTACTGACAAAAGACCGGTTTCGTCGAAAACCATACCCAGACCTTTTTCCTCTCCAATCAGTTGTTGTAGCTACTGGGGCCTTGCTTTGCTTCATAGCGGCTAGGGTGGCTTCCGCCATTAAGGATCTGTCTAATACTTCCATATAAGTAGGCAATTTTAGTACGCCTACCCGATCTAACATCTCCAAATCCAGTCCACCTTCAAACTTCCGTGCTTTCTTGTAATTAGTATCCACCATATGTGGAGCAAATTGTGCCAGTTTGGTGAATTTGGCTTCATACTCGGCTACAGACATTCTTCACTGCATGAGTTCTTGAAACTCAGACACTTTCCGATCCCTGAAACATTGGGGAAAATATTTATCATAGAAGATGGCATTAAACTGTGCCCACGTCATATTCCCATTGCCACTTCGAATTAGTAACCACCACCTTCGGGCTTCATCCTTCAGAGTATAGGTGGCTAGGAGGACTTTCTGGACTTCAAAACAAGGAAACACTTCATATAGCTTTTCCATTTCAAGTAACCATGTTTCTGTTTTCAACGGTTCAATTCCACCATAGAATGTCGGCGGTTTCATTTTCATGAATTTCTGTGTGAAGTTGATGATGTCATTATTATCTACTTCGGTCTGTGCCTGCGAAGGTGAAGGGGGTAAATGTTGTTGTCTTTGCTGTTGTGTCAAAGTTTCAGTCAATGCTGCAAGCATTTGTTCCATCCGGCCCATGCGAGCCTCTGAGGATTCACTTACATCGTTTCCCCTTGCACTCTCCATGTTGCTATAGAGACATCAAATGATAGTAAACATAGGCACAATCTTACTCGTTTCTTTCAATTCATTTGCTCAAATTTATATTCAATTTTCACTTAGATTACCACACACTCACACATGCAGATGGAATGCCCCTAACTTTTACTAGGACACCCTAAGCTCATATGGACCTGTGTGCACGAGAGAACACGTGCTCTGATACCACTCTGTCACGACCCAAACCCGCCCCTGTAGGTTTAACATCGTAACCGGCCAGTAATCCGTGGATCACTAAAGGCCTCTGAACAGATAAGCATATAGTAAGGGGCTGTGAAAGCAAATATACAAAACATAAATGGTCCAATGAGCTGTGACGATAAACATGGGACAGAATATTTCAAAACTTATATATATACATAAGCATGCCGGTCGAAGGACATCAATATTTACAAAACATTTACAAAAGTGTAATTCCTAGGACCCGACTTTACAAAACAGACAGAAACTAGCATGAGTACAAAAACAACCATGTAACTAGACTTCGATCGGAACCTCCTTGGGAGGCACAACGGTTGGTTGACAAAAACAGAAATAAAGGCCGTCAACTCTGGCCTTGATCACGCGTCGGCTCACCTACATACATAATATAAACTGTGAGCGAAAGCTCAGTGAACAATAACAGAGTAAAGGGGTTTCAATGAATGAGTCCGTACAGATTCAGAAATCATAATTCAGTTTCGTATCAAATTCATAGTTTGTCCAGCTCATATACAGAAATCATGAGTCATGTGTAAGCATACGTGATACATCCATTAGCATTAACAGAGCAGATACAGACACGTGAGGGTTACGAATAACCAGTTCCATAAAGGAACCTCCGGATCCGGGTAACAGAGAATAAATATGCTGAGCCCCATAATGGAGCCTCCGGTATGGGTAACAGAGTGCAGACAGATTAAGTTCCATGATGGAACCTCCGATACCGGGTAACAGCCAACACATATCACATGATGCTAAGGATGTCACGAATACATATCAGAAATTGGACATTCATTCATTATATAGAACTTAGCACTTTAGAATATATCACACAGAAAATAAATACAGTTGAACATAACTTTACTAAGTTATTACTCACAGTTTGTTTTGAGACAGATAGAGACAGACAGACGAAGCAGACTGATCAAACGGTACTCGGCACGTGACCTACATAACACATAACAGATACACACCTGAAACACACGTTCGAATTGTACATAACTTGTTTGTTTGCTCTCGGTGTGTTTCTAACCCTTAATCCTCATTATGGAATCTTAAACATGGCCTAGGAATGCCTAGGATGGAATGAGGATGCAAGAATGCATTGGAAAAGCATTTCTTAAAATTTGCTGAAATAAGGTCCACGCTCGAGCGTGGCTTTCCCCGCTCGAGCAGGCATGCAGATAATGAAGCTCTGCTCGAGCATGGACTTCCCCCGCTCAAGCGGACTGTAAACCCTAACAAAAGTACTGGATGCATGTTTTTCACGCTTGACGGGCGCTCAACCTCCGCTCGAGCGTGAGACGCAGACCCTCGATTGAGCGTAGATTCCCACGCTCGAGCGGACTGTAAAACACAAGAACTTCTGGGTATATCCATTCCACGCTCGAGCGTAAACATCAACGCTCGAGCGGAAGTGTACATACTCAGAGTGAACGCTCGAGCGTGAAGTCCCCCCGATCGAGCGTGGATCAAAATTCTGGAAATTCCAGATTTGATCTTCAAGCTCAAATCTAACCTTTGAACATCCAAAACTCATTTTTCTGGGCCAAAACTTGAGGAAAAGCATGAAAACTCATAAAACAACATGTATTAAAAATCATTTCAAGAAATCATGGTCCAAAAGTATGCCAATTGTACAAAATTCAACTTGGAACTCAAAGTTAATTCAAGAACATAACACGCATGTACATTTTTGAGCTATGGCCCTCCAAAACATGATCAATTGCTACTAAATAACATGAAACTCATTGTTTTCCCAAAGTTAGAGTGAAATCAGAACATGCATGAGGGAATTCTTTGAAAATTAAACTCAAAACATGGAAATTTATGCATACATGCATGGATTGACTTAGTTTCCTCCAATCCTAGCTCAAACATCACGTGGATTCAATTAATTTGCTTGAAATCTCACAAAATCTAGTTCAATTACACAACCAAGGGCTTGTTGTCTTTCCTAGTGACATGAATCCTCAAGGGTTGAAATTAAAGTCTCTAGTTCTTCATAATTCACCAACCATTCTAGCAATTCCCCTCTTGTTGAATTCAAATCTTGAACCTAAGGCTCCAATTCTTCAACTCTGTCCCTCTCTCACATTTTTGGGTCTTAGAGAACTCAAGGGTGCATGTAAGATGGAGAATGAGTGAGTGGAGTAACAAAATAGCTTATAAGTAGTAATTGACCAAGTTAAATCAATTGGCATTAATTTAATCTAATTTAATCGCTCTGAATCGAATTTTAATTAAACCTACCATAAAATTCTATAAATCCTAATTAGCATATAAATCAAGTCAATTTTTGATTCGAATGCCATAAGGCCTTCAATTCGTAAACCGAAACTAAAACGTGAACAGATCTTCCTACACCGAACAGATAGAGACCCAAAAAATAATGCAATACACATGCAAATTCATTCCAAATCCCTCCTAAATTATTGTTAGGAATAATTAAATACAGATTAACATTAATCAGAGGTCGAGGTTGTTACAAAAGATGCCCAAAAAGGGGAGGCAGAACACAGTTCCTGCAGTCCCTCAGCACGACAGGGCAAAAGGGCATTCTCACCGGCCTTCACGGGAAGTCGGGCATGGAGAATCAAAGAGGGCTGGAGAATGATGTTTGGGAGTTGGAATTTACAAGTTAAGGTTGGTTTAACACTTGTTGAAATTTAAAAATTTTAAAAGTTGAGTTAAACCGATGTCATATTTAACACTTGTTGAAATTTTAAAAATTTACAAGTTGAAGTTAAACCGAGAACATGTTTAACACTTGTTAAAAATTTAAGAATTTACAAGTTGAAGTTAAACCGAGGACTGTAGACACCCCATTTTTGACCATCCATAAGACTTGGACGCGACTGATGGTTTACATGGTAGAGAAAGTTGTGCAGGGGAAAGGTCTAATTTCTTCGGCAAGGAGAGAGTCAAATCTCAACTCCATACCCCTTTTTTTGGACCTAAACGATCTTGATCAAAAGATTTTAGACCTTAAAACCCTCTCTTTCAAAACGTTTTTGAAATAAAGTTTTTACGATGTTCCGGCGCTCGCATTTCGTTAAATGTTGCGCTTTTCGGTAAACCGAGCAAGGACAAAGTGGAAATGAATGAAAGAGAGATGAAATATTTGAAAAATATTTCAAAACACTTTACTTAGGGGTTTGGAGTTGAAGAAAAGAGGAGAAGAGGGAAGAAAACTGGTTCGGGAGAAGTTCGGCATGAATCCGGGTAGAGCCAAATCTGCGCGGCTTCACGGAAACTGGCATAACTTTTTCCACAGGAGGAATTTTCATGCGAGGTTGGCGCCATTGGAAAGCTAACTTCAAGGGCTTCAAAGTGGCCACATGGGAGGCCAGAAATTGTTCTGGCCGGCCACCTTTCTTTGGTCAAAAGTGATTCAGCATCACTCTGGTTGGACTGAAATCTGCGCGGCTTCACTAAAAAGGGCATAACTTTTTCCACAGGAGGAATTTTAATTCAAGGTTTGCGCCATTGGAAAGCTAACTTCTAGGGCTTCAATTTGGACACTTGAACGGCCACCATTGGACTTCCCTAGCACCCACCGGCCACCTTTCTTTCCGGTAGCCCATTTTTTTGTCCTGAAAGTAGCTGGCCGGCCAGAAAATCTAGCAGGCCGGCCACTTAGCTGGTGAAATGACTTTTTTGCCCTTTTTAACTAGCCGGCCATAACCCCCTCCCCAAGTGTGTCCTAGAAGTGAATTTTGTTTTGCACTTCGCCCATGTTCGAGGGTTTGGCACTTTTGGGGGAAAACTTGAATTAGTTTTCCCCCCCATTTTTCTCCCCTCTTTTCCACCCTTTTTGTCTATATAACTAGCCCTCTCAGCTGTGTTTAGGGGTTGGAAAATTTGGCTTTGAGCCTCTTGCATTGCATCCCTCTCTCTCTCTATTCCAAGCACCAAAACTCTCCAAATCCTACACCATTTCTACACCATCACCTAGTACCACACCACCATTCCATTCCAGCAGCTTGGAGGATCTTCTCAGAGCTTAGGAGGCATCTTTTCTCAAGCCAAAAAGCTATCAAAGACTAGGCTACAAGGGTAAGCACATTTCTCCTCTTTTTTGGCCTTATTTTGCTCAATATATTAGCTTCTCTTGCTTGCATTTTTGGGCTCCGTCCCTAACTGTAAAACATCATATTTTGAGGCCCTTTTCATGTTTTTTTAAGGGTCCTTCCCTGTTTAAGGTCCCTAGCCACCACTTGCCTCTTTACCTATCTTGTATCCCTCTTTCTTGCATAGCATTTTTGGCCTATATATAAACTATTTTGAGCTCTGTTGTAAACTGTAAAGTGGCTTATTTTGAGCCCCTATTCAACATTGAAGAAGGGCTCCTCACTGTTTGAGGCCTCTATCTGTCACTTGTCTCTTTACCCCTCTCTTGGCCTCATTTTTGCATGATTTGTTAGCCTCTTGTGCTTCTGTTTTTAGGCTCTGGCCCGAACTGTAAATGGCCTTATTTTGACCCCTTCTTTATGTTTCATTAAGGGTCTTTTACTGTTTGAGGCACCCTTTTTGTACTTTGTGTTTATACTCTCTTTTGGCCTTATTTTGCATAGTATTTTAAGCATGTTTGTGCACTGTTTTGGGTTTGATTATCAACTGTAAAATGCCATATTTTGGGTCCCTCTTCAACATTGTTGAAGGGCCCTCTTGTGTTTAAGGCCAGCAAGCATCACTTGCTTCTTTGTCCCCCTTTTGGCCCATTTTTGCATGCTAACTTAGGCCTATTTGTGCTCACTGTTTGGCCTTGCTTAAAACTGTAAATATGCTTATTTTGGGACTGACTTGATTCTGTATTTAGGTCTCATGTTCAAATAATGCATGCTTTGTATAGCTGTAAGCCATTCCATGTACCTAGTTTTGCATTTCGGGATCATTCCATGCATCGAGTGCCATGTTTCCATGATTCGGGGCTGTTTTGCATCATATTTTGCTACTGAAATTTGCTTGTTTGCATGCCATGTTCCATGCTTTGCCATGCTTTGTTAGAGTGGCATTCGTGCCTTAGGTTCGGTCCTCGGTTTGCGTGCACGCGTGCACACATCTCGAGTGTCTCATTTTCATCTTATGGCCTCCCATGTGAGTGTGGCTGAGGTCCACTTGTGTTGGTGTAAGTCCATTACGCATTGTGTATGCCATTTCATTTCGTAGCATTGCGTATGATTACAAAACTAAAAAGGAAATGAGCTTTCTTCTAATTTTATTATGGAAATATGATGGAGTTAGGGAATTATACTAGAGAAATTATGGACAAGAGAAAGCAAAAAGATGGAGAGAAGACGGAGGGAATTTACATGTCTTATTATCTTGGCATAAAGGCCAATATATAGACTTACAAGGTGAATACAAACAATACAACTTAATGCATATCTAACATATCTAACTTGTATCTAACTTTGCAAGACTTTTCGTATAAAGTTTGCAAAAGTTCAACTCTTTAGGCAAGCCTAGGCATAGGCTTTTTGACAAGTTTACCTAAAAATAAATACAAAGAGACAAAAATACAAAAGGACTACAATTATTTGCTCTTTGCTACAGTTTTGTCAATTATATATACACTGATACACACTGTCTATCCTCCCCGGTTTTCAAAGAGATACACTGTTGGAGATAAGCTTTGGCTAAGCTGATTTGTCGTGTAGCGTCGGCTGAAAGGATGAGGCTGATTACTTTCCGCCAAATAATGCAGATTGTTTCACGTGTCCTGGATAAGGTTGGAGTCGATCAAGATACAACTGCATTTGATAGTGGGGTCCACTATGCTTCCATCCTGTTGATGAGATTGTGATATTCTTCATCAGTCTCTGATGGAGGAGAATCCGGATCTTGGTTGTATTGCTCATTCCGAAAATGTTCTACATCATCCGCGATCATGGCTAATTCCAATGGAAGGTCCAAATTATTTCTCTTTTTGAGATTTATTAACATGTCAAGAGCCTCATTAATTTGCGTTGGAGACCTTTGATATGTGATGGGAAAATGGGTTACAAATAATATTCTTCCATCTGTAACCATGAATGGCAATTTTGCTGAGCCATGGATGTTGGACGCTGATTGTGAAACAGATATTAGACTGTCTATCCAATATTCTGTCAAAGAAAGTTTTTGGATATTTTCCAATCGCTCTCTCCGGTGATCTTCATCTAAATAATCATCTTCAAATTCAAAATCTTCAGTTTCTTTAAGATACCAAATCTGGTATGGTTGGAAAAAATGTTCTCGTTCTCGCCAACCAACAGTGCTGGAAATCCAGAAAGTAAAATATTTGCCCCATCGAAAGCCTTTTACTATCCATGAGAGCATTGCTTTGATGATCATTGGAAAATCTATCCATTGGATTGGATCTAGAATTTGAAAAATAACTTGATTAGTTATTCCCCAATCTATATCCTCAAAAAACCACATGTCATGGTTTGCCATGATGGTTATTTTGGGAATTCCATCTTTCAAATTTAATTTATCATAAGATCGTTCTAAGATTTGTCTAATCTTATCATGATGATCTTCAACTCGATTTTTGATTAACATAAAAATTTCTTTTGGAAGCAAAGTTCTTGCTTTTTCAAAAAGACAAATTCTTTTTATTTGTTCAAAAACTGGATAAGAAAACTCATCTGATATGAGGTCTGATAGTTGAAGAAAATTGTTTATTTTTTCAAAATTAAAATCTTCATTCCAATTCATTTGTTTAAGAATATTGAAACAAAGATTTTGTAAATCTTTTAGTTTAGCTGTTTGCTCAGCTAATTTGTTGGCCAAAACTCCCATGTGTTTTCGAAATTTCACTTTGTTGTCTACAATGTGAGTTTTCCAAACTCCATTGAGTTCTGTATAAATTTCTCTGGATATACCAGGGTTGAAAAAATCTTTTATTTCAGATTCATCTGGTCTAGATGTCTGAATATTAGTTGGAACTGGGTTAGTTCTCATTTGATTCCTTTGAAAAATAGGCATGGCTGGTGCACTGTAAAAAGCTTTTTTAGCTTTGGTCAGGCTATCATATGCTTTAAAGTTTGCTCCTGAGTATCCACAAACTTGAAGATTGGCTTCGTTCCAGTCTGTGTAAATTCCAGGTTGTCTTCCTGAAAACACAACATAAACTTTTTCTTTTCAGGGTATTGCTTTTTTAGCAATTGTCACCCAATCTCCTTGAGCGGGTTGTTTACCCTTATCCATTGTTTTCCTCTTGGTCTAGAGGTCTTCTGCACAAATTAAATTTACTTGTTTAGCAATTTAATTTTCTGAAACAATTTCTGCTAAGAAAATCTGCAAGAAAATTGTTAGTACCTTTAAGATGTTCTACTTCAAAGGTATATTCAGAAATTTTATTATACCAGGCTAGTCGTCTTCCTTGCTCAATAGGTTTTTTATTGATTAAGAAATCTCTTACTGCCTTATTATCAGTGCGTACAATAAAATTTTCTGGGGCTAAATAAATATGAAAACTTTTTATTGCCAATTTTATTGCAAGTAATTCTTTTTCGAAAATAATATATTTCTGTTCATTTGGTTTAAATGTTCCATAATTATATCCGCAAATTAATTCTTCTTTTTGTAATTTTATGAGTATTGAATTTTTTCTTGGTCTAATCCCATTTTCTGATAAAGGTATCTCTTTATCATGCCATAAATTACAGGGTATAGCTTTAAGAACACATCCCCAACATGCTTCTGAAGCATCTGTTTCTAGAATTAATTTATCACCTGTTTTAGGAAGATAAACATCTGGTAAAGTTTTAACATGTTCTTTAATTTGTTTAATTAAAGCAACATCTTCTGTTGTCCATTCAAAAATAACGTTTTTTTCTTAATTTGGTTAACCATGGAATTTCTATTTTTGAAAGATTTTTAATAAAATTTCGTCCGTAATTTAAAATGCCTAATAAACTCTGTAATTGTGTTATATTTTCAAGAGTATCAGGAAAATCTCGTACTTTGGACAAAATATGTTCTTGTAATTTTAAACCTTTCTGGTCTAAAATTATTCCCAAAAATTCAATTGATTCTTTTTCTAGTTCAATCTTTTTTGGAGACAAAATAATTCCATGTTTTTGAAATTTTTCACAAATTAATTTTAAATGTTTCTTATGTTCCTCCTTGGTTTTAGAGAAAATAAGTATATCATCAATATAAACTACACAACAATCTTTAAGGTCTTTAAAAATTATATCCATCCACCGTTGAAATACCTGTGGTGCAATATTTAACCCAAAAGGCATAACATTCCAGTGGTAATGTCCTCTAGGTGTACTGAAGGCTGTCAATTTTTTTGACTCTTCAGTCAATTGAATTTGCCAAAATCCACTTTTACAATCAAATTTGCTAAAGATTTTTGATCCTTTGGTTAAGTTAATCAAAACATCTTTTCGTGGAATAAAATATCCATCAAATTCTAAATTTTCATTTAGCCGTTTATAGTTGACTACTATTCGGGCTTTTCCTCTTTTAATTTCAGCATGGTTTCTTACCATAAAAGCTGGACTAGAGTGAGGGCTTTTGGTTTCTTCAATTAACTTTTTGTCTAAAAGTTCTTGGAGTTGAATATCAAATTCATCTATATCTTGTCTAGTATAGATCATTGGTCTTACTCTAATGATAACATTAGGGTCTTTCAATTTTAAACTACAATAACGTGGGCTACGTTGCCATAGTTTTAATGGATGTTCACTAAAATTTTCTTCTAAAATTTTATAAATCCAGTGTGATTCATCAATGGTTTTGATGATGGGAGTTAAGTCACCACGCGGCACGGGCACAAACTCTTTATCACAAATGTATTTATGTTGTTCTAACAAGGGAATATGAATTAAGACATTGTTTATGCTTAATGAAATAGCCTTTTCCTGTATTTGCATTGGAAGGTATTTATATATAAAATTATTACCAAGAAGAAAATCTCCATGCATATACGGAAAACATAAAATTTTTGGTATAATGAATTTGCTGTCATTTAACCAAATAGCTATATTTTTAGCCTTGAATTGTATGGAAGTATGGTTGCCATCTATTCCAGTGACTAAAATTGGATGCTTCATTAGTGTCCATTTTTCTTTTGGTATGGCATTCCATTTACATGAGCTGACTGTAGCTCCTGTGTCTATGAGAACACTGAGGCTATAGGGTTTATAACCGGCAAAATTAAATGTTCCCAATACATATGTATATCTTCTTTTTCCTTGGCTAGGACAAAAAAATAATATCATCATTTTTTGTTTGAAAATGATACATATAAGCAGATTTAATATGTTCAAGTTTTCTTGTTCCTGGAAAAATAGGAATCTAAACATTATTTGAAGTAATAGATTCTTGATTAGTGCATTGTGTATGCCATGTTACCTCGTGCATCGTGTATGCCATTTCATAGCATTGTGCATGTTAGGTTGTATCTTAGTTGCATTCATGCATGTCATGCATATTACATTGTGTTTGGGATAGGAGTTAGCCCGAGCACGGGAAACGAGGGACGTTTCGTACTTCGAGTGACGGAATGTGTCTCAATTCCCAGTCACCGACACTCCGGATTATCCATGATGGAGTCTCGGTCTTGTTGTGTTTTCATGTGTATTCATTCCATATTGAGTTGTGCAATTCGACTCCTCGGCCATCATGCATCGATATGCGTGATTGGTGGCACGAGGATCGAGACATGCATATATTTGTGAAAATACATTGTCGTGCCCCTTTTCTGCTCTTTATTGCAGCAAAAACAAGAATCAGCAGCCTTCCGGAGTTTGGCATGCATTCCAAGAATAAATGCAAACAGAGGCTAACTGGGGCATCGCCATGGATTTCCGCGCAAGGGCAACCCGGACATGCATCATTCATCATATGGAAAAGAGTCAAGGCAGTCCCTGGCTTGCATGCCAGTTTATTATTTTTCTTAGTTAATTTTGTTAATTAATTAGGAATTTTGTACATATTTGGATTGTATTATTTATTTGGACTGTACTATTCGGGACTGTATATTATTCATTCGGACCCTCCGAGCGAGGGCAATGTTGTAATAAGTGTGCGTGAGTGTGATGTATGTCTTCCAACCCCACGTCTTTCTCCCTTTTATTTACCAGCTTATGATGGTTAGATTAGGGCATATTTCAATTAGCATACAGTATGATAGCATGTTTGCATTCATTCATCTGTCTTGCATGCACCAGGCTCGGCGCATCATACTAACTGCATTTGTATTTCAATTTCAAGTTGAATACATGTTAGCTGTAGCATCATCATATGCCATGTTTAGGATAGCCGAGCCTGCTATTGTAGTTGCATTCCTGCATGTGTTGCATTAGGCATCCCTGTATAATTAGGATCATGCATGATTTCTAATTAGCTTCTATTTTGGCTTGGAGTACTCGGTAAGTTTTATGCTTTAGCATCCTTGCATGCGTGTGAGTGACTGCCATGATAGCATGCTTACCATGAGGCTATTTGCTTATGTGATATAACTGCTTGAATGCCTGAGGGTGAAGGTTGGGTCACTTAGATTGGAACAAATCATTGACTGTGAGTTTTAAGCCCACTAGATAGTGGCAAAACCATGTTTTCTAAGCCCACCCGAGGGTGGCAAATCCACGTCTTAGCCTACTTGCGAGTAGCACCATCAAACCATTCTCAAATAAACAAACATGAAATGTTTTGTTCCAATTCAGGCGATCCAGTCTATACTTGTATGCTGTGCGCATCACATAGTAAATCTAGGCTAATAACCGGAATAAGAACACATAACGTTTTCAAAACTAGATATCATGGTTAGTAGAGGCCGATCTTTGATCGGGCGAGCGGGGGTGCTCACGAAGTGACCTTCCCCAATCGTACCCAAGTTCCCGAGCCGAGGCAACTTTGGTGATGACGGACACGTGGCCTTAGGCAACGAGTCAGGGTTTCCTAAATTTCCCAAAATAAAATATTTAGGTGGCGACTCTGTATCTGGCAAAGCAGTCCATGTTTGGCACTTCTTTCTAAAAATCTGTTTTCTCAAAACGATTTGCCGGATTTGCACTCTTTGGTTCAAGATTAGAACCGTGACACGAAATCGAGTCCGAACTGTAGCGAGGTCCCCCGCGGGCTTGTCTACAGTTTCTGGCGACTCCGCTGGGGAATTAGAGAACTTGACTCGAACTCATGATATCTTGTTTTAACTACACTTATGTGTTTCTTTGCATTGCATTTGCATTGGTGCGCCTAGGACACCGTGTTTGCCATCTGCTATTCCTGAACGGTTTGCCGGAGGCTTGTCTTGTCAAGGCATGACCATAAGGCTGACCGGTTGTGGGCTCTGCCAGTATGGGAACACAAACCCCGGTCTTACCGGGGCACCCCTTTTTGACCATTCGACCTAGTGCATATCGAAATCCATAGTGACCATTCCAAACTAGGACAGGTTGCTTACCCGATTTAGGTTGTTTGAAACCGCTACATGCGTAGTGAAACCCTAGCTCCTGACAAAATAGGACAGGGAAACCCTACCCCAACATAGGGGTGTTTTGGCTCTCACTTACTTGTTATGTGCTTTTAGAGTGCGTCTCTACAGGAATGCATGTATCAGTTTACAAGCTTGGGCATCAGGCCTGCGGGCACTAGTTCAGTATTTTGGGGATTCAGTTTACCTGAGGGTATCAGATTTGAGGCAGAATTTTAGGCAGAAATTAGTAACGAGTGCAGTCATTCAGCTACGCTCGTATCTGTTTTAGTGAAGTTGAGTTGAGGTGCTGTCTGTTTTCTCTTTTGCTAGGTAGTCCTGGAACCATAGCTTCAGAAGGCTCCGATATCCCCCGGGCACATTGGACTACTGCTGATAGACTTTGCTAGGTCAGAAATTCAGTTCAAGGGCAACCAGTTTTCCTTCGCCAGTGGTAAGGCAAAGGAAGGCCAGACAAGGTTCATTTGTTCACCTGATCCGACAGTCACCAGTCACACCATCAGTAGACCCGTGATGGCACAGGGTTCCGAAGAATTTGTGGCTATGATAACAGCGTTAAATCAGGGAACTGCAATGCAGGATGAGACCAGTGCTGAAACGCAACGCCCATCTGGGGCATCTGCCTCGCATCCAGCTTCGGGACTCCAGCCGAACTTTGATCCACATCTGCCAGCTGAAGATTTGCAGAGTCCAGATCTCCGAGAAAAGTTGACTCAAGCTCGAGTTTCCACTCCCCTGGTGCAGCCTACTGAGAGGCTTCATCCCTCTGATATCAATGAATTCAATCTGACTGCAGTGAAAATTGCGAACCTTGAGAAGCAATTCAAAAGGACAGAGGGCCTTAACTCCATTCACGACATTGAGGATAGGTCTGCCGAGGTTGCCGTAAGGCTCCCAGTCGGGAGTACCAATGCTAGCGGTAGCACTGTTCCCAAACTCGCTAAAGTCAACACAGTCACCATAGCCGACCCTTTTACCAAGGCCAGCCTACAAATAGCCAGCCCAGCCCGAGCTCAGGGTAGATTTTTCACTCCCCTCCATATGAGCCTAACCAGCGCATTAAAAGTCTTGATGGAAAGAGGGCATCTCAAACCCCTTAATCCTCAACCTTTGCCAAACCCACTCCCTGCCAAGCATAACCCCAGCAAATACTGTGTATATCATCAGCAGCGCGGCCATGGCACCGATGGTTGCTACCGCCTTCATTATGAGATCCAGAATCTCATTGACAACCGGACAATAGCTCCACTTCAAAACCCCAAGGACCAAGTACCTCATCCACATCTCAACCTCAGCCATACACTGCCACCCACCTACAACCCCAGTATATACCCCCCGACCCATATACTCAAGCCCGAGATGTTTATCCCGGAAAGCATGGGCTTAAGCACGATGGATGCACTTGAACCCCAATCACCTCAAACCCGTGAACCTACTACTTCTGAGCTGGGGAGCATGATTGAAGATCTTCAGAGAACAGTGGCAGATTTAACCCTTGGAGTTTTGGCGCCATCATCAACCACATCGCCTACCAGGGAGTTCATGTTAAAACGCTCCCCAATCTTGGGACTGACTACATTTGAAGAAAGTCAAACCCTTGGCAAAGTGGAGGCAGGTGGTAAGAACGAGGTAGGGGCGGGCATGGATCCCCATAAACATCTTCTGTTGGCTGTTGAGGCTTTGAAAGCCGAGGGACTGAACAAACAGCAAGTGCTTGCAGTGGTTGCAAAAACTGTGGATGATACTTTTGCCACTCAAGTTGGGGGCAATCTGAATCAAGGGGAAAACCGGGAAAAGGGCCGTCGTACCAGAGATGATCCTGTTAGCTCTAATCCTCCACTCGGAAGAGATCAACAAACCAGGCCAGCACCTGCCAATCCCTTTGCTGGTGCGCCCAGCAAAAATCCACAAACCTTGAAGTACCAACCCCGAGGTCGGAGGGTCTTCCATGCCCTTTATATGCCTTTGTCCAAAGCTCTCCAAATCCTTGTTGGACAAGGCCATCTGAAACCCCTTGAGCCTCGGCCTCTCCCGAACCCTCTTCCGGCTACACATGATGCTACCCAGTACTGCGCGTACCATCAGCAAACTGGCCATACTACCGACGACTGCTTCCGTCTTCGCCATGAAGTACAGGATCTGTTTGACAACAGGGTTGTCTTCCTGCCAAGCTCTGCAAAGTCTATTGGCACTGGATCGGTGAACTTGGGAGATAATGTGATGTCATTGGGGGAATGAACCACCTGCGGGCAGCGCTCAGTTAACTCCAGATATGGTGGATGGCATGCACTGTTTTGAGCATTTGCGAATGCTAGCTTTTGTGCTTTCTAACTTGGGTATTGGGTCAGTCTTGTTATTTTGTTTTTGAGTCCGTCTTTTTGTTTTGAGTCAGTCTCTTTTGTTTTGGGTCTGTCTTGTTGTATCGAGTCAGTCCTGTTGTATAAGAGTCGGGTGATTCCCGGGGGAGGTGTTACCTCGGGCGTCACCATTTTGTTTTGTGTTTGTCTTTCCGTTTTGTTTTGAGTCTGTTTCTGCCAGGGAGCTAGTAATGCCAACAGATTTGAATGAACAGCAGTGATTTTCACATTCTTGTGCTCGCTTCTGCCTTGTGCCAGCTGTGCCAGAAGTTTTGAATGAAATGGCAGTGCATTCCACCTGCTCTCTTGTGCCTTGAAATTATTGCATTGACCTAAGTTTTTCAAAAAATTTTTGAACACTGCGGTGAAAACGAAGAGGAAGGAATTCCTCGGGATTTGCAAAACTTTGATCAATTGAGAGAAAGAGAGGCGTGCTAAGCCCTTAATGAATGAAATCATGCTTGTTAGCGTGAGTACTGAGAAAGACCCCGGCTTGATCCAGACTGGTTTCACACTATCTTTAGCGCGAGCGATTTGTCGCTTTCTTAAAAATTTTCAAAAATGAAATGTTTTGCGCGGTCCTGTGAAGACCTGTGTGGAATCGCTCTTGAGATTGTGCAGCTTAGGATCGCTCTCAGCCTTGAGACTTGAGCCCTTGCTTTCAAACCTTGACCTTGGATTTAGAGTGTTCAACGGTCAACCGCGATATGAGGCCTGTGTGGCCAGATTTGAAACAGCCCTCGAACAAGAGGCACCAAAGTCAGATCAAGAAGATCAGACCCCATCAGAAGAAGCTTGCGAAGCTAGAACAGAAACACCCCTCGAACTAGGGGCGAAAATGTCCGATGTGCTCAAAGAGCCGAAGATGGATCCTTCTGCAAATCGATACAATAGCCACTCTCTTGGATACGGATGGCTTCGAGATCCTAAAACCATTTGGCATGGACTTGTTACACTTTTACCCTTTGAGAGGCTCGCTGGGCCGAAAACCCGGAAAGGGCGACCTAGGCAAAAGTTAGAGCAAGAAAAGATATATACAAAAAGCAAAAAGAAAAAAAAGAAGAAAAGCAAAAAAAGAGAAAAAAAAAGAAAAAAAGAGAAGAAAAGAATTGAAAAGAAAAGAAAGACAGAAGCTCGCAAGGTCGAAAACCCGCGACGGGCGCCTTGGCAAAAGTTAGAGCCTAAAAAGGAGAGGTTAATACCCGAGTGTACCTTCACCCTGAACTACGTAAGGCTTGATTCCCATCTTTGGGATACGTAGGCAACTTCATTCTGAAGTCCAGCCGTAAAACAATTCAAATTCGATTGTGTCCATGCGATAGTTCTGGTCATCTTTGTCTTCTCTATATCCGAGAGTTTGGTTGTGTTCGTCACTTTGAGGACTGACTACAATGCGCTGCGGTGCCATTCAAACAAGGGGCAACTTTCCGTTGCCATTCAATGCGCTGCGGTGCCGTTCAAACAAGGGGCAACTTTCTGTTGCCATGTAGCTCTCTTCAAGCAAAGGGCAATTTTCCTTCGGATCTGAGGTTGTGCATCTCGAGAGTGGTTTCTATGCTCGTTGAGCAGTGGCCGTTTGCAAAAATAGTTTTTGAGAATTTTTACTGAGGTTGACTAATTCTCTCGAAAATTATCCCATTTTTCTAAAACTGGACCATTTCTTGGACCCAAAAAAGGAAAATTTTCAATGTTCATAGCCTGACTTGCATGATTTAAAATCAAAAAGTTGAACAAGCATGTTAATCTAACTCTCATTTTGGTCAAAAAATTTTTTTAGGAGAAAACTAAAACAAAAAAATGGTCAAAATGATGAATTAGGGGCACAGTTGAGTCAGGCTTCCTGTCTTTCCCCATTGTCAACATACTTGCCAAGAAGGGCACTCTACCTGCCAGAAAAGGGCATAACTGAAGTTAACAGCAAATGGCAGAAAGCTCTCACCCTCCAAGCAACGAGGTATCAAGCCAAGTGCGAAGCACGAACTGGAATGGGGCAAGATATTCCACTCCATCATCTGGACAGATTTTATCACGTCCAAACTCCCCAGCAAGGCATCATCAACTGATGTTAGCTGCAGATTTGCTACACACCCAGTTGTAGCGCAACCCTTCTATGGGAGGAATTCACTAGCTGTGAACGGAAGAAAGAGAATCTGGCAGCATACTAGGGGCAAGAGCCCGCAACTTCCTGTTTATCCATCAACCACCCAGGGGAGGGATTGAAAAATGAGAGATTGAAGAATAGAGAGATGTGCGATGAGAGAAAAAGTGAGAAAAGGGCTTTTTCAGAAAACAAGAGATTGAGTGCCAGAGTGATGTGAGAATCACAAATGAGAAAGGTGGGAAACACTACCCGGTGAAACAGGCCCCCTGTGCACGTCTGAGTGTCGTGTCTTTTTGTTTTATCTCAATTCTTGTTTTGAGTCGTTTCGATTGTTACTCGATGTGTCTAGGTGTTGTGCCTTTTATTTTCTTGTTGAGTCGTTTTGCTGTGTTTAGTCGTAGGCTCAATACCTGGTCGAAAACTCATCTCTCAATTTCAAAAATAAAATCGTTTTGTGCTCCGAGTGCCGTGCCGGTCTCCGCATTTGTGCAAAACAGAATTTGTTCTTTCATAAAACCACAAGGTTCAACCTAGGTCATGTGAGAATAGTAAAACCAGGACTTATCTGAAGCTATATGGGTTCCAGACCGCAAAGCCAAAGAAAAGAGGGAAAATTTGGGGCATCCGGGTTTGTTTCAACTTCCACAAGTTCCGTTTTGCATCCTGTCTTTTCAGATTAGACTGTCTGTTCAGAATGAGCTGTGTTCCAAATAAACCGAATACTGTGCTATGAGTTGCGTATTCAGAATGAGCAGTGTGCTGATATGAACTGTGTGTTCAAAGTGAGCAGAATACTGTGTTGACTGTTTCACTGTCTCAAGCCAGAATGGCGATCAGAAGTGCTCTCCCTGAGTACCATTCCCCGTCAGAGTTATCTTGGATTTTGTTTGCAATGAGGGAAAGTTGTGAATATGATTAGAAAGAAAAGTGACATCCGTGGCTTTTTCGTGTAGAGATTACCCCTTGTCAGCAAGAAATCATTCTACCATTCTTCCACTCGCGTGAGGCGCATTTGGATTTCGAATCCACCTTTCCTTCTTTCACGTGAAACGTGTTAGGTTACACCATTGTTTACCCGGTTAAAACCTTCCCTCTCTCCGTATGAAATACGTTGAGATACGCCTGTTGGTTACACCATTGTTATTCTCCCCGGTTAAAACTTTCCCTCTCTCCGTATGAAGTACGTTGAGATACGCCTGTTGGTTACACCATTGTTTAACCGGTTAAAACCTTCCATCTCTCCGTATGAAATACGTTGAGATACGCCTGTTGGTAACACCATTGTTTACCCGGTTAAAACCTTCCCTCTCTCCGTATGAAGTACGTTGAGATACGCCTGTTGGTTACACCATTGTTTACCCGGTTAAAACCTTCCCTCTCTCCGTATGAAGTACGTTGAGATACGCCTGTTGGTTACACCATTGTTTACCCGGTTAAAACCTTCCCTCTCTCCGTATGAAATACGTTGAGATACGCCTGTTGGTTACACCATTGTTGTTTTTCCCCCCGGTTAAAACCTTCCCTCTCTCCGTATAAAATACGTTGAGATATGCCTGTTGGTTACAGCATTGTTATTCTCCCCGGTTAAAACCTTCTCCGGTTGCGTTGTGTGCGCACTTGAGCGGTTGTTTTTGGACCTCTTCTCACGATTTCTGCGTGGTTAGAGTGTTCTTTTCCTCACACGATTTCAGCGTGTTTGGAATCTATCCCAGGTTGCGTTGTAGACGCGCTGGGCGGGTTGTTTTTGGACCTTCTCTCACGATTTCAGCGTGGTTTGAGTGTCCCCTTCCTCACATGATTTCAGCGTGTTTGGAATTTATCTTAGGTTGCGTGTAACACACTCCTGATTGATTTTCTTTGTTCTTCCTCCACTCACGAGTCCAACGTAGTTGGCGTATGTCACCATTTTGCATCTATTGTACTCTCTGTTGCATCGCATTTATTATCTATTGCATCACATCTATTACATCCATTGCATCGTATCTGTTTTATTGTCTGGTCTGGGAGACCTTAAATCCTCTGGTCTAAGGAGACCTTAAATCCTGCATCATCATTCGCGCTGTTTTGTGCATCGTACTTGCATTTAGGGGAAAGGTCCAATTTCTTCGGCAAGGAGAGAGTCAAATCTCAACTCCATACCCCTTTTTTTGGACCTAAACAATCTTGATCAAAAGATTTTAGACCTTAAAACCCTCTCTTTCAAAACGTTTTTGAAATAAAGTTTTTACGATGTTCCGGCGCTCGCATTTCGTTAAATGTTGCGCTTTTCGGTAAACCGAGCAAGGACAAAGTGGAAATGAATGAAAGAGAGATGAAATATTTGAAAAATCTTTCAAAACACCTTACTTAGGGGTTTGGAGTTGAAGAAAAGAGGAGAAGAGGGAAGAAAACTGGTTCGGGAGAAGTTCGGCATGAATCCGGGTAGGGCCAAATCTGCGCGGCTTCACGGAAACTGGCATAACTTTTTCCACAGGAGGAATTTTCATGCGAGGTTGGCGCCATTGGAAAGATAACTTCAAGGGATTCAAATTGGCTACATGGGAGGCCAGCAATTGTTCTGTCTGGCCACCTTTATTTGGTCAAAAGTGATTCAGCATCACTCTGGTTGGACCGAAATCTGCGCGGCTTCACCAAAAAGGGCATAACTTTTTCCATAGGAGGAATTTTAATGCAAGGTTTGCGCCATTGGAAAGATAACTTCCGGGGCTTCAATTTGGACACTTGAACAGCCACCATTGGACTTCCCTAGCACCCACCGGCCACCTTTTTTTCCGGCAGCCCATATTTTTGTCCTGAAAGTAGCTGGCCGGCCAGAAAATCTAGCAGGCCGGCCACTTAGTTGGTGAAATGACTTTTTTGCCCTTTTTAACTAGCCGGCCATAACCCCCTCCCCAAGTGTGTCCTAGAAGTGAATTTTGTTTTGCACTTCGCCCATGTTCGAGGGTTTGGCACTTTTGGGGGGAAACTTGAATTAGTTTTCCTCCCATTTTCCCCCCCTCTTTTCCACCCTTTTTGTCTATATAACCAGCCCTCTTAGCTGTGTTTAGGGGTTGGAAAATTTGGCTTTGAGCCTCTTGCATTGCATCCCTCTCTCTCTATATTCCAAGCACCGAAACTCTCCAAATCCTACACCATTTCTACACCATCACCTAGCACCACACCACCATTCCATTCCAGCAGCTTGGAGGATCTTCTTAGAGCTTAGGAGGCATCTTTTCTCAAGCCAAAAAGCTGTCAAAGACTAGGCTACAAGGGTAAGCAAATTTCTCCTCTTTTTTGGCCTTATTTTGCTCAATATATTAGCTTCTCTTGCTTGCATTTTTGGGCTCCATCCCTAACTGTAAAACATCATATTTTGAGGCCCTTTTCATGTTTGTTTAAGGGTCCTTCCCTGTTTAAGGTCCCTAGCCACCACTTGCCTCTTTACCTATCTTGTATCCCTCTTTCTTGCATATCATTTTTGGCCTATATATAAACTGTTTTGAGCTCTGTTGTAAACTGTAAAGTGACTTAGTTTGAGCCCCTCTTCAACATTGAAGAAGGGCTCCTCACTGTTTAAGGCCTCTATCTGTCACTTGTCTCTTTACCCCTCTCTTGGCCTCATTTTTGCATGATTTGTTAGCCTCTTGTGCTTCTGTTTTTAGGCTCTGGCCCAAACTGTAAATGGCCTTATTTTGACCCCCTCTTTATATTTCATTAAGGGTCTTTTACTGTTTGAGGCACCCTTTTTATACTTTGTGTTTATACTCTCTTTTGGCCTTATTTTGCATAGTATTTTAAGCATGTTTGTGCACTGTTTTGGGTTTGATCATCAACTGTAAAATGCCATATTTTGGGCCCCTCTTCAACATTGTTGAAGGGCCCTCTTGTGTTTAAGGCCAGAAAGCATCACTTGCATCTTTGTCCCCCTTTTGGCCCATTTTTGCATGCTAACTTAGGCCTATTTGTGCTCACTTTTTGGCCTTGCTTAAAACTGTAAATATGCTTATTTTGGGACTGCCTTGATTCTGTATTTAGGTCTCATGTTCAAATAATACATGCTTTGTATAGCTGTAAGCCATTCCATGTACCTAGTTTTGCATTTCGGGATTATTCCATGCATCGGGTGCCATGTTTCCATGATTCGGGGCTGTTTTGCATCATATTTTGCTACTGAAATTTGCTTGTTTGCATGCCATGTTCCATGCTTTGCCATGCCTTGTTAGAGTGGCATTCGTGCCTTAGGTTCGGTCCTCGGTTTGCGTGCACGCGTGCACGCATCTCGAGTGTCTCATTTTCATCTTATGGCCTCCTATGTGAGTGTGGCTGAGGTCCACTTGTGTTGGTGTAAGTCCATTACGCATTGTGTATGCCATTTCATTTCATAGCATTGCGTATGCTAGGTTGTATGTTAGTGCATTGTGTATGCCATGTTACCTCGTGCATCGTGTATGCCATTTCATAGCATTGTGTATGTTAGGTTGTATCTTAGTTGCATTCATGCATGTCATGCATATTACATTGTGTTTGGGATAGGAGTTAGCCCGAGCACGGGAAACGAGGGACGTTTTGTACTTCGAGTGACGGAACGTGTCTCAATTCCCAGTCACCGACACTCCGGATTATCCATGATGGAGTCTCAGTCTTGTTGTGTTTTCATGTGCATTCATTCCATATTGAGTTGTGCAATTCGACTCCTCGGCCATCATGCATCGATATGCGTGATTGGTGGCACGAGGATCGAGACATACATATATTTGTGAAAATACATTGCCGTGCCCCTTTTCTGCTCTCTATTGCAGCAAAACAAGAATCAGCAGCCTTCCAGAGTTTGGCACGCATTCCAAGAATAAATGCAAATAGAGGCTAACTGGGGCATCGCAATGGATTTCCGCGCAAGGGCAACCCGGACATGCATCATTCATCATATGGAAAAGAGTCAAGGCAGTCCCTGACTTGCATGCCAGTTTATTATTTTTCTTAGTTAATTTTGTTAATTAATTAGGAATTTTGTACATATTTGGACTGTATTATTTATTTGGACTGTACTATTCGGGACTGTATATTATTCATTCGGACCCTCCGAGCGAGGGTAATGTTGTAATAAGTGTGCGTGAGTGTGATGTATGTCTTCCAACCCCACGTCTTTCTCCCTTTTATTTACCAGCTTATGATGGTTAGATTAGGGCATATTTCAATTAGCATACAGTATGATAGCATGTTTGCATTCATTCATCTGTCTTGCATGCACCAGGCTCGGCGCATCATACTAACTGCATCTGTATTTCAATTTCAAGTTGAATACATGTTAGCTGTAGCATCATCATATGCCATGTTTAGGATAGCCGAGCCTGCTATTGTAGTTGCATTCCTGCATGTGTTGCATTAGGCATCCCTGTATAATTAGGATCATGCATGATTTCTAATTAGCTTCTATTTTGGTTTGGAGTACTCGGTAAGTTTTATGCTTTAGCATCCTTGCATGCGTGTGAGTGACTGCCATGATAGCATGCTTACCATGAGGTTGTTTGCTTATGTGATATAACTGCTTGAATGCCTGAGGGTGAAGGTTGGGTCACTTAGATTGGAACAAATCATTGACTGTGAGTTTTAAGCCCACTAGATAGTGGCAAAACCATGTTTTCTAAGCCCACTCGAGGGTGGCAAATCCACGTCTTATCCTACTTGCGAGTAGCACCATCAAACCATTCTCAAATAAACAAACATGAAATGTTTTGTTCCAATTCAGGCGATCCAATCTATACTTGTATGCTGTGCGCATCACATAGTAAATCTAGGCTAATAACCGGAATAAGAACACATAACGTTTTCAAAACTAGATATCATGGTTAGTAGAGGCCGATCTTTGATCGGGCGAGCGGGGGTGCTCACGAAGTGACCTTCCCCAATCGTACCCAAGTTCCCGAGCCGAGGCAACTTTGGTGATGACGGACACGTGGCCTTAGGCAACGAGTCAGGGTTTCCTAAATTTCCCAAAATAAAATATTTAGGTGGCGACTCTGTATCTGGCAAAGCAGTCCATGTTTGACACTTCTTTCTAAAAATCTGTTTTCTCAAAACGATTTGCCGGATTTGGACTATTTGGTTCAAGATTTAGAACCGTGACACGAAATCGAGTCCGAACTGTAGCGAGGTCCCCGCGGGCTTGTCTACAAGGACATGTTTAACACTTGTTGAAATTTTAAGAAAAATTTACAAGTTGAAGTTAAACCGAAGTCATGTTAACACTTGTTGAAATTTTAAAAATTTTCAAGTTAAAGTTAAACTAAGGTCATGTTTAACACTTGTTGAAATTTTAAAAATTTACAAGTTGAAATTAAACCGAGGTCATGTTTAACACTTGTTGAAATTTTAAAAAAAATTTACAAGCTGAAGTTAAATCGGGGTTATGATTAAAGGAAGGAATGATATAGGTTCCATTACCTCAAGATGCCGAGGTAATAGAACCTAGGGGGTAGTTGTGGGGACATAATTTTTGAATGACAACACGTGGCCGAGGTGTCACCGAAGTGCCGGCCGAGGTGTCACCGAAGTGCTAGCCGAGGTGCCACGTGTCATGGTCATGACGTCGAGATCATCTCGGCTAGGCCGAGATTATCTGCGAAGATACCGGAATCCGGGATAAGTGGATAAGGGACAAGAGTCCTAGAATGAGAGAGGATTTCAGTTTGGGTGAAGATAAGACTCTTAGAGATTTTATCCCAATCCTACTGGGAGTCCAAGATTAGCAGTAATTCTAAGTCTATTGAAGCTAGATTTCTATTGGGACTAGGTTTGTGTTGGCTATAAAAGATCATGGGTATAAGGTATGCCTTTTATGCTCTGAATAGTGAGTTAAGCACTTTTGCTATCTGTGAGAGATAACTGACTTGATCGTCGGAGTGCCCGGGTGAACGAACCACTGCCGGAATCTCTTCTTTCTGTGACAAGTTATTCGGGTTTAATCTATTCTGTCAGTATTCTCCAGCTGAATGCTTGATTGGTAGTGTGGTCAGAAATTTAAAAAAATAATCTTTTGATCACAAATTTATTTATTTTAAATGTAAAAAAATAATCTTTTGATCACAAATAATCTGTATGGAAAATCGACTTTGGATCCTGAAAATGTCAAAACCGACCGCCAGAGTAAAGAAGAAATAAAATATTAGGATTAGAGGGATTTGAGTGCAATGGAAGCTAGAGGCAAAAATCATAAGTCGTAGTTAAATTTATTAACAAAGAAATAGTTGAATACTATAAAGCGTCCAACAAGGAACTTGGGCAAGTCTACAACTACAGGTCGACTTTTGTGCCCCCTCAGTGTTTAATTTGGTAAAACTTCACTGCTAATTTAATTGGAATAAAAAAAAGAAACAATAATAGAGTGGCTGGTCTTGTAAGCCAACCAGGTGCAAATATAGTTAATATAAAGTCTCTCACAAACTCCCATCCAATATCATCACTTCACAACAACAACAACAACAACCATTCATCAACTTCTTTGGGCTACTCTTCTTCTGTAGCTCAAATCCCTCTTCTGAGTACTCCACACTTGGCATTCAACTCCTTCATCAGTCAGGTATACCTCTCTCTCTCTCTCTCTCTCTCTCTCTCTCTCTCATGCACAGGCATATGTGTGAGCTTCTCTCTTACATACATGCATATTTATGCACATCAAGGGCTCAAATAGTGATCCAAGTTGTGTATCGTTAATCGGGTGACATAGTTATAAATCGATACATATGTATCGAGAATCAACTGATAAATATTATAAAGGGATATATCAATAGCAAAAGATAAAAACTCAACTTGGTAAAATTTAAAATCTTGGTTTGTGAGTCGAGGTGCCCAAGAAAGATCGCCAACTAAAATCCATCATAAGACCTCTCAAATACATTTCTTGTAACAAAAATGATAGTGGTTTTTATTGAATTATTAATATTTTTTACAACTACAAACGAGTGTATTAACACAATAGATGTGAATTCTATTTACATGTGTATAAATTAGTAGACAAATTAATAATTAATAACGGTGTGTAGCAAAGTTATTCTTATAAATTGTACAAATGTTTTTTTACCTTAGCAATATAAATACTAGTTGTTGATTTTTTTTATTTATTAACTTTGTTCTTCTTCTTTCTTTCCAATCATATACAATTAGCTTCATGATTTTGTTTCCTTTTGTTTTTTCATGATTATCATATATATATATATGTTAATGTATTATATGTTCTTAACTATTAGTGTTATTAGCTGTAACGTGTTCAAGCTGTAATCATGATATTTTTACTTTCGGTTTCTTTAGTAACACTGAACATACTCTTCTCTCTATAAAGAAAAGTAAACTTCTCCTTATGTATCACACTGAATATATCAATATATCAATCATAATACATACAATTTATTCTATCTGTATTTCTCTATATACATGAAACTAACATGGTATCAAAGAGCGGGTTTAGAACCTAGTATTTTCGCTTCACCGGCAGGCGGCAACCTCACCTTAGCCGCCCGCTGGACCTCAACCTATTCCACTGTCATCTCTATCAATACATATAGCTTCCAGTTCGCCGCCACCAGAGGCGACTTCTCCACACAAAGATCAACCTCTCTCATGGGGTGACAAAGATATACATACATGGTCTCTCTCTCTCTGTTTCGGGTTGGAGGGGGAGAGCATTTCTTTGGAAAACATACACACAAGCTCTCTCACTCTCTCTTTTGCATGGACTGTCTCTCTCTTAATCTTCTTCCTTCAATATCCATCACTGTGATCTGTTTCCCCTACCTCAACCATAGCGATTTGCTTCCCCTTCTTCGCACCGCAACAGTGCTGCAATCTGTTATGGGGTTGGCAAAAATGGTGGTTGTATTGACATCGGTGGGCCGCCGTTTTACATGGCAGTTTATGATCCATGCATGAGCTTGACTCCAACTAGACAACCACAATCTCTCTCTATTTCTAACAGAAACGGCCATGGCGAACTACGACCAACACCACCATCACCGCCACTTACCAGCACCACCTTCACGCCCAACTCCTTCGAGTCGCTGTCCTTGACTCACCCAGTCAACCCATCACCACCAATTGTCTCGTCGGCGAGCTTCCACGCCTCCGCCGCGCTCCCGTCGCGATCGGCGTTTCATCCTCTGGTCTATGGTGGCGATCGGCGTTTCACCCTTGCCGTGCTGCTACCAACACACAACATTACTTTGCGGGAGGAGGGTCTCTTCTCTCTCATGGCGATGAACACCACCGAAGCTCCCTCTCATGGGCTCTCTCTCTCTCTCAAACGCGGCCTTGTAGAACTCTACAGCGTCGTTGGCCTTCGGTGCTTCCACGAACAGCTGAGACTTCATCGCCAAGAAGGTCACCGCCTTCGAGACTCCAACCTGACCTCACTTCTCTCTCCATGGACCCAACTTCTTAATATAATATCACCCCACTCACTTCTTCTTTTTTTTTTTTTATGATGAAAACATTTTTAATATTTTTACTCAACCCACTCTTTCTCTCCCTTTTGGCAGTTTGAAAACACACTTCTCACTCTCTCTCTCCCTGCTCAAGGACATCCACCACTTTGTCAACTTTCCAACCCTTTCCTTTACCTTTTGCACCCCACTCACCGACCCCCTCACCACAAAATAGAATATCTTTATTTATTTTATCTTATCTTTACTGTGTCCGGTCACCAAGAATCCTCTAGAGTATTTTTTTCTTAAAATTTTCTAAAGTGATATATTGTGTGATTGAGATTTAATGCTGAAAAATTAATGTGACTTGTCATTAAATCTCAACCACACAATGTACCATTCTAAAAAATTTTTTTTAAAAAAAACTCTAGAGAATTCTTGCTCGTGTCCGGTGTGTTCTGTGTGTGTCCAGCGTGTGTCTCTCCCCCATACCACCATACCCTTAAATACCCAAAGACCAACGATATGTGGATCACCAATTATATTTTTGTTTATTTATTTATTTTATTTTGGCCAAGTCCCCTCCCTTCAGGGTAGTATTCAAGACTTTTCTTCAACAGAGATTTGGTAATCAAAAAGTTAAATTAATATTGTTAAAATTTTAAATCAACCCTCTATTATTATGTTATTTTAATCACCATGATTTTTAAAATGGTCCGGTGTGTTCTGTGTGTGTCCAGCGTGTGTCTCTCCCCCATACCACCATGATTTTTTTTTTCAATCATAAAAAACAAAAAATAAAAATAAAATTATTAACTCAAAATATAAAGTAGCGTACAATGAGATAATAAAAATAAGTTGGCAAGAGGGCAACAAAACAAAACCGTCGAATCAAAGATCTCTTGTCAATGTTTATTCTTTGGTTCAGCTAAAGAATTATAAAATATTGACATAAAATCAAGGAAGGTGGGTGCAGTATAATTGGTGGAAAATAATATTTGTAGTCAACTTTTCTTTTACTTTTTTATTTCAATTTTTTATATAATATTAACACAATATAAATTG
>CM069909.1:25972965-26111617 GCA_036172215.1 Camellia granthamiana
TCCAATTGGAGTCCGTGAAAGAATGTAACTAAAATGAACTTGGAGTAAAAATAACCCCATGAGAGAATGTGCCTTGATATATCTCAATAACCTTTTGACAATAGCAAAATGGCCTAAAGTAGGGGAATGCATGTGTTGGCATGCTTGACTAACAACATAGGATAGTTTAGGCCTTGTAATTGTAAGATATTGGAGAGCACCCACAATACTTCTATACAAATCAAGAGCAGTACAATGCAGAGAATCAGCTTCAGACATAGAAGGCAGTAACAATCCCGACCCGTGATTAACATTAATCCACGATTAATTATGCCTAACAGTAATTAAGGAGGAATTCTATATTAATTTGCATATGTATGTTGCATTATCTGCGTTTATATCTGTTTCGCGTAGGAAGATATATTCGTGTCTTAGTTTCGATTTGCAAATTGAAGACCTTATCGGCATCCAATACAGAAATTGATCTGAATTATGTGTTAATTGGAATTTATAGGATTTTATGGTAGGTTTAATTGAAATTCGCTTCAGAACGATTAAATAAGATTAATTTAATCCCACTTAGTTGCCTATGACTTAAATTAATTAGGCACCATTTCTTTTATGAACCCACTCATCTCTTTTCATCTATTTTGGTTACACCTTTGAGCCTACAATACACACACGTGAGAGAGAGAGAGAGAGAGAGGGGGGGGGGAAAAGGAGAATTAAAATCAAAAGCAAGAGAAAAAAAGGATTGTTAGAGTTGTTGGCAAATTAAAGAAGAATTTGGGAGCTACAACTTTCATATTTGTGAATTCAAGCCTTTAGGTAAGAATTTTGTCTTATAGCCTTGAAGCCTAGACTCTAATGCATGAAAACAAGAGGGTTAAGTTGATTAATGCAAGAATTGAGCTAAAGATTGGAATTGAGAACAAATTTGTGTTTGCATGTGCATGTCATGAAGTTTTAAATGTGTTTTTAAAGAATTTCCTCATGCATGTCTTGTATTCACGTTAATTTTGGGAAAACAATGAGTTTTATGTTGTTTGGTAAAACTTGACTATGTTTTGAGAAGCTTTGATTCAAATAATTGCATGCGTGTCATGTTCTTGGGTTATTCTTGAGTTTCAAGTTGAATTTTGTACAATTGGTATGTCATTGGGCCATGATTTCTTGAAATGATCCTTTAAACATGTTGTTTTATAAGTTTCTAAGTGTTTTCTCAAGTTTTGGCCTAGAAAAATGAAGTTTGATGCCTTAATGTTTGAGTTTGGACTGGAAGATCAAATCTGGAAATTCCAGAAATATGATCCACGCTCGAGCGGGGGACTCCACGCTCGAGCGAGCACTCTAAGTACGTACACTTCCGCTTAAGCGACGTGAGTTACGCTCGAGTGTGAAATGCATGTACCCAAAAGTTCGTATGTTTTACAGTCCGCTCGAGCGAGGAAAGCCACGCTCGAGCGTGGACCCCCTGTTTTCAGTAAATTTCAGAAAATGTTTTCAAGTACATTTTTGCATCCTCATTCCATCCTAGGCATTCCTAGGCCATGATTAAGACTCCCTAATGAGATTAAAGGCTAGAAACACACTAGGAATAAATAAAGTAAGTTATGTATGTTTTGGGTGTGTGTTTCAAGTGTGTGTTGTTATATGTCTGTGTAGGTCACGTGCCATAAACCGTTGATTAGTCTGCTCTGTCTGTCTACACTTGAAGCCAACTGTGAGTAATAACTTAGTAAAGTTATGTTCAACTTTATTTATTTTATGTATGATAAATTCATATATGTTTTCTGAAATGATATGTTCTGTACAATGAATGATTGTCCCATTTCTAACATGTATTCGTGGCATCCTTAGTATCATGTGATATATGTTAGCTGTTACCCGGTATCAGAGGTTCCATTATGGAACTTAATATGTGTGCACTCTGTTACCCGTACCGGAGGCTCCATCATGGGGCTCAGCATGTTTATTCTCTGTTACTCGGATCCGGAGGTTCCTTTATGGAACTAGTTATTTTAACCACCTCATGTTCTGCATATGTTCTATATCTGCTCTGTTAGCGCTACTGGATGTACCACATATGATTAAGCACGACTTATGATTTCTGTATATGATCTGAACATGATTATGAATTTGAATCTGTAAGGACATCATTCACAAAAACCCTTTACTCCGTTATGATTCACTGGGCTTCTACTCACTGTTTATATTATGTATGTAAGGTGAGCCGACACGTGATCAGGGCCAGAGTTAACGGCCTACGTTTCAGTTTTGTCAGCCAACCTTTGCGCCTCCCGAGGAGGTTCCTGATAAAGTTTGGTTTTGTGGCTGTTTTTGTAATTTGTATTAGACTTTGTTGTTGGTTAAGTTGTGGGCAAGATTTTTGTCATGTATGCCTAAGTGTGTTGTGTATATATTATGTGTGTTGACTTCGCTCGTATTTTATAAAAGTTTCAAGCTATTCTGTCCCATGTATGTTGTCACAGCTCATTGGACCTTGTCTATCTTGTATATTTGCTTCCGCAGCCCCTATCCATTTGTTAATCTGTCATGAGGCCTTTGGTAATCCAAGGATTACTGGCCGGTTGCGATACTAAACCTATAGGGGCGGGTTTGGGTCGTGATAGAGTGGTATCAGAGCACGTGTTTTACCACACACATGGGTCCATATGAGCTTAGGATGTTCTAGTAAGAAGTAAGGGCATTTCATCCGCATGTATAAGTGTGTGTGTTTAAAGGTGAAATCATAAATCTGATTATGATCATGTAATGTAAGAACGAACAATCTAAGTAATATGAGAAGGACTCCTTCCTATGTTCGTAATGCCCTATTTATTTATAGCAAATGGACAATGCAAGAAGTGATGGAACAGCTGAATCATCTGAGGCTCGAATGAGCCGAATAAAACAAATGCTTGTAGCTCTGACTGAGGCAATGACTCAACAACAATAGAGGCAACAACATTTACCTCCCCCGCTGGTCCAGGCAAAGCCGGATAACCATGATCTCATAAGCTTAACTCAAAAGTTCCTGAAGATGAAGCCACCGACTTTCTTAGGAGGCATTGAGCCGCTAAAAGCCGAAACATGGTTACTTGAAATGGAGAAGCTATTTGAAGTGTTCCCTTGTTCTGAAGTCCAGAAAGTCCTCCTAGCCACCTATACTCTGAAAGACAAAGCCTGAAGGTGGTGGTTATTAATCCGAAGTAGTAATGGGAATATGACGTGGGCACAATTTAGTGCAATCTTCTACGATAAATACTTTCCCCAGTGTTTCAGGGATCGGAAAGTGTTAGAATTTCAAGAACTTAAGCAGGGTAGAATGTCTGTAGCTGAGTATGAAGCCAAATTCACTGAATTAGCTCGGTTTGCTCCACATATGGTAGATATTGATTACAAGAAAGCACGAAAATTTGAAGGTGGACTAGATCTGGAAGTGTTTGACTGGGTAGGCGTATTGAAATTGCCTACCTATGTTGAAGTTTTAGACAGGTCCTTAATGGTAGAAGCCACCCTAGCTGCTAAAAAGCAAAGTAAGGCCCCAGCAGTGACAACAACCGAGTGGAAAAGAAAAAGGTCTGGGTATGGTTTTAGAAAAGGCCGTTCTCATGTAAATAAGAAACAAAATACGGGATCAACAAGCAGTTCAAGCCAGAGCAGTGGGTCTATCCCGGTTTGTCCTGATTGTGGAATAAGGCATAGGGGTGTGTGTTACCGGGCGTCCAGTGCTTGTTTTCGGTGTGGCAAGACAGGTCATGTAGTGAAAGATTGCCCACTTGGGTCTAAAAATGCCAACCGTCCTATGATGAGTTCAACCGAGTCCGCTTCTGCAGTCAAAACAAATACAAAGGCTAATATTGGGAAAGAACCTTTGAGACAAGGTCGAGTGTTTGCCTTGGTGCCTGGTGACGTACACAATGCTGAAACTGTAGTGTCAGGTATACTCCCTATATGTTCTCAAAATGCATATGTATTGATAGATTCTGGTTCTACACATTCCTTCATATCGTATGCTTTCTCTCGGAAATTAACTAGACCACTAGAGTTTATGACATATGTGTTATCTGTTTCTACACCGTCTGGGGGTTCTATGTTATGTACTTATGTTTATCCAGCATGCGACATTATGGTTGGTGATATGATATTGTATGTTGACTTGTTGCCCTTGAACATTGATCATTTTGATTGTATTCTGGGTATGGACTGGTTGACTAAATACTGTGCTACTATTAACTGTGCTAGTAAATCTGTTGTATTTAGACCACCGGGTATGCCTGAATTTATTTTTACTGGAAATGGGGTAATTCCTCCCTCGTACCTAATTTCGGCCATGAAAGCTGTGAAATTGCTTAGGAAGGGATGTAGGGGTTACCTGTGTTGTATACTGACTGAACCATCTGATCATGCTCATGTGGAAACTATTCCTGTTGCTTGTGAATTTCCGATGTTTTCCCAAATGACTTACCTGGGGACTTAGTTGATAGGGAAATTGAATTCACTATTGAGGTAATTCCGGGAACACAACATATTTCCAAGACCCCCTATAGAATGTCAACTTCAGAATTGAAAGAATTGAAAACACAGCTTCAAGAACTATTAAACAAGAAGTTCATTCGCCCAAGCAATTCACCTTGGGGTGCTCCAATCCTGTTTGTCAAAAAGAAAGATGGATCTTTGAGGTTATGTATAGATTATCAGGAATTGAACAAAGTAACTATCAAGAACAAATACCCTTTACCCCGAATAGATGATTTGTTTGATCAACTCCAGGGAGCCCAAGTGTTTTCTAAGATCGCCCTCAGATCTAGGTACCATCAGTTAAAGGTTAAGGCAGAAGACATAGAGAAAACGGCATTCAGAACTAGATATGGATATTATGAATTTTTAGTAATGCCGTTTGGGGGTGACTAATGCACCTTCCGCCTTTATGGACCTCATGAACAGAGTGTTTAAACCATTTCTGGATGAATTTGTGGTTGTGTTTATTGAAGATATTTTGACTTACTCCAGAAACAGGGAAGATCATGAAAATCACTTGAGAACTACTTTACAGACCTTGAGAGAAAAGAAATTATATGCTAAATTATCCAAATATGAATTTTGGCTTGACAATGTGACATTTTTGGAGCATGTAATCACCAGGGATGGTATTTCTGCTGACCCTCAGAAAATTGAAGTTATCGTAGACTGGCCAAAACGACAAATGTGACAGAGGTTAGAAGTTTTCTAGAACTTGCAGGTTACTATAGGAGATTTGTGAAAGACTTTTCAAAACTTGCCATGCCATTGACCTAGTTAACTCAGAAAAATGTCCCATTTAATTGGAATGAACAACAAGAGTCAGCCTTTCAAGAGTTGAAGACCAGCTTAGTGACTGCACTAATCCTGACTTTGCCTAATGATACCGATGGATTTCAGATTTACAGTGATGCTTCCTACAAAGGTTTGGGCTGTGTGCTAATGCAGAATGGAAAAGTAATTGCTTATGCCTCTCGGCAACTCCGTCCACATGAAAAGAATTACCCAACACATGATCTTGAACTGGCAGCTGTAGTGTTTGCCCTAAAAATTTGGTGACATTCTTTGTATGGAGCAACTTATGAAGTGTACACGAACCACAAAAGCCTCAAATATTTCTTCACTCAGAAAAAACTGATTATGAGACAAAGGAGATGGCTGGAATTAATCAAGGATTATGATTTGCAAATTCTATATCATCCGGGAAAAGCTAATACTGTAGCTGACGCTTTGAGCCAAAAGTCGATTGGAAATTTGTCATGTTTGCTGTCCAGTCAAAAAGAATTGCTAGATAACCTGGAAAAGAATAGGATAGGAATTGTTTTGCGAGAGCAAGGTGGGATTTTAGCTACCATATCTGCTCAACCTGCAACTATTGAAGAGATCAAAGGAAAGCAACTTGAAGATGAATATTTGAAAAAGGTTGTAGAAGAACTTGATTCAAAACCGAGGTCGGGATTCATGTTTGAGAATAATGTATTGAAATTTCATAATCGTCTTTGTGTACCTGATTGTTATGACTTGAGAAAGCGTGTTATGACCGAAGCTCATAGCACTAGGTTTGCCATGCATCTGGGAAACACGAAAATGTATCATGATTTGAAACAAAATTTTTGGTGGCCGGGAATGAAAAAGGACATTACAGATTTTGTGGCTAGATGTTTACATTGCCAACAAGTTAAAGCCAAACATCAGTGACCCGCTGGTTTGTTACAGCCGCTTCCAATACCGGAATGGAAATGGGAACATATTACCATGGACTTCATTGTGGGATTGCCTTGCTCTACTCGAGGTATCGATTCTATCTGGGTTATAGTTGATCGTTTGACTAAATCTGCCCATTTTCTACCTGTTAAATCTATTTACAATACTGATAAATTGGCTAATATTTACATGAATGAAATTGTGAGATTGCATGGAGTGCCAATATCAATTGTATCTGACAGGGACTCCAAGTTTGTGTCAAGATTTTGGCAGAGTTTACAATAGGCTTTGGGGACAGAACTAAGATTGAGCAGTGCATATCACCCACAGACAGATGGTCAAACTGAACGGACTAACCAAACTTTGGAAGATATGCTCAGAATGTGTGTATTAGACTTCCAGGGGAATTGGGAGACCTATTTGCCATTGGCTAAATTTGTGTACAACAACAGCTACCATTCAAGCATTGGAATGGCTCCTTACGAAGCTTTGTATGGAAGAAAAGGCCGATCTCCGATATGTTGGGCCGAAGTAGGTGACAGACCCTTGTTGGGACCGGAACTTGTGTAGGAAACAACAGAGAAAGTGAAACTGATCCAACAGCGTTTGAAAACTGCACAGAGTCGGCAAAAGAGTTATGCTGATATCTAGAGAAGAGATAGAGAATACGAAGTTGGGGACGAAGGGTCAAACACGGTTTGGTGTTAAGGGCAAGTTGGCGCCAAGGTATCTTGGGCCATATGACATTCTTGAAAAGATCAACCCAGTAACGTATCGGGTAGCCCTACCTCCAGTAATGAAGCATATGCGCAATGTATTTTATATATCAATGCTTCGAGAATATTTGAGAGATCCACTCCATATCATTGAATCGACACATGTGCTTTCGAAGGATGATTATACTTACGAAGAAAGACCTATTCAGATTGTGAACCGCTGGATCAAAAGATTGAGGAACAAAGAAATACCACTGGTAAAAGTTGATTCGCAGAATCATGGAGGAACTTATGCTACATGGGAAACAGAAGAAGACATGATGAAGAGATATCCGGAACTGTTTCCGTTCGACACAATGTTGCTTCGAAATGAAGGTAATTTGAGTTTGGAGGACCAACCTCTTTTAAGGGGGAAGACTGTAATCACCCCGACCCGTGATTAACATTAATCCACGATTAATTATGCCTAACAATAATTAAGGAGGAATTTTGAATTAATTTACATATGTGTATTGCATTATCTATGTTTATATATGTTTCGCATAGGAAGATCTGTTCGTGTCTTAGTTTCAATTTGCAAATTGAAGGCCTTATCGGCATCCGATACAGAAATTGATCTGAATTATGTGTTAATTGGAATTTATAGGATTTTATGGTAGGCTTAATTGAAATTCGCTTTGGAACGATTAAATAAGATTAATTTAATCCCACTTAGTTCCCTATAACTTAAATTAATTACGCACCATTTCTTTTATGAACCCACTCATCTCTTTTCATCTATTTTGGTTACACCTTTGAGCCTACAATACACACACGTGAGAGAGAGAGAGAGAGAGAGAGAGAGAGAGAGAGAGGGGAAAGGGAGAATTAAAATCAAAAGCAAGAGAAAAAAAGGATTGCTAGAGTTGTTGGCAAATTAAAGAAGAATTTGGGAGCTACAACTTTCATATTTGTGAATTCAAGCCTTTAGGTAAGAATTTTGTCTTATAGCCTTGAAGCCTAGACTCTAATGCATGAAAACAAGAGGGTTAAGTTGATTAATGCAAGAATTGAGCTAAAGATTGGAATTGAGAACAAATTTGTGTTTGCATGTGCATGTCATGAAGTTTTAAATGTGTTTTTAAAGAATTCCCTCATGCATGTCTTGTATTCACTTTAATTTTGGGAAAACACTGAGTTTTATGTTGTTTGGTAACACTTGATCATGTTTTGAGAAGCTTTGATTCAAAGAATTGCATGCATGTCATGTTCTTGGGTTATTCTTGAGTTTCAAGTTGAATTTTGTACAATTGGTATGTCATTGGGCCATGATTTCTTGAAATGATCCTTTAAACATGTTGTTTTATAAGTTTCTAAGTGTTTTCTCAAGTTTTGGCCTAGAAAAATGAAGTTTGATGCTTTAATGTTTGGGTTTGGACTTGAAGATCAAATCTGGAAATTCCAGAAATATGATCCACGTTCGAGCGGGGGACTCCACGCTCGAGCGAGCACTCTGAGTACGTACACTTCCGCTCGAGCGACGTGAGTTACGCTCGAGCGTGAAATGCATGTACCCAGAAGTTCGTATGTTTTATAGGCCGCTCGAGCGAGAAAAGCCACGCTCGAGCGTGGACCCTGTTTCCAGTAAATTTTGGAAAATGTTTCCAAGTACATTTTTGCATCCTCATTCCATCCTAGGCATTCCTAGGCCATGATTAAGACTCCCTAATGAGATTAAAGGCTAGAAACACACTAGGAATAAATAAAGTAAGTTATGTATGTTTTGGGCGTGTGTATCAAGTGTGTTGTTATATGTCTGTGTAGGTCACGTGCCATAAACCGTTGATTAGTCTGCTCTGTCTGTCTACACTTGAAGCCAACTGTGAGTAATAACTTAGTAAAGTTATGTTCAACTTTATTTATTTTCTGTATGATAAATTCATATATGTTTTCTGAAATGATATGTTCTGTACAATGAATGATTGTCCCATTTCTAACAAGTATTCGTGGTATCCTTAGCATCATGTAATATATGTTAGCTGTTACCCGGTATCGGAGGTTCCATTATGGAACTTAATATGTGTGCACTCTGTTACCCGTACCGGAGGCTCCATCATGGGGCTCAGCATGTTTATTCTCTATTACCCGAATCCGGAGGTTCCTTTATGGAACTGGTTATTTATAACCACCTCATGTTCTGCATATGTTCTATATCTACTCTGTTAGCGCTATTGGATGTACCACGTATGATTAAGCACGACTTATGATTTCTGTATATGATCTGAACATGATTATGAATTTGAATCTGTAAGGACATCATTCACAAAAACCCTTTACTCTGTTATGATTCGCTGGGCTTCCGCTCACTGTTTATATTATGTATATAGGTGAGCCGGCACGTGATCAGGGCCAGAGTTGACGGCCTACATTTCAGTTTTGTCAGCCAACCTTTGCGCCTCCCGAGGAGGTTCCTGATGAAGTTTGGTTTTGTGGCTGTTTTTGTAATCTGTATTAGACTTTGTTGTTGGTTAAGTTGTGGGCGAGATTTTTGTCATGTACGCCTGAGTGTGTTGTGTATATGTTATGTGTGTTGACTTCGCTCGCATTTTATAAAAGTTTCAAGCTATTCTGTCCCATGTATGTTGTCACAGCTCATTGGACCTTGTCTATCTTGTATATTTGCTTCCGCAGCCCCTATCCATATGTTAATCTATCATGAGGCCTTTGGTAATCCAAGGATTACTGGCCGGTTGCAATACTAAACCTATAAGGGCGGGTTTGGGTCGTGACAAAGGCTTAAGAGAAATTGGTGTAACACAAGGCTTACAGTCCAGCATGCCTGTCTTGACAAGGAGCTTAATAGTATACTTGTGTTGATTAAGGTAAAACCCAGAGGAAGTAGGCTAAACAGAGATGCCTAGAAAATAAGAAACATCCCTTAGTTCCTTCATAGAAAAGGCATAGTGCATGTGAGCCAAGAGAGACTGAATATAGGCTTCATTAGTACTAGTTAGAAGAATATCATCCACGTAGATCAGAACATAAGTGACAAAGGAAGAAGCCTTATGAACAAATAATGATGTGTCACAAACACTATTGGTTAAACCTTGAAAGATTTGAAAAGAGGAAAAAGTAGAGTACCATGCCCTGGGTGCTTGTTTCAAACTATAGAGGGCCTTATGTAGCTTAGATACAAGGTGTGGTTGAGATGGATCAATGAACCCAAGTGGTTGTTCCATATAGACCTCTTCTTTGATGTGACCATTTAAAAAGGCATTGGATATATCTAGATGTTTGATAGGCAAGTGATGATGCAAAGCCAAACAAAGCAAAATCCTAAATGTAGGATGTTTAACCACATAGCTAAATGTATCCTGAAAATCAACTGCATGTTGTTGTGAAAACCCCTTAGCCATAAGCCTTGTTTTTTGTCTAGCCACTATGCCATCTGAATTTCTTTTGAGTTTGAAGACCCATTTGCAACCAATGGCTTGTTGAGAGCTTGGAAGAGGCACCAAATACCAAGTGCCCTACTATTGGAGAGCAATATATTCCTCCATCATGGCTTGAAACCAGATGGGAGAAGTGAGAGCACTTTAGTAGAAAGAGGCTCAGTAGAGCCATTTGTAGATGGAAGCGAATCAGCTAAAGAACCAGTAGAAGCAGAAAAACAATGAAATATAGTTTTCGACTTAGTTTGCATGGGATGAGTTTTGAGAGATGAAGGTGGAGGAAGAGGTAAAACTACATAAATGGAATCAATAGGAATATGGGGAAATTGGAGAAAAAAATGGTTGAGAAATAATGGGTTGAGAGGAAACATGCTAAACAATATGAGATGTTAAAGGAATAGAAATGTCACACCCCAAACTCGCCCCTAAAAGTTTGGGCATGATCACTTTAGAAATGAACATAAGGTTCGATATACATAACATTTGGGGCCTGAACGAAAGCATTAAATATTATAAAATAGCATGAAATAAAAAGAAACTATATCCATTGAGTGACCACTATCGTGCCAGGATCACAAACAGTGCATCAGATGATAAATAATTACATTCACATATACAAACCCCGCCCCATGTTTGGGCGCATAACAAAAACACTGGAAACTTCAACATATAATAGACTATTAGAGTACAAGCCAAAACTTAGCAAACTTTATAAAAACGGACAGGCTTCATCCCAAATGCCTGGACACATAGAGGCTGACAAATAGAGACGAGCATCGAGAGTTATGGCTGACCTCCAGATTATTACCTACAGAATCAAACGAAACACAAAGTGAGACAATCTCAGTGAATAATAGTACTTTAATAACCCAATGATCAACTTGAATTATAATACAGAGCAATATGTCTATAATGTAAAAGACAGATAGTTAATCTGATTCTGTACTAATTTCAGGACGGCCTTAGGCCCAGTTTTTAAACAGAATGGCTTGAAGCCCTTGAACAGAGTGGCATTAAGCCCTTAAACAGAGTGGCGTTAAGCCCTTACAGAGTGGCATTAAGCCCAGTCTTGCATGTATGAACTCAAGAGATGTCTCGCACGGACTCTAGAGGTGACTCATACTGTAGCACTTAGTCCCGTACAGCACTTTTTTCCATACCATAACAGATTATACCGAATGGCCATAGGCCTAACAGAGCTTCCAGATTGGCCATGGGCCCAGATTTCACAGAACAGCCATAGGCCCAGACATTAACAGATCAGCTTTAAGCCCAGAATATCAATAGATTGGCTTTAAGACCAGTTCATATATGTGTATGGACTCAAGAGGTGTCTCGCACGGATTCTAGAGGTGGCTCACACGGTAGCACTTAGTTCCGTATAGCACTTTGTTCCTTACCAGAAAACAATAGGTCTTACAGATCATACAGAATGGCCTCCGACCTAACAGATTATATAGAAGTACACAAATTCTTTTAATCATTCATATGAGTTAACATAGTTAGTTTGCGTTTAACAGAGTGCTGACAATAAGAGTTAGCATAAGTAAAGCGTATTTTACAGATTGGCCTTACGCCAAAGTAATTCCAGAGCCGTATCAACGTACACAGATTTTCCAGTCATTTATAAATATTAGCATAATTAACTTGTGAAGAACAGAACGTTAATAATAATAGTTATTAACGATAGGTAATTGTGCAATTACAGTACCATTACTCAATAGTCCACACAGATTTTGCTGTGGTTTAATTATAGATTGACATAATTGTCTTGCGTATAATAGAACAATAATAACAGCTTTTAACAGAAAGCACATGCATTATTACAGTACGCTTAATAGAGACCAAACAGTTCACATTCTAACGTGGATTATATAACGATGTCAGACCTTGGTATTCATATCATAAATTTTGTACAACCTCTGGACCATGTATAGCACAACAGAATAATCTCAGAATCACACAGCTATTATTGTTCAAGGATGAACATAAATTCCATTCGTTCGTTACGAAACGATGCAGGTTACTTACGGATAACTAAGGGTTAATGTTAGCTATTAACAGTAATCAAACGTACTATACATTACTACTACTCACAGTGCTGTAGCAAAGTGTTTGCTCCTCCTGGTTTATGACCTACACACAGGCACAACTTATACATTAATTCTTTTTCCTTCTTAATTCATTCTCGGACTCGCTTTGCTATCAATATAAAAAATGCACCAAATACAGATTTTAACAATATTAGAGGGTCAAGCACGTAAAACGGAGCGGGTGAGATTTTCCAGCATGGGCCGCACGTGCGGCTGTGAGCCCCGCACGTGCGGCGGTTGGTCTCGCACGTGTGGCTGGGTAGCCCTGCACATGCCTTTTTAGTAGTAGCCGAACCCCAAAATTTTCCCATTTCCTGCATGTGCAGCCATGACTCCCGCACGTGCGGTGATTCTGTGTAGTTCCAGTCCAAAATTTCAAACAAGGATCCAATTTTTAGTAAACTTTTACAAGGCTCAAAATAGGTCTTTTAATTGCTAAAACATGGTTTGAAAATCATGTAATCAAGAGGTACAAACATATAACAATTTGAGTATGACTTGATCTTCACTACTATCACTTATCACCACAATTCATTTCCTTCAACATCTAAATACACACATATATCCAACTCACACATAATTGGATGCAAGCATGTAGAACCAAGAATAGGTTGTAGTTTCCTTTATAAGACTCAAATTAACACAAATAACTACATGAAGAAAAAACCTATTCAATTCCATAATTGGCATATACACACAACACAAACCTTGACTTGCATGAATACCCATGAAATTCCTCATCCATATACAAGAAAAGAGTTGATTAAAGTAAAATCTCCATACCTTGAGCTTTAAAATCTCTAAAACTCTCTTAATTTCACAATCTCTTCCTTGTAGGGCTTCTCCTCCTTTTTCCCCCCAATTCTCCTTTCCTAACCCTCTCAGGATATTTGAGTTAAAGGTTCATAAGTCAAATATTAAGGGATAAAGGATAACTATATACATAAAGTGAATAAAACAAAAAAATTAATCAGTTTAATCATTCCTAATTGAAATTTCACAAAAATGCTTATTATGACTTAAAAATCATGTCGATCTCAAATATAAATTCAATTTCAGATTATCAGGCCTCTAAGGCTCTCAATTTCTAAGTCAAACATTTTACTTGTGATAGATATGTTTTCTTATTAAACAGATATAGGTCTCTAATCATAAAATCCTTTACTTAAACTTAATATCAAATGGAATTTCACATTAAGCATCTAAATGCACAGAATAAGGGACTGAAAGTATATCAAAAACATGTGCGAGGGTCGGGTTATTACAAGAAACCTGTGAAGAGACAGACTATAGAGGAGAAAAATGAAGCCGCACTAGTGGAGGAGAAAAGTCTAGACTGATAGGGGACAAAAGTAGGTTACACAAATGGGATAGGTCTAGTCTACACAAATGGAGTAGGTATAGGTGTGATAGATGAAGTAGACATAGGTGGCCCAGATGAAGAACTAGAATGACATGGAAAAGGTTGAACAAGACTAATCCAGAAAAAATTTTACAATTGAAAAATATTAGAAGCAAAAGAGACAGAAGAAAAACAAGCAAAAGGGAAAATGTCTTGTCGAAACTTGACATGCCTAGAAAGCACAACTTTACCTGTGATGGGATTGAAACACCTATAACCATTAACACTGGGGTGATATCCCAAAAATACACAAGCAGTAAATTTAGGTACTAATTTGTGAGAAGCGTGTGGTTTAAGCAATAGATAACAAAGACATCCAAACACCTTTAAGTGTGCACAATCAGGGGGCTTATGAAACAATTTTTGAAATGGAGAACAATTGTTAAGAAAAACACTTGGGAGCCTATTTATCAAGTATGTCGCAATAGCCACAACATCAAACCAATAGGTAAGAGGGATGAAGGAGAGTAATGGTAGGTGTCAAAGGACATGAATGTTAATGATTAATACCACAAGCTTACATAAAGTGTTGCATGGAATGATTAACAAACTCTCCACCTCTATCAGTCCTTCAAATTTTCTGAGGAAAATCAAATTGTCGTTCAACAAAAGCTTTAAATTCCATAAATTTGGTATAAACCTCACTTTTATAATAATAATAATAATAATAAAGGATATAACCAAATAAAACTACTAGAATCATCAATGAATAGAACATAGTATTTGTAACTAGAAGAGGCACTGTGAAAATGGGCGCCACACATCGTTATGAACTAATGCTAATGACTGATTTATAGTAGAATTAGAAAGTGTCAAGGGTAATCGATGACATTTAACCATAGCACAGTCACTACAAGAAAGAGAAGCTTTATTAGAAGACATCAGTAAATGGTGTCTAAGAAAATGAAACTTAAAAGAAGAGGGATGCCCTAGTCTCTTGTGCCATATATCAGAAAATGCAAAGGAAGGAGATGTGTGGCTGTGTAAAGCATGATGAATATCATGAGATGGATGAACAGGAAATTGGTAAAGACCATTAGCATGTAAACATTTATGTAGAATGGCTTTGGAATTATTGTCCCGAATGGAGAAAGAATCGTGATCAAATATGATAGAACAATTATTATCTTTAGTTAGTTGTTGCACAGAAACAAGATTAGTTGAAATTTGAGGCACGTGTAAGACTTTATTTAAACGAAAACAATGATGAGGAGTAAGAAAAATACCTTGACCAATATCATGAATTGAGAGAGAAGAAGCATTACCAATGGTGAATTGGTCACAACCATGATATGGTTGATGAGAGTTGAGTTGATGTAGATCATTGGTGATGTGATTTGAGGCAACAGAGTCAAAAAACAATAGAGTAAAACCTTGAGAAGCATTATCAACAAAGAGTTCCTTCTCAACAAGTATTGGAAGCTAGGTATCATATGGGAGACCTTAGAGTGGACTCAAAGAATTATCTACTGAGGCAAGCCCCGATACAGTCGTCATGTCACCATTTTTAGGATTAAGGTAATTTTCCTTTTCGCCTACACCTTTGAGACGATGGGCAGAGCGCATGTTCACAGAAGACACTCTTTCTTTCCGGCATTAGTATGAGAACATTCTGTCGTTGTTAAGTATCAAGGTACAATACATTGTCTGTTGATTGAAGCCTCGATCCACTTTTGGTATAGGAATACCGCATGTTTTCGTTTTGGGAATTTCGAGCTTACACCTACCTTAGAAGAATTCTCCCGACTCTTGGACCTCCCACATGATCGCAACAAGTTGGTACAGTCGTTTACACTAGGGGGAAAAAATAACCTAAGTTGTATTCTGGCATGCTCCTGCTTAGAACTTACTCTAGGGCTTGAGGGATCGCCCAGCAAATGCTCGTTAAACTTCAAGAAGGCCACAACAGCCCTAGATTAATAAGGATTAGAAGTAGGTGATTGATGGTGAGAAAATGAGTTGGTGAGGAGTAGAGGAAGGTTGAAACTGAGGATCCAACCGATCTAAATAATCAAAAGTTGAATAATTATTTTTGCCACAAATTTGACAAATAGTACCAAAGCTAGATCTGTCTCTGCTTTGAGATTTGCCTCAAAAGTTAAGAGATCTACCTTGGGCAGATCGATTTCCTCGATTATAAACCCTAGATTCATACCTTGAGGAACCTCTACCATGTTGATATGCTTGAAATCCTTTAGAAGAATTAGACTCCTTCATTGTTGCATAAGCAACAGTTAAATTAGAAACTGACTTCAATTTCCTCTCAATATGAACAGCCTCTGAGCAAAGATAGAAAAAAGCTCTTCCACATAAACTTTTTCTGACCGAGTATGAATAGTAGTCTTCACAGAATCATATTCACTAGGTAAGCCATTTTGTCACGACCCAAACCCGCCCCTATAGGTTTAGTATTGCAACCAACTAGTAATCATTGGATTACTGAAGGCCTCATGACAGATTAACATACAGATAGGGGCTGCGGAAGCAAATATACAAAATAGACAAGGTCCAATGAGCTATGATAACATACATGGGACAAAATAGCTTAGAACTATTATAAAATGCGAGCGAAGTCAACACACTTAATATATACATGACACATTTAGGCGTACATGACAAAAATCTCGCCCACAACTTAACAAACAAACATAGTCTAATACAGATTACAAAAACAGCCACAAAACCAAACTTCATCAGGAACCTCCTCGGGAGGCGCAAAGGTTGGTTGACAAAACTAAAACGTAGGCCGTCAACTCTAGCCCTGATCACGTACCGGCACACCTACATACATAATATAAACAGTGAGCGGAAGCTCAGTGAATAATAACGGAGTAAAGGGTTTTAATGAATGAAGTCCATACAGATTCAAAAATCATAGTTCTGATTCATAAACAGATTCATATTCATATTCTTGTCCAAATTAAATACGGTAGTCAGAGCTCATGCTTAATCATACATGGTACATCTCTTAGTGCTAACAAAATAGGTACAGAATAGATGCAGACACATGGTGGTTATGAATGACCAGTTTCGTAAAGGAACCTCCGGATCCGGGTAACAGAGAATAAACATGTTGAGCCCCATCATGGAGCCTCCGGTACGGGTAATAGAGTGCAGACATATTAAGTTCCATAATGGAACCTCCAACACCGGGTAACAGCTAACAGATATCACATGATGCTAAGGATGTCACGAATACATTGTCAGAAATTGAACAACCATTCATTGTACAAAACATAGCATTTACGAAAACCGATCTTATTTTATCATATAGAAGGTAAATAAAGTTGAACATAGCTTTACTAAGTTATTACTCACAGTTGGCTTCAGGTGCAGACAGCCAGAGCAGACTAATCAACGGTTTATAGCACGTGACCTACACGAACATATAACAAACGCACACTTGAAACACACGTTCAAAACGTACACAACTTACTTTATTTGTTCTTAGTGTGTTTCTAGCCTTTAACCTCATTATGGAGTCTTAATTATGGCCTAGGAATGCCTAGGATGGAATGAGGATGCAAAAATGCACTTGAAAACATTTTCCAAAACTTGTTGAAAACGGGATCCACGCTCCAGCGTGGCTTTCCTCGCTCGAGCGGACATGCAAGAAGTGAAGGTTCGCTCGAGCGTGAATTCCCTCGCTCGAGCGAACTGTAAATTTTAACAAAAATACTGGATGCATGAATTTCACGCTCGCCGGACGTTCGACCTCTGCTCGAGCGTGAGACTTAGACCTTCGCTCGAGCGTGAAGTCCCTCGCTTGAGCGGACTGTAAAACGTACGAACTTCTGGGTACATGCATTTCACGCTCGAGCGTGACTCACGTCGCTCAAGCGGAAGTGCACGTACTCAGAGTGCTCGCTCGAGCGTGGAGTCCCCCGTTCGAGCGTGGATCAAATTTCTGGAATTTCCAGATTTGATCTTCAAGTTCAAACTCAAACATTAAAGCATCAAACTTCATTTTTCTGGGCCAAAACTTGAGAAAACACTTAGAAACTCATAAAACAACATGTTTAAAGGATCATTTCAAGAAATCATGGCCCAATGACATGCCAATTGTACAAAATTCAACTTAAATTCAAGAATAACTCAAGAACATGACATGCATGCAATTCTTTGAACCAAAGCTTCTCAAAACATGATCAAGTGTTACCAAACAACATAAAACTCATTGTTTTCCCAAAATTAAAGTGAATACAAGACATGCATGAGGGAATTCTTTGAAAACACATTTGAAACTTCATGAAATGCACATGCAAACACAAATTTATTCTCAATTCCAATCTTTAGCTCAATTTTTGCATTAATCAACTTAACCCTCTTGTTTTCATGCATTAGACCTAGACTTCAAGGCCATAAGACAAAATTCTTAGCTAAAGGCTTGAATTTGCAAGTATGAAAGTTGTAGCTCTCAAATTCTCTTTAATTTGCCAACAATTCTAACAATCCTCCTTTACTCTTGCTTTTGATTTCAATTCTCTCTCTCTCTCTCTCTCTCTCTCTCTCTCTCTCTCTCTCTCACGTGTGTGTATTGTAGGCTCAAAGGTGTAATCAAAATAGATGAAAAGAGATGAGTGGGTTCATAAAAGAAATGGTGCCTAATTAGTTTAAGTCATAGGCAATTAAGTGGGATTAAATTAATCTTATTTAATCGTTTCGAAATGAATTTCAATTAAACCTACCATAAAATCCTATAAATTTTAATTAACACATAATTCAGATCAATTTCTGTATCGAATGCCGATAAGGTCTTTAGTTCGCAAATCGAAACTAAGACATGAACAGATCTTCCTATGCAAAACAGATATAAACACAGATAATGCAACACACACATGCAAATTAATTCAGAATCCCTCTTTAATTATTGTTAGGCATAATTAATCATGAATTAATGTTAATCATGGGTCGGGGTTGTTACACATTTAGTGTGATGAGCACTATATTTTCATCAACAAATGAAGAAGCAATACTCAGTTGATCAATAATACTGTTAATACGACACAAATACACTTTCATAGTGTTGAATTTCTTTGAAATTGAAGTCAATTTTATTCTTAAGTTGATGAATATGAGACCTTGAAAGCGATGTGAAACGCTTTTCGAGTGATTGTCATGCCTGAGAACTTGTATAAAGATGCAGAATAAAGGTGAAGATTGCAGGTGAAAGCATAGCTGTAATACATCTAAAAAGATGTGCAGCCAACATTTTCCACAGAATTGCTTTAGGATCCTAGATTTCTATTTTGGAAGATGAATCTTGAATCATCTTGTTAGGGCAAAGTTGCGAGCCATTGACAATCTTCATCAATTCTGTTGCTCAAAGGATATTATCCATTTGATTCTTTCAAATTAAATGATTTATACTTTCTAATTTCACTGTGACAATAGAGTTGAGATTAGAGATCAACATCCTTAGATTGAGAGGGATCGTTGGAGTAGAAGGTGATGAAGAGGATGCCATTGAAGGATTGCTCATTGGAGTTTCAATCTGCTCTGATACCATGAGAGATTATTGGATCAATTCAAAATGTTTTATTAAAAAGAAATATCTAGTACAATATGAAATATACAACCCCTAACCATTCTAACTAATCTAACAACTCAACTGACTAATCAGTTATAACTTATAATAGAGATGCTAACCTACTCCACTAGTACATATTATTATCATGCATCTACCATGCCTTCTCTATTTACCAGTTACATCACAAATATCAGCTATCTATACTTATCACTTTTTGGTTTAATTATATGTTTAAATGTCCAACTATTTGTTCAAAAATTATTTATTTGTATATGTGTCACCTATTTATTCAGCTATTTATTTAATGTCACCTATTTATGCATCATATCACTATTAATTGTCATCGCCGACCATCGCTATTTGTTCAAATATTATTTATCCGTATATGTGTCACCTATTTATTCACATATTTAGTTAATGTCACCTATTTATGCATCCTGTCACTACTAGTTGTCATCGCCGACCATAGCTGCTGGTGACTTTTTTGGAGCTGCGATTTTTTAACACATATCCTTATCACAAAAAAAAAAAAAAAAAAAAATGGTTAAACTTTCGACTAAATAACATATGATTTCATACAAATGGACTTTTCATCAATTAACCTTTCATTTCATATATATTTGAGTGTGTATAGAAATAAAGATTCAAAGTTCCTCGTAATAAAAGTTGGGTCAGATTAAACAATGCAGCTGAAGTGATCTGTCTGCATTGGGTTTTGATGCTGGATTCTGGTTGTGGTCTATGATTTTGAAATATTCTGCTGTGATGTGTCAGAATAGCTGCTGGCTGTGATCTGTCTGAAGATGTTATGCTGAGGTTGGGTTCTAGTCTGAGATGGAATTTGGTGTGGGTTGTGTCTGCTCAGCTTGTTTAGTATGCTCTGCTTAGTCATCAGCAGAATTGCTGCAGCTGGAATTTTGAGTTTGGAGTCAAAAGTTCTGAAGTAGGTCTCAATAGGCAGTCTTTTTGTGCATAGTTTATGCCCAGGTCCTCTGTCTGTCTGCTAGTTGGTTGCTATGCTTTGGTTGATTCTGTGGAGGTCTGTTGGTCCTTTTTGGTTGTTATGCTTTGGTTGTTATTTGGCTGCAGTGAAGGTTTGTTTAATGCTATAGGTTGTTCACTCTACCATGGTTTCTGGTAAGGTTTTAGGAGGAAGCTGGTCTACTGGCTGCTGGACTGCCTTACTCAGTGAGCCTGCACCAGCAGATTGGTTCACCATGCTGCTGCAGAGTGGTTGAAATTTTTTGGCTTGAAAGGTTCAATGGAATTTAATTGGCTGCTATGCTGCTGTGGCTGCTAAACTAGTCCACCAGTCTTGGTTTCTGATGTGTTGCTTTTCTTTGGATCTGGAATGGCTCTGAAGTTGGCTTTGGTGAGTGGTCCAATTACCACATTTATGCTGAGGGTTATGTTGATCTGCTTTGCTGCTTGGGGAAGGCTGAAATGCTATGGTCTGGAAGTTTTGGTGTTTGGTGTAGATGGGCAGTCCCTAATTTGATCTGACTTGCCTTGGAGTGGCTAGAGGGGGGTGATGTTGCCTTGGAGTGTGCTGCATCTGAACAGAATTTTGCTGGTTTTGGCTTTCAATGGTGGCTTATTGTTTTGGAATAATCAATGGAGATAGTTTTTCTGCAGCTGTTCTCTTTTTGTAATTGTTTGCACATTAGTGATTGCTTGGGTACTTATTTGCCTGCTTGGTCAAAAATAGTGAGTTGTTGATGGATTGGTATTCAAGAGGATTGATGGATTGGCTGCAATGCAATTGAATATTATCAAATATTCTTGTGGAGTTAAAAGAGTAAGAAAGTTAGAGGGAGTCATGCTGACATTGGCTGCAATCCATGCAAACTGTTGTGGGCCGTCCCTCTCACCAACCTGTTTTGGGCCAGTCTTGCTGGGCTGTTGATGTGTCTTCTTTGTGTTTCTCCTGGTTTTTCTCTTGCTGTTCTCCTTTCCTTAGAGTTTGGTTCCTCACCAATCTCTTGGGGTTGAACTTGCGGATGTTTGGGCTATCTTCTCGGTGCCAACCTAGTTGGGATTGGGTTAGGTCGCTATGTTGCATTCTGCTCTTCCCCTCCTTTTTGATGTAATCTCATATCTTTTATGGTTTTCATCAATAAAGGTTCTTTTTTGCTGATCAAAAAAAAATAAATAAAATAAAATAAAAGTTGGGCTATGGAAAAGTGCCGAAGAAGTTCTTATGTTGTGTTTCCATACCCAATCCACAGTCACTACAATATATAAGAATTTTATATATATATATTTTTTGTCTCTAAAAATAAATTTTATTGCAAAAAATATTTAGAGACTAATTTCAAAGACAATCGTTAAAAGATCGTTGCCAAAAAAAAAAAAACTTTTAGGGACAAAATTTTGGAAATGTCGCTAATAAAGCACTTTTAGGGACAAAATAACTAGGTCCCAAAAATGTTTATTTTTTAAGATAAGACTTTTGGTCCAAAAAAGTTAGTAATTCATCATTGAATGTCCAATTTTATCGTTAAAAATAAAATAATAACACTTTTGGTAACAAAAATATTTTGTTTCTAAAAAATAATAATATCCCTAAACTTTTTTTTCTCTAAAACCTTAATTTTTTATAATAAGTTTTACAAACCCGAAAAATTTGCTTGAAATTTGTTCAAAAAAATCCAATGTGGTTTAGATGTTTTAAATGCATTCAAGAGTTAAATCTCACCATACATTTTATGAGTCTTAACTTCAATTATGGGACCGTAGCCTTTTTTTTTTTTTTTTTTTTTTTTCTGATACCTCACACATGGTGAAACAATGAGAGACCTAAATGGTTGAAAATCAATGAACTTGAAAGAGGGAATAAAACCCGAGAAATTAAATTCCCATGCCCTTTAAAAGAAGGCAGATTAATAGAGATAAGTATAGATTAGATTGTCATCTTTTTTTTCTTTTTCTTTTTTTTTTTTTTTTTTTGATCAGCAAAGAAAAATTTCATTTAACAGCAAGAAATTAAAAGTACAGGAAGATAAGATGCATCGAGAGAGATTCGGAAGTATAAAAATACCCCTACTACTGCATCGATTAGATTGTCATCTTTGCGTTCATATTTAACATTAATTAAATCTTAATACCAACTTAATCTTTTGGATTGCACTCTCACTAGCTCAATCTTTTCTATTCAGTCTCTTTTCTTTTAGGACATTGCTATTCTACTCTAATACTATGTTTAATTGGGAGATTTTGAGAAGATATTTAGAAAGGGAAAAAGAAAAAGTGTGTGAAACTAAGTGAAATGTAGATATATTTTATTCACATTTCACTTAACTTTTTCTTTTTCATTTTCAAATCACTTTCCAAATTTTCCAACCAAATATAGCGTAAAAGTTACACTGACTTTTCAAATGACATGGCAATCAATTATAATATCTAAAATAATTTTCTTTCTTATATATATATATTTAAATTATTTGCCAATTATTTTTCTTATATATCATTAACTCTAAAAAATAGGCGTACAAAATGAACTTGTATATCATTTTCTTTTCTTTTAAATGAAGGAAACCGTTGAGGGCACAGTGGTCATTTGAATGAATTTTTTGCTTTCTTGAAAAGGTAGGCAGGGTAAAATAATCTATATATAGAGACTGGAGAGGGAGCAGAAGAAGAAGATGAGAAACCAACCAAGGCATTTAAAACGAATTAAGAGGTAAGTGCCAATTCCTAAATTGTCAAGGCAAAGCAATCTATAACCTCTAGCCCCACAAAAACAAAAATCAAACAAGCAAAGAAAGGAATTTACTACATTACACATATACATTCATAGAGATTCTATATATACTCTTGCATATCTTTCTCTCTTCTCCCTTCTCTCTTCTCCCTTCTCTCTCAGTTAGGAATATATCAACTCTCTCTCTCTCTCTCCCTTCATGGCAACGCTTTTTGGAAGAATCGCCTTCTTGCATGCCCTTCTTATATTTTCTTTCTCATTATCAGGTACCTTTCTTTATCATGTGTTTGGGCTTAAAGACCAATTTTCATTTTTATACTTTTTTAAATAAATTTTCAACGTACACTAATGTTGATCTTATTCTGTGAATCTATTGATTGTTGTTTGACAGGTTATGGTTTTCTACGAGGAGTTGAATCCCTTGGCATCAACTATGGTCAAGTTGGCAACAATTTACCACCGCCGGAGAGAGTTCTTGAGCTTTTACAATCGTTTAAGCTCACAAAAGCAAGAATTTACGACACCAATCCCCAAATTTTAACCGCATTTGCCAATTCTGGTATTGAACTTATCGTAACGGTTGAGAATGAAATTTTAGGTGAGATAAGGGATCCACAACAAGCTCTTCAATGGGTAAGTACCCGAATAAAGCCATATTTTCCGGCCACCAGGATCACCGGAATTGCGGTGGGCAACGAGGTCTTCACTGGCGGTGAAATGACAATAATGGCTAACCTTTTGCCAGCTATGGTCAGCATTCATGGCGCCTTGGTTCGACTAGGACTCGATCCATACATTCAAGTCTCTACCCCGAGTTCCCTTGCTGTGCTCTCGGAGTCATATCCACCTTCGGCGGGTTGTTTCCAGAGCGAGCTAGCCGGAATTATGCCACAATATTTGCAGTTCTTGGCAAATACAAAAGCACCTTTTTGGATCAATGCATACCCATATTTTGCTTACAATGATAACCCAAATGGGATATCTTTAAACTATGCCCTGCTTAACCCTAACTCAGGAATGGTTGACCCTTACACCAAACTACACTATGACAACATGCTATATGCTCAAGTTGATGCAGTTATATTTGCTGCTGCTAGAATGGGTTTTGGAGGGTTAGAAGTTAGGGTGTCGGAGACCGGGTGGCCATCAAAAGGTGACACAAATGAAGTCGGTGCAACCATAGAGAATGCAGCGATATATAACCGGAATTTGTTGAGAAGGCAATTGGCAAAAGAAGGAACACCTTTGAGGCCTAACAATAGACTAGAGGTTTATTTGTTTGCTTTGTTCAATGAGGACTTGAAGCCTGGACCGACTTCAGAGAGGAACTATGGTCTGTTTCAACCTGATGAAACCATGGTTTACAATGTGGGACTTTCAGCTTTGTCGAGCACTTCGTCGACCTCTTCATCGACCTCTTCAGCGACTTCTTCAGCGACTTCTTCAGCTACCATTTCTCTAACCTCCTCAGCCACCCAGGTAACACCATAGGTTTTATCCCCCTTTTTTTTTTTCAAAAAAAAAAAAAAAAAGTCCTTATAGTTTATACCACACTATATATCAATAAAATTTGGTGGGCAATGGTAAAAAGGTGGACAGAGGAAAAATGTGTAAAGTGTACATCAATGCAAGTTTTATTATTGTATATGACATTGTGTTAAATTGGTAACTGATTTATTGAAATGTAGCTCATAGTTATGTTATGGTATTGCAGCAGAACCTATATATTACAGATATTGATTAATATTAATCTCATATTTATTTTTACTCTCTCTCTCTCTCTCTCTCTCTCTCTCTCTGTGTTTGGGGGTACTCACTCGGAAGCAGGTAGCAAAGATTGGATATCAAAGCTTGGTGTATTGGATGTTTGTGTATTTGCTGGCATTCCAAGTACTTATAAGAAGACCATTTTAAGCAAATGGGGTTTATGTAACAGTAAGCATACGAACACATAAATTTTTTTGAAAAGTGTTCAGGACCCTGTGCTACTTCCATTGCATTCATTTTAAATGGATCCATATTCCATTAAGATGAATAATGAAACGGTACCACATTCTGAATTTTTTTTTTAAAAAAAAATTATGAGTTTATAATATTATTGGCGTTTAGTATAACTGTTAAAACAGATTATAGATTATAGCTTAATAGATTATAGATTATGACTTTAATCGGAAGCTGTTAATCTGTTTGGTGTAACTGTTGGATTATAGATTTAAGTTGCTAAGTAGTGTTTGTTAAATAAGTTGTGAAGTAACTTTTTCAATTCACTTTTAGTTTTTGTTATTCATTACTCGTCTACATTTCTCATAAATAATAATAATAATAATCTATAGTCCATTTGGGTCTTTTTTTTATTTTTAAAAAAAATAAAAATAAAAAAAATCTAAGAATACATTCGTAAATTAATATGTCCACCATAGAAGTTGAAAATCATAAGCAGGGGATGAGTAACTTCTCAAAATCAACTTTTTTGAATTAAAATAAATTGTTAGAATTAAAAATTATTTAAAATAAATTTAACCAAAATAAAAATTATAAATCCACACAAACAACCCTGTGTAAAGTGATTCTTGGAAATGTAAATGGGGTTGTCCTTTCAGGCCTTCTATTTTGCATTTCAGAAGCATGAAAAACTTGAGACCCTTGGGAAAATAAACAAATACAAAAATATCTCAATGAAAGGTTACCCCAAAAAACTTCCCCTACCTTTGATGGATATGTGACATTGAGCTTTACTCCCAACTTTAAGGAATCAATATTGTGCAATCATCAAATCAAATGGATAGAATTTCATCAATCTATGCCACAAATGAATCCAACAGTGTCAATCCGTTGATCAGAGAGCAAGGATCCTCTAGAGTTTTTTTTTCTTAAAGTTTTCTAGAGTGGTGCATTGTGTGGTTGAGATTTAATGACAAGTCACATCAATTTTTCAGCATTAAATCTTAACCACACAATGCACTACTTTAGGAAATTTTAAGAAAAAAACACTCGAGAGGATCCTTGGTGTTGATCAGAGGACGAGGATAAACTTATTTTGGGCAAAGAGAGAAGGGACGGAAACCACATGCAAATATTTTTTAATGTATGTGTATGCATAATATGTAGGTTATTTTCACATGAATAGAGAATAGTGAGATCATGTTCAAAAAAAAAAAAAAATAGTGAGATCAATCTTGTAAGGCTGCTCTCATTGGGACAAACGAAAGGTCCCTACTTTTGGACGTGGATTCCATAACTCTTCCTATATATTTAAGACATTTCTCAAGTATTGATTGCTTTCTTCCTATTCTCTCTTTCCCTCTAACCGTATATATGATATAAATGTGACTATAAAGTCTAGAATAATTTTAGAGATAATCTAAACAAAAGTCCAAAAGTTTAGGCTTTGTTTGGTTTCTTTATTTTTCTTTTATATCTTCAAACGGACATTATGTGCGGTCAAGCTTTATTCCCTCGCCCATGACCGTCAGCATAGCCCACTGCCATTCCTTTCTGAAAGAAGCTTTAGATTTTTTCTATACAAAAGAAATGGAATTCATGTAGTCTCGTCCTTACTCATATTTATGAGCAGTGTTACTTTAATTTAAAAGTTAAATTTATAATATGGTAGTTTATTAGAATATCGAAAATATTTTTTTTTTCGGATAATTATTTAGTAATTCTGGAGTATAAAAGTGTGATATTTCATAATATTATTATTGGTAGAAAAATTGGGTAGGTGGAGTATTGTATTGAGTGATTGGGAAATATGAGTGTGCATATTGAATGATGATTGGTTCAGAAATATAGACACGTGATATTTTGAGAATATTTAATAATTTTCCCTTTTTCTCTTATGTGTTTTTGTAATCATCAATCAATTATCATTTTTATACCTCACTGAATTTTAAAAATAGGTCTAGAGAGTGAGCTTTTATATCATTCTTCTATATTTATTTAGTGTAAATTACACTCTCCTTTTTTGGGTTTGAGAAAAACAAAATTAATTCCACATTTTTTACATAATTATATTGACTTCTCTTAAGATTTTAATTCACATAGCAATTAGTTTTTTTTTCATCAACTAATTTATAAGTTATATGAATAAAGAAAATGATATTACTGAAATATATATTTATTTTGTTATTTCAGACTAACTTTATTTATTAATTAATTAATAAAAAAAAATACAAATAAAAGTGAGTGTAATTTTTTCATTTATTTATATAAGATAAGAGATTCCTGGTGGTGTAGCAATATCACATGACATCAGCCAACACGGTGCACATGCAGACAACAATTGTCATAGACCCCACATAAAGAATTTGTATACAATGTAACATGGTCTTCTTTGAACCCTTTCTGATAGAAAACATGTCGAAGTGTGTAGATTGTTGTTTTAGCTCGGCGCTTTGGTTCCTTTTAGCCACCATATGACATGTTCTAGTGGAATATATCAAATTCAGCCCCATTTACACGTATACTAGCATGTGCATGTGTTTCTTTCATAATTTGGATAAAAAAATTCAATTACAATGATGATACCACATTTATCGGCACTTTTTTTTTTTATCGACAAAATAAATCTTTATTGATGGAGACATACAAAATATGATAGAGTATATCAATAAAGAGGAACTCAGAAGTACATCAATATCGGCACTTATTATGTAAGTATAATAAATTATTATGTAAGTATAATAGGCAGTCGTTGTTGTCTCTTTTAAATTTTGATTCTATTATTATTATTATCTGAAGAAATTATAAATAAATTAAAAAAAAAGGATATTTTGGCTAAAACCCTTTTTTGGGGTTTTTTTTTTTAGCGAAAAGGACAATTCAAACATTTTAATTCGTAAACTCCCCCAAGAAGATGCATATCCTTCATGAATGACAAACAAATTTATTTTCATTTTTGTACGGACAATCTTGCCCTTAATAACTAGTTTTATATTTTAAACTTTAAAGTGTCATAACTTTTGATTTATATATTTGTTTTTAATAAAATTAATATTTTTAGAATTATCTTATCAAGATCTATGAAAAAAATATCCACATTGGCTATGAAATTATTTTAAAAAATAATAATTTTTTTTGCTATCGAACCTAACGTCACAATAAAAATTTATTATGATTCACAATAAAATTTTATCCTGATTTGAGTTTTGTTTAGTGACAATCTATTTATAAATGACACTAGAAGTTTACTTTGGCCAAAAGCTCCCTTGTTTATTAACAATCATAGTGACTACGGTATTTAGTGATGATGGTATTTTTTGGTCTTGTGGATCTAAACATTTTCTACAAAGTTTCGAAGCTTGCATTTTAAACATTAAAGTGTTATACTTTTTCAGTACATTGAGTAAGGACAAAGTGGAAATGAGTGGAAGCAATGAGAATTCTCGGGAAAAAAAAAAAGAAAAAAAAACTTGTTTTCCCCTTTAAAAAAAATTGTCTGGGCAAAGATTTTTTGTTTAGCCAAACGATTTTTTGTTTAGCCAAACAATTTTTTGTTTGCCCAGATGATTTGTACGGGAAACAGAGTAGTTTCGGGAAAGTTTGCTCACATGGACATGGGTAAGGCCCCCTGTTCATTTTTCAGATATTTTCTATCTCGAATTTTATAAATATCATCTCCCCACTTCATTTTCAAGGGTTGGAAAATCATTTCAAAGGCTTAGAGCAAAAACCACCTTGAACCCAAACGCTCTTCACTGGTACACCATCCAAATTCCATTAAAGCTAATATTTGAAGCTTTTCTCTGAGATTTTAAAACATATTAAAAAAGCTTGAGGGTGCTAGGAAGAAAGTTTGATAATCAAGAAGTTCACCTTCTTTCAAGAGGTGAAGTTTGAACTATTCTCATCTTCTCTCTCTTTTTCTTCATTTATAAACTTTGTATCTCACTGTTAGCTTGTTGTAATTATGTGATGGGTACTCATGGATGTCGATAGAACTAGGATATAGCCACCCATCCATTAAGTTGATTATTCTCTTCACTTTCTTACACTTTTGCACACTTTTCTTGCTTTCTAGTGCTATAATTTATTGGTGTGGTACATAGATGTGTTAATTGAAACCTTATGAATGTGGAGGGAGTTAGAAAGTGTACAAGTTTGATTATGTAACATAGTTTCTTTCATTTTCATACACTTAAATATTACCTATCTCATCATTTAGGCATGTTGACTCATATGCTTCGATCCATACTCAATTTAATGAGTAGTTGTGATTGTTACATGGAGTTAGTTGGATGATTCTTGAGATTTAGTGTTGAGAGAGTTGTTGGCTTTCATTTTTGTTTTTGTTTTCTTGGAAGTAAAACAAGAAGTTTTGTGTCAAATGCCTTACGGCTCCCTTCTCAATCATTTGTGAATATGGAAAATGGTAGAAACACCATGGTTTCATGAATATTGAGGAGTTTTTAATGGTCCTTGATGAATTTCATGCTTTAAAGTTTCCACTAAAAACTTGTGTGCATTAATCTACACTCTCAAAATAATAGCATGGATTTGGGTACTATAACCTTCCCTTATTCACAAATAGATGATTGTAGATTCTCATCTATTTCTTGGGCTTAAATTTCTTCTAACTCTAATCTCTATTTCATTTGATAAATTGTTGTAAATGTCCTGTTGTATATAGTCATTTGTGCTGTTAAATAAGGGTTGAGGCCTATCTATCCATTTCTTGAATGTTTTGTGCAAGAGAGAGGAATAGAAAGGATGAGTACCCCTTAGAAGATGTGTTTTAGTTCTATTTTGGATCAGTTGCACCAAATAGAGTTTCTATCAGATGTTATGCACAACTGGCCCCCTTTCTATTTAGCCAGATGGTTTTATGTATAGCCAGATGAATTTCTCAAAGGAAAATAGGTCAGTTTCTAGGGAGTGCTCTCCTAGGCATTTTGTGGTTGTTGTTTAAATTTTGCTATTTATTTTATTATGATTTGTTAGATTTAGCTTTAATTTGGCTGAATCAATTTATTGTTGTAATAACTTCTCCAACCCTACATCTTGTTCTTTTCTTATTCATTCAGTTGTTGTAATAATCCTCCCTCCCACTGTCTTTCTTTTCCATTCAATTGTTGTAATAACTTCTAAGGCCACGTCTTTCTATCCATTTTATTTCTACGTTTTCGATATGTGCTGCATCATGTTTTATTTATCATACTCATGTCTTGCATCCATTCTTCATGTATTTAAATTTGGCTGATTTACATCTACGAGCTTATCATTTACTATGTGACTTCGTGCACTACCTCATGCCTTGAGATGATTCGCATATCATTTATTTAGAAGTCGAATCTATAGTTGCATTTTTGTTTTTGTATTGCATTAGTTATTTGTATATAAGATCATGCATATGTTTATAGGATATTATTTTTGGCTTGCTATAGACAAATACTAGGTGAGCATAACTTTAGCATCTCATTGTCTAAGCATCCTACCATGTGCTACTTGTTTATCTAGAATATATGTATGAATGCTAGTGGATAGAGATTATGTTGCTTGAGTTGGAGTGTTATTGATGGCTAGGTGTGTGAACTCAATTTTCTTTGAGTTGTACAAAAAGGTTTTTTTTTTTTAAATGCATGAAACCAAAGCATCCCAAAATAAGCAACATGATCTATACTTAATTGCTTTACATAATAATTTTTAGCATTATTAAATAATCAGAATATGAGCATATGGTGTCTATAAAACTCATATCATGGTTTAGTATAGGTTGATCTTTTAATCAGGTGAGTGGAGGTGCTTAATTCATGACCTTCCACCCTCATACTTAAGGTTCCAAACCGAGATATCTTTGGTTAGGCGAACAATGGCCTTTGGCATAAGTCATGAGTTTTCTAATTTCTCCAAAAGATTAGGTGGCGACTCTAAGATCTAGTGATATAGTCTATTTCTGACATATTTTGCAATAAATGAATTTTCTATAAAGTTGCCATATTTGGACTCTCATTTTTTGTTTCACACTACACTAGTGATATCATATCAAAAATCGGGAATCTAAACCGTCAGGCGTGCTCTGGTACCCTTGGGACACCTATACCCACTCTCATGCATTAAATTAACTTTAATGGCCTCGTTTGGGAACATGTTATTTTAGTAATTTTTTGATTTTTTACGAAAAAATGTGTAGAAAAGTAAATTACACTTTCATTAATTTTGAATATTTGCTAAAAACTGACAATTATAAATTAGTTAAATGCATAAATGATCACCTCACTTATAATTTTGAAAAGGGAGCTTTATTAATAAGTTCAATTTAGGAGATTTATACTCCAGTTAGTCCTGTCTAAAATCTTATGTCCTAGTAATTCCTATTTATTTTTCATGGACACATTTTCCCCCAATGTTACTATGTAATTAACTTATTGAAAACAATACCGTACATTGATATTGCATCATAGGTTGGGAATGTGAATTTCAAAATTGGCATATTTTCGGTGATCAAACTTTGATGAGGCTACATTCTAGGGGAACAAAATCTACTAGATATCTTATGAGATTCTTTGCATTTTTGGAAAACAGAAGGTTCTATAGTTTAAGCATTTTCACACCACCGCTGAAAGACGAACAAGGTTAGACAATCGTGTGTTAAGACGGAGAGGTGAGCCCCTGAAGTGGATTTTTTGTACATTGACGTTGAGAAATGGCAAGGAAGCTTAAGTGTAACATTTCTGATTCCGATGGGTTATTTATGAACTTTGTTTCCGGATTGCACATGTGTGTAAATGATGAATACATGAATTCGTGTGAGTTGTTGTATTTATAACATGATGTCAACCTAATTCACAATTAGCATTTGATTTATCGGGTTGTATCATGCATGGAGTGTGATGAGGTGTGTATTCTGCTTGGCTCAATGATTTTTTTCTTCTTTTTTTTTTTTTTTTTTGGTCCTATGTTAATGTATGGACACATTTAGGTAAATGTAAATTGTTAGTGAAGTCAGTTGATACACTGTTAATGTATTGACGCATTCACACACCATAGTTAATGTGACATTGAACTCAAGTTGTTAGGGCAGTTGGGAGTTCTGGAAAAATGTTATGGTGCAGGGTGATGTTCAGGAACAAATATATTTTGTTATGGTTGGTGTAACAAGCCCGCGAGGGACCTCGCTACAGTTCGGACTCGATTTTGTTGCGGTTCTAAATCTCGAACCAAAGAGTCCAAATCCGGCAAATCATTTTGAGAAAAAACAGATTTTTTTGAAAGAAGTGCCAAACATGGACTGCTTTGCCAGATAACAGAGTCGCCACCTAAATATTTTAAAATGGGAAATTTAGGAAACCCTGACTCGGTGCCAAAAGGCCACATGTCCGTCATCACCAAAGTTGGCTCGGGAACTTGGGTACGATTGGGGAAGGTCACATCGTGAGCACCCCCGCTCGCCCGGTCAAAGACCGGCCTCTACTAACCATGATATCTGTTTTTGAAGACATTGTGAGTTCTTATTCCGGTTATTAGCCTAGGTTACTATGTGATGCTCGCAGCAAATAAGTATAGACTGGGCCGCTTGAATTGGAACAAAACATTTCATGTTTGTTTATTTGAAAGTGGTTTGATGGTGCTACCCGCAGGTAGGCTAAAATGCGGATTTGCCACCCTCGAGTGGGCTTAAGAAAATCAGTGATTTTGCCACTATCTAGTGGGCTTAAAACAAACAGTCAACGAATTGTCCCAATTCAGGTAACTCAACCTCCACCCACAGGCATTCAAGGCAATTATATCACATAAGCATTTAGCCTCATGGTAAGCATGCTTTCATGGCAGTACTCACACGCATGCAAGGATGCTAAAGCATAAGACTCACCTAGTACTCCAAGCCAAAACAGAAACCGATTAGAAATCATGCATGATCCTAATATATACAGATTTGCCTAATGCAACACATGCAAGATGCAAACTATAACAGGCTCGGCTATTCTAAACATGGCATGTGGAATGCTACAACTAACACGTATTCAATTTGGAATTGAAATACAAATGCAGTTTGTATGATGCGCCGAGCCCGGTGCGTGCAAAACAGATGAATGATGCAAACATGCTGTCATACTGTATGCTAATTGAAATATGCCCTATATCTAACTATCATAAGCGGGTAAATAAAAGGGAAGAAAGACGTGCGGTTGGAAGACATACATCACACTCACACACCCTTATTACAGTTATGCCCTCGCGCAGAGGGTCCGAATAAATAATACAGTCCGAAATAAAAGAATATACGGTCCAAAATAATTACAGTCCGAAATATACAGATATCCTAATTAATTTACAAATTAACTAAGAAAGCGGTAAACTGGCATGCAAGCTAGGGACTGCCTTGCTTCTGATGAGTAGTGTATGCTGGGCTGCCTTGGCGCTGAAATCCACTGGGATGCCCCAATTAGCCTCTGTTTGCAGTGTTTCTCGAAATGCGCGCCGGATTCCGAAAAGTTGCTAACTCTGGATTTTGCTGCAACAGAGAGCAGGAAAAGGGCACAGCAGTGTATTTCACAAATATATGCATGCCTCGATCCTCGTGCCACCAATCACGCATACCGATGCATGATGGCCGAGGAATCGGATTGCACAATTCGATATAGGATGAATGCAGATGAATGCTACAATGAAAACCTAACTCCATCATGGGTGATCCGGAGTGTCGGTGACTTGGGAATTGAGACCCGTTCCGTCACTCGGAGTACGAAACGTGCCTCGTTTCCCGTGCAATATGCATGATATGCATGAAATGCAACTAAGATGTGATATAGCATGCACAATGCTGATGAAAATGAGATGTCTCGAAATGCGTGCCCACAGGCACGCAAACCGAGAAAATGGCATACACGCATGAGATGACATGAAATATGATATATAATGAGACTAAAATGAAATGCCTCGAAATGCGTGCCCACAGGCACGCAATTCGAGGAAATGGCATACAGAATACAAATCGGATAAGACTGAAGTGTGCCTCGAAATGCGTGCACGCGGGCGCGCAAACCGAGGCAATGCTAAAATGAAGAACAGATAAAACTGAAGTGCCTCGAAATGCGTGCCCGCGGACACGCAAACCGAGGCGATGATGTGTAATGCAAAATCGAATAAAACCGAAGTGCCTCGAAATGCGTGCACACGGGCACGCAAACCGAGGCAATGATGAAATAAGAAAATCAGATAAAACCGAAGTGCCTCAAAATGCGCGCCCACAGGCACGCAAACCGAGGCGATGATGAAACGAGAAAATCGGATAAAACCGAAGTGCCTCGAAATGCGCGCCCACAGGCACGCAAACCGAGGCGATGATGTGAAATGTAAATCGGATAAAACCGAAGTGCCTCGAAATACGCGCCCACAGGCACCGCAAACCGAGGCGATGATGAAATGCAAAATCGGATAAAACCGAAGTGCCTCGAAATGCGTGCTCACGGGCACGCAAACCGAGGCAATGATGAAATAAGAAAATCAGATAAAACCGAAGTGCCTCGAAATGCGCGCCCACAGGCACGCAAACCGAGGCGATGATGAAATGAGAAAATCGGATAAAACCAAAGTGCCTCGAAATGCGCGCCCACAGGCACGCAAACTGAGGCGATGATGAAATGGGATGAAATTGCATACGAAATGCAACGATGGGCTTACACCAACATGGGAGAGCCTCAGCTCACTCTCATAGGAGGCCGTCGGATAAAACAGAGGTGCCTCGGAGTGCGTGCACACGGGCACGCAAACCGAGACAATGCATTAAGGCATGAAACGACATGGGAAATGATATGCAAGCATGGAAATGGAATTTCAGCACTCACAAATGATGTAAAACAGCCCCGAAATGATACGAAATAGCAACCGAAGCATGAAATCATCCCGAAATGTGAAATTAGGCACCCGAAATGGCCTATAGCCATACTAAACATGCAAAATCAGCACATGACAGCAAAACCAGTGGCAAGGCAGTCCCAAATATGGCATTTTTCAGTAACAAACATGGCCAAATTGCAAGCTTAGATATAGCAACAAAAGCATGCAAGAATAGGGGCTAAAAGAAGGGTATTGAGACAAGTGATATATACAAACCCCAAATGGACAAACATGCTTCTACAACATTGAATAGGGCCTAAAAATAAGAACATTTACAGAAGATGGCAGCCCCAAAAACAGAATATAAACATGCTATAAATTCTATGCAAAATGGAGCTCAAAAGAGGTTATAACAAGAAATATGCAAAGCATACACCAAACAATAAAACTTTCTTCATGAAACATGTAAAGGGGGTCAAAATAAGACCCCTCTCAGTTCTGACCAAGAGCTAAAACCAAAAGCACAAAAGGCTACAAAACATGCAAGAATTAGGGCCTAAAGTGGATTTCAAAGGGAGGTGGTATATAGAATGGCCAAACAAGGTTGAGCCCTTCTACAATGTTGTAGAGGGGTTCAAAATAAGCACAAAACCAGTAGGGGTCGGAGCCCCAAAAACAAATGCAAATAGGCTAAAAATAGCATGCAAGATTATGACATACAAACTAGATATTGAAACAAGTGTATCATAGAAGCATCAAATGAAGTTTAGCCCTTCTACAAAGTTGTAGAGGGGCTCAAAATAAGCATAAAACCAGTAGGGGTCAAAGCCAAAAAAACAAAAGGAAATAGGGTAGAAATAGGAAGCAAGAAAAGGGTAGAAAAATGGAATTTGAGACTTACCCTTGAAGACAAGTCTTTCTTTGCTTCTTGACTTGAATTTGTTGATTCTTGGCCACTGAAAATCACTCCCTTGCTGCTGAAATGGAGTTGGTGATGGTGGTGCTTAGGGTTGATGAAGGATTGGCTTTGGAACTTGGAAGTTTTTTTGGAGTTTTGGCTATGGAGACGAAGGATTTGGGAGAGGGGTTCTTGAGACAATTTTTTCTAACCTTGAGGAAGGAGCTGCCCAGCCCCTTTAATAGGCAAAATGGGGTGTAAAAGGGGAGGGAAATGGAGGCAATCTTTCCCTCCCAAAATATCCCCCGGATGGGGGAGATATTTCAAAAAGGCAGCTGGACAGCTGTGAAGAGCTGGAAAGCAGAAAGCTGGCCGGCCAGGTAACTTTCTGGGAGGTGGCCGGCCGGCCACCCCACCTTGTCGGCCAGCCACTCCTCCTGGCCGGCCGGCCATGGCCCAAAAATGAAGTTGCAAATTGCTGGCCGACCACCATGCAATGGTGTCCTCCCATGTGTGTAGAACAAGGCCCCATGGTTGAAATCTGGCAACTCTGAAGCAGGTGTCACAACATAGAGCTTGAAGAAGAGGCTCAAAAATGAACTGCACAATTTCTGGCCGATCACCTGCTTTTTGTGTCCTCCCAGATCTGTAGAACAAGGATCCAAGGTTGGAATTTGGCAACATTGAAGCAGGAGCCACAAATTGGACTTGAAGGAGAGGCTCAAAACTGAACTGGACAATTTCTGGCCGACCACTCTTGTTTAGGGTCCTCCCATATCCCCTGATCACAGATATGTAGCTTTGGTTGGAAGAAAATACCCCTAGGGTGTCCAACATTGGCCCGGAAGTGAGCAAAACGGGCGCCGGAGGAGCGAAACTGGTTATCTGGGATAATTGCTGGCCTCCCACCCCCCAGTGATCTTCCTAGTGTTGAAACAGAGGTACCTGCCAAGTTTCAACAAAAACTAATGAGAAATGAATGCTCGGGACCAAAACCGGGCGATTCGGGATCCCGAAAATGGGCTGCAGGTCCCGGAAGCGGTGTTTAGCAGCGAAGTGGGTATCTGCGACCCCAGTGTCCTTCGGAATAGTAAAACAGAGAAACCTGCCAAAAACCGGAGAAAACCGATGCGAAATGAATGCTCGGGACCAAAACCGCGCAATTTGGGGTCCCGAAAACCGGCTACAGGCACCGGAAGTGGCATACGGCCACGAAGTGGGTATCAGGGGCCCCAGTGTTCCTCGGAACATTAAAACAGAGGTCTCCGCCGAAAACCGGAGAAACCGGAGATGGTTGGGCGGTCCCGAGCCGAGGCACACGGCCTGACGGTCCCGAGAACCGGGAACCGGGCTCCGAAATGGGCAAAATGGCCTACGGCCACAAAAAGTAGCTCACGGCCACTGAGAGATAGTCTACAGGACCACTCCCTCCCCTCAGAAAAGAAAACAGGGAAAACCGAGCCTGGTTCGCAAACCGAGACAAGGTAGAGAAGAGAGTTCGGAAGTCCGGAGGCAGGGCGCGCGGCCGCAACTCTGAGACTTCTGAATGAGCACAGTACGCAACATCACCGAGCGCTCAACCGGTGACGTCTGAGTCTTAAGGTCGGTCAAAAATGGGGTGTCTACAGTTGCCCCTCTTTGACAGAACTCGAAAGTCATAACAATGACGGGAGTGAATGTCAAAACCCAGAGACGACCCATTTTTGACAAGGCTGAAGACTTAGACAATCATACAAGATAAACAGAGATGCGTGCCCGCAGGCGTGAAGGGGCAACATGCAAAAGAGAGGCACGGAGCCAGATGATCACGCAAGTGCAACAAGCTGTAATGAAGCAAGTATTGACAAATAGATGCAACAGTTTTAAGCAAGAATGCAAAGCAACAACTACATTTCATGCAGTTAGGAATGCGGAGAATTATTCAATTCTCGTCGCGTCTCACACGGAGAAGATACGATACCTGCGCGATTCGTCTGGTCGCACCAGCCTCAAATGAACCGTACATACAATATCGTGCCTGCAAAATAGAGAAACTCAACAAGAACAATATGCTAACAACATGTATTCAATGCGATTCCTGTAGTTCCAAAAGCTTGACACACACAGTGTCGGTGAATGAATGCATCACAATGCGAGAACAGATAATGCGTGACAACGCATGTTCAAGTACAGGAGCATCAGACATCAAGAAATCATGCATGACAATGCAAAACATTCATGAGAATGCAAATTATAAGCCAAACAATGCAAAACGAGTATAACTCAGGGTGCCCGTTTGACATGAAATGATGAGCCGGAAAACGCGCATTTCGACGACGGTAACTCGATCGCGTCCTCTGATTCACTTCCCGGAGAGGTCGCAACATGTTTAAAAAGGATACACTCTGATTTTGATGAACAATGATGAGACACGTGTCAGAAATTGCAGTTAAAGTTCCGGTGGAGCAATTCGGCGCTAGAAAGTGCACTTTTCTTGAACTTTTTCAGGTCCCGGGAACTCCGATTTTCCTCAAAATTTGCAGAGAGGTAGGGGAGGGGGTGGGGAGCATGGTCGGCCAGGCCATTGCCCTGGGAGAGGCCATCGGCCAGGGGGAAAAAGGGGATGGCCGGCCAGCCAGGTTAGGTGGCCGGCCGGCCACCTGCCCAAAGCAGGGGCATTTTGGTCTTTTTCTCATGTTTCTATATATACACATCTCCATTGCCTCCGAAATCACACCCAAAGCTGCATAAACTCTTCTTCTTGCTCTCTAGACCATTTTCTCTTTCAGATCTGCATTTTATACGCGCCCCTCGGCCTTCCACGCAAGTTGTTTTCGCGAAATCTTCCTGCGCTAAGCACTTTAAGCCGACTAAATTTTGATTCCGAGGTTTCTCTTCTCATTTTCATCACTTGAGGTAAGTTTGTCTCATTATTTGGAAAATTTTCCCGGGAGTTGACTTTTGTTGACTTTTCATTTCCCGAGAGTTGACTTTTGTTGACTTTTTCCAACTTTGGCCCATTTTGCTCATTTTTGTTCCTCTTTGCAGATTTCTCGACATGGCGGGTCATTTCCCTCACGGTGGAGGTTTTCCCGGCGCCGGAGATGACTTTGACATTATGGCATTGCCTCCGAGAGTCCGCCCTTTCATTCCCGATCGATACGCTCCAGCGGTGCATAGGCTTCCGCGAGCCACTTTTCGTCATTTCACCGAATTTAACGATCGGGTACCAGGGGATCTTCTCCTACGAGAGCCGGAGCAGCACCTCTCTCATGATGCAGAGGTATTTTACTTTCTTTCTTGCTTTTCATTCCCCTGCCATGCTTAGACACACAGTTTAGCTTATGACAGTACTTGCATCCTGAGCATGTGACTTAAACACTTGAATTTCATGAACACCTGGCACATTGCCTGATTGTGAACGCACAGTACACATTAGTTAGAAATTGAATACACAGCTCAAACATTGATCCACCAAACGCACAGCCCGAAGTTGAAAATGAGCACACAGTACATACTGACCAAGAATAGAACACACAATCCCAAAACTCGGATTTACTGAACGCGCAGCCCAGATTTGACGTGAACACACAGCCCACTGATTAAGAATAGAACACACAGTCCCAAAACTTTGATTTACTGAACACACAGCCCAGATTTGAAGCGAATACACAGCCCACTGATTTGGAGTAGAACACACAGCCCTAAACTCTGATGTACTGAACACACAGCCCAGATTTGAAGTGAACACACAGCCCACTGATTAAGAATAGAACACACAGTCCCAAAACTTTGATTTACTGAACACACAGCCCAGATTTGAAGTGAACACACAGCCCACTGATTAAGAATAGAACACACAGTCCCAAACTCTGATTTACTGAACTCGCAGCCCAGATTTGAGGCGAACACACAGCCCACTGGTTTGGAGTAGAACACACAGCCCTAAACTCTGATGTACTGAACACACAGCCCAGATTTGAAGTGAACACACAGCCCACTGATTAAGAATAGAACACACAGTCCCAAAACTTTGATTTACTGAACACACAGCCCAGATTTGAAGTGAACACACAGCCCACTGATTAAGAATAGAACACACAGTCCCAAACTCTGATTTACTGAACTCGCAGCCCAGATTTGAGGCGAACACACAGCCCACTGGTTTGGAGTAGAACACACAGCCCTAAACTCTGATTTACTGAACACACAGCCCAGCCACTGATTAAGAGTAGAACACACAGTCCCAAACTCAGATTTACTGAACACACAGCCCAGATTTGTAGCGAACACACAGCCCACTGATTTGGAGTAGAACACACAGCCCTAAACTCTGATTTACTGAACACACAGCCCAGATTTGTAGCGAACACACAGCCCACTGATTTGGAGTAGAACACACAGCCCTAAACTCTGATTTACTGAACACACAGCCCAGCCACTGATTAAGAGTAGAACACACAGTCCCAAACTCAGATTTACTGAACACACAGCCCAGATTTGTAGCGAACACACAGCCCACTGATTTGGAGTAGAACACACAGCCCTAAACTCTGATTTACTGAACACACAGCCCAGATTTGTAGTGAACACACAGCCCACTGATTAAAAGTAGAACACACAGTCCCAAACTTGTTGAAGTGAACACACAGCCCACTGATTGAGAGTAGAACACACAGTCCCAAACTTGTTGAAGTGAACACACAGCCCACTGATTGAGAGTAGAACACACAGTCCCAAACTTTGATGTACTGAACACACAGCCCAGATTTGTAGTGAACACACAGCCCACTGATTAAAAGTAGAACACACAGTCCCAAACTTTGATGTACTGAACACACAGCCCAGATTTGAAGCGAACACACAGCCCACTGATTTGAAGCGAACACACAGCCCACTGATTTTCTGAAATTTGAACACGCAGCCCAAAACACTTCATTTGTACGCAGCTCGTTTTCACTTCATCTGCACACAGCTCATTTTCACTTCATCTGCACACAGCTCATTTTCACTTCATCTGCACACAGCTCATTTTCACTTCATCTGCACACAGCTCATTTTCACTTCATCTGCACACAGCTCATTTTCACTTCAGTTGCTGATCTACGCATTTATTCTAAATGCAGGTTCACTCTCGCACAGTGCGAGGATATGGCTCCGTCACCGCGAGGGAGTGGTATTTTGAGCTTCCGGAAGCTGTCCGGGAGTTGGTTGACTTTGCAGGATTCGGGCCATTCTGCAGAGGGTTATCTCATTGTCTCATCAGTAGGACGTTATTCGCTGCTCTGGCGGAGAGATGGTGGGACACCACCAATTCTTTCCATTTTTCTGCGGCCGGGGATATGACCATGACCCCACTGGACTTCGCTATACTCACCGGCCTAGACGTAGGCGGTGGACCCATTCCCTACGACGAGGATATGGGCCAGTGGGAGGCTGCTTGGATGCACCTATTGGGGGCACTCCCGCCTGTAGACAGAGGTTCGGGGCGAGTCTGATACTCCTGGTTTTCTTCCCACTTCCGGCGGCCACGGATGGAGCCTGATACTCCTGAGGAGGCGGAGCAGTATGCCCGTGGTTTCCTCATGTACCTCCTCGGCACCACCTTGTTCGCTGATAGAGGGAACATGGTAGGGTTATATCTACTGAGCGCTCTAGTAGACCTATCACAGGTCGGTCAGTATGATTGGGGCGGCGCTGGCCTGGCTACCCTTTATTGTTACATGAGCGCAGTCTCTCGCGGGCGGGGGGACTTACTCGGCGGCTACTGGAGAGCCTGGGAGGTACATTCTGTCCTCTTGATTTACATTTTTGCTCCTTATTACTTGTTCACTGCACACACGGCGCACCTTGCATTCTGTATTCTGCCTTTTAACACCTTGTATTCACATCCCGCACTGCTTTTCTCAGTTATGGGTATATGCATATTTTCCCACATTAGCCCCGGAGATGGAGGTGGCAGGACCTCCTATGACCCCGTATTCACTGATGTTTGAGGGCGAGCACTTACCGAGGCCTCGAGAGACTCTCTTCTCTCTGCGACAGTACTTTGACACTGTTCGAGCGACAGAGGTATTTTAGAACTCTCAGTTCTTTTTCATTTTCATCTTTGATCAGCTCTATATGTTCTGATTTCTGATTGACTTATGCACTGGTTATCCGCAGATCACTTGGCAGCCTTGGGCAATCTTCGGCGATGATCTCGAGAATCAGTACCCCGGAGGGTCGACTAGTTCCCAGTATAGATTCCTGCTCGAGGGACCAGTGGGTAGGGCCTGGTTCCTGGGGGAATGCTTCCAGCGCCAGCTATGGGGGGGTAATTCTCAGGACCCTCCTGCTGTGCCTCCAGACACCATGCGGACTGCTGATAGATTATCTCCTGAGGAGGTCAGTAGTGCTATGCAGGGCAGTGATGCTTTATTACATCTCCTTGAGGGGAACTACGCCACCTATCGCCGCATATATCTGATGCCCCCCCTGACGGGAGTACGGGCTCCACCACGGAGGTCCACTGGCGCACCATTTTCGAGTCGCGCTCGTGCTACAGACATCCCCTCTTTTAGCAGGGCTGGTGCCTCTAGAGGTAGAGGTAGTTCGATTCCTCCGATTCCTCCGACTCTCGATCACCCTGGGTGGCCAGATATGCCGACAGAGTTGACGAGTTGGCGATTCGGGGCGCCTTACCAGGTTCCGTTAGAGCCTCCTCTGCCTGACCACAGATATATCAGAGACCCTGATTCGCCCCCGGTATGTTTTTCAGCTTTGATTTATCAGTTAGATATTCGGACATTCATTCCTTTACTGATAGTTTTTGCATTTGCATTTACAGCCTCCAGTCGAGTATACGGATGAGCTGCTCGGGATGCTGGCCACATTCGAGGGCATGATCCTACGGAGGGAGGGACAGCTGGCCATTATGGGCGTGCAGGTACCGTTCATCTTTCCTGTATTTAGCATACTCCCGATGACATACTGGTTTTGAACATTCTGCTATATTAATAGGCTGTGTAGAGCACATCTGGCACACACCCCACTCATATACTGTACTTGCACCTGCTTTTATGTTTGGACTGATGTATTTGGACCTTTCATTTTCAGATGCCTCCCGTATATGCTTCAACACGGGGCGGGCCACCAGGGCCTTCTCAGAGAGGTCGAGGTGCTAGACCTGCTCGAGGTACAGAGACTCGAGGAGCTGGGCCATCCAGGCCTTACCGAGGAGCTCGAGGAGCAGGTTCGTCTCGCAGACGCAGGGCACCCATTGTCGAGGATGAGGAGGAGGAGGTTGCAGGCCACGCATCAGAGACATCTCCTGGGGAGGGAGGCTCCGGTCTTGGTTCCGGGAGCGGAGATGAGCCTGAGGGGGATCCGGAGAATGACAGCTCCGATCCGGATGGTGATGATGATGCAGAGATTATCCCGCAGAAGAGGATGAGAGGAGCTCCTCATTCCCGTTCCCGAGGACACTGATGTTATTCCCTGCTTTATTTTACTTTTTGGCTAGTAGTTTGTAGCACTTTGCACATTGTTAGGCAGTTCTATTTTCTGTAAAACTTGTACCTTTATTTTGTTGTAAAACATGATGGAATGAAACAGCTTTTGAAAAGATGTTTGTATTTGAAATTCTTAGCATTGCATCGCATCGCATCATTTTGCACAAAATGGAATTGAATGAAAATGTGCTTCATGTATCTACCGGGTCAGGTAATGAACCGACGCAACAAATCAAAACAAATCGACTCACTAAGAAATAACAGATTCTTAGCAAGTTTACAACTCGATAAACAAAATACAACAATGTTAACGACTCAATAGACAAAACTTAACAAAATTGTGTAATCAAAAGCAACAATTCGAAAAACAAAATGCGACAGCTCGACAAAACTTACAACTCGATAAACAAAACAACAACTCGATAAGCAAAACACAACAAAACGTACTTCGAACGGACAATCCAGATGACGAAGCGTATCCGAAATTGAGAGAAATGGAGGCCTTCGACATTCCTGATGCATGAAAATGCTTCAAACTTTCTTCCGGCAGGCAAAATAGGACCAATGCGAGGCCGAAAACATTTTGCATTTGAAGACAAAAAAGGTGGCCGGCCTACTAGGATAGGTGGCCGGCTGGCCACTCCTCCCACAACCACCGAAATGTTGACATGTGTCCTTTGAATAGTGTTTTGCCTCTCTATAAAAGCTCCACTCTTGGAACTTATTCATTTCATCACCTTTCCTCACAAAAATGGAGGCATTTCTCACAGAAAATCTCACATCTTGGATTTCTGCTCTAGATGGCTCGGAGAAGTTGAATTTCCGGGGTTTTGGCTTGAATGCATTATTCACGCTAGGCCGGACTCCACTGCATCTTCCTTTCCTCCATGCCGCGGCAAGGTTTTGGAATCCAGTGACGCATGTCTTCAGCTTCGGAGGGCAAGAGGTATGTCCTACCTTTGAAGATTTTCAAACTTTGATGGAGTCTGAACGCTCAGAAGAGATCTTGCCTCAGTCTCGTTTCGGCCATGCCCAAGCTTTAGGGCGGATGTGCGGTCTCAACGTGCCTGATGCTCGATCTCTGATTGGTAATGGCATGTTGGATATCCCGAGCCTGATTTACCGATTCTCCGATGCTGGTGACCGCAGCGACCACTATTGGCAGGGTTTTCGACAGCATGCCCTCTGCTTGTGCCTACTATCTCACTTTCTGTTTGTCTCGGGATCCGGAGGGGCTAACATCCGCTTGATCGAAGTCACTCAAGGCTTGAGGGAAGGAAAGAGTTGTATTGCCATGACATTGGCTGAGACACTGATGGGTCTAGATGCCTTCTACCGCCAAGAGACAACCAGGTTTGCAGGGAGTCCACTACTGCTACAGGTAATGTTTCCCACCCAAGCTCACATATGTAGTTACTCACATCACTCGGCCCTCAGGCTCGGTTTTTCTCACAAAACCCTCATCTTACTTTTCTCTCATCGCACATCTCTCTATTCTTTATTCTCTCATTTTTCATCCCTCCCCAGATATGGTTGATGGATAAATTGCAAGTTGTGGACTCTTGCCCTGCTTATTCAGCCCGTGGCTACTTCTTTCGGCAACGCCTAGTCAATGCTCCTGATGAGAGCTGGTGGTTTGAATGGATGTGCAACTTATCGGCAGATCGCATTGCGTGGCGCTGCCCCTGGCTCAATCTCCCGGCGATGAGCTATAGCATGTTCCAGGATACCGGGATCCGTTTGATCGGCTTGACTCACTGTGTATTCTATTTCCCATTCCGTATTCTGCGCCAGTTCGGCCATGATCAGACTTGCCCTCCGGAGAGGATAGAGTATCCGGCTGCATTCCCAGTCCGAGGTGCACATCTTGCCCGGCATATTACAGCTTGGAGGACCAAAGAGCTCTTGTCCCCCGCCCCTGTTTTCAGTTGCACTTTGTCTGATGAGTGCTGGGATTGGCTCAACGAAGAAGCACAAGTTGGGCCCAAGTTGGCATCAGAGGCTTCAACTAGCTCTGGAAGGGGGCGCAGGGACACCTGACTGAACTATGCCCCAGATTTATTGCTTTATTAGTACTTTCAAGTTTTCTTTGTGAGTGTAATAAAAAGCAACTTCAATTGTATGCAAGAGCAAAAGAACTCTGTTTTGAAATCAATGAAATTGAAGGTTGTGGTACTGAAAATTCTCCACTTTGGTCCAAAAATGGTCTTAGTTGTGAAAAGATTAATTTGAACAAAGTCAACTTTTATTAAAACTTTTCAAAACTATTTTCGATATGGATCAGAACTGGACACGCCTGAGATCTGTCACTGAGATGCACAACCCCGGATCCTAGCAACTGGAAAGTTGCCCCTAGTTTGAAAAGTGCCTTGGCAATCGTAGCAATGGAAAGTTGCCCCTAGTTTGAATAGCACTGTACCGGAGATCACAATAAATGCTGATGAATAGAGATGACTGAGATGATCAAACGGACAAAGTTGATCGGGGAAAGGATTATGACTGAACTTCAAGATGAAGCTGCCTACGTATCCCAAAGATGGGAATCAAGTCTTACGTAGTTCAAGCGTTGGTTCGCTCAGGTATTTTTACTCTCCTTTTGCGCTCTAACTTTTGCCAAGGCCGCCCTTTGCGGGTTTTCAACCTTGCGAGCTCAGTTTTTATAATTTCAAATTTTCTATGCTCTGGATTCTGCCTAGGTCGCCCTTTTCGGGTTTTCGGCCTAGCGAGCCTCTCAGGGGTAGTATTTCTTCAACTTGTCCATATTGATCGGTTGGGAAAACTCTAAGCCATCTAGATCCATCAGAACCACAGCTCCACCTGACCAGATTGACTTGATGATGTAGGGACCAGTCCAATTGGGTCTGAACTTGCCTCTTGGGTCGTGGATAGGAGCTCGGTTGTCCTTGAGTACCAAATCTCCTTCTTTTAAATTCCTGGACTTAACCTTCTTGTTAAAAGCCCGGGCGATTCTGCGTTGATAACCCTGAACATGGTACAGTGCCTTCAACCTTCTTTCATCAAAAAGCATGAGTTCCTCAAACCTGTTCTGCTGCCAATCCGCTTCGGCTATTTGACATTCAGCCAATACTCGCAAAGACGGAACCTCAATCTCAATAGGTAGAACGGCCTCCATCCCATAAACTAATGAATACGGAGTCGCCCCGGTAGAAGTTCTGATCGAAGTCCGGTAGCCCCACAGAGCAAACGGCAGCTTATCTGGCCAGTCCCGATAGGTTTCCACCATCTTCTGTAGTATGCGCTTGATGTTCTTGTTGGCGGCCTCAACTGCTCTGTTGGTTTGTGGCCGGTAGGTAGATGACTTATGAAAAGCCACATTGTATTTCTCCAACAAATCAATCACCTCCTTCTTGAAGTGGGAACCATTGTCCGAAACTATCTCATTTGGGACTCCGTAGCGACAGATGATGTTGTTTCTGATGAATTTTGCGACGTGTGAAGCCTTCAACACTGCATAAGATTGGGCCTCAACCCACTTTGTAAAATAATCTATCGCTACCAAGATGAACTCATGCCCATTCGACCCCTTCGGCGTAACAGCTCCAATCACATCAATTCCCCAGACAGAAAATGGCCATGGCGAAGTCATGTTGTATAGCTTTGACGGCGGAATGTTCATGCGATTTGCATGGATCTGACATTTGTGGCATCGCCGAACGAAACCAATACAATCCTCCTCCATGGTGGACCAGTAATAACCTTGTCTAAGGATCTTCCGTGCCAGCATTACCCCATTCATGTGTGCTCCACATTCTCCTCCATGGATGGCTTCCATTAGACGCTTTGACTCTTCTGCATCCACACACAGTTTATGCATTCCCAGATGACCTCTTCTGTACAGCTTATCCCCGCAGATGATGAACTGGATTGCCATTCTTCTGATTGCCCTCTTGTCTTTGGCATTTACCCCTGGCGGGTATGCTTCCTTCTCCAGAAAGTTCCAAATGTCGTAGTACCAGGGGTTTTCATCCTGAACTTCATCTATGGCTGCAATCGACTCATAGGCAGGCGCAAATTTCTGATCAATGATAACTGGACGCATCCGGACTCCACACGGGATGTCTATCATGGATGATAGAGTTGCTAGCGAATCTGCGAACTTGTTGTTCTCTCTTAGTAGGTGAGTGAAATTTAACTTTTCAAACCGAGGAATCAGCAAGTCCAAGGTCTGGTGATACATCATCATATTTTCCTCTTTTACTTTCCAGTCTCCTTTAGCTTGAGACACAACAAGGTTCGAATCCCCAATGACGTCCAGCCGTCTTGCCCCTAATTCTAGGGCTGCTTCCAAACCAGCGATGCACGCCTCATATTCTGCTTCATTATTTGAGACTTTGAACCGGAGTTTGAAGGCTAGAGGGATACGGGAATTGTCGGGTGCTATCAGCAACACTCCTATCCCATACCCATGTTGATTTGACGCTCCGTCAAAGTACATCGTCCAAGTTTCCTCGTCGATATGCAAAATTGATTCATCTGGGAATAGGTACTCAACTGCTTCATCCCCCTCAACCGGGTGGTCGGCAAGGAACTTTGCCACTGCTCTTCCTTTCACTGACTTGCGTGTCACATATGTGAGATCAAATTCGGAGAGCAACAGCAACCAACGAGCTAGCCTACCCGTAAGTGCTGGTTTCTCGAAGAGATATTTGATGGGATCTAGTCGTGAAACCAACATTACAGAGTGAGCTAACAGGTAGTGCCGCAGCTTCCTGGTAGCCCATACCAGAGCTAAGCAAGCCTTTTCCAGCGGCGTATATCGGGTCTCATAATCCAGCATTTTCTTGCTCAAATAGTAGATGGCTCTTTCCACCTTATCTTCTGATTCTTGTGCAAGCATACAGCCCATTGTGGTTTCAGTTACTGACAGATACAAAATCAACGGTTTCCCCGGTTCTGGTGGTGATAAAACGGGTGGGTTCTGTAGATATTCTTTAATCTGTTCAAATGCAGCTTGACATCGGCCGTCCCATTGGAACTTCTTGCCTTTCTTCAGGAGACCAAAAAGTGGTTCACAAGTCAAGGTTAATTTTGAGATAAACCGTCTTATGAATTGTACTTTACCCAGAAAGCCTCGCACCTCCTTTTCAGTCCTTGGTGGTGGCATTTCTAAGATGGCCTTGATTTTGGAAGGGTCGACCTCGATGCCCCTTTGTGTAATCAGAAACCCCAGCATTTTTCCCGCTGTAACACCAAACGTACATTTCTGAGGGTTTAGCCGCAACCGAAATTCCCTGATCCTTTGGAAAAACTTATGCAAGGCGGTGTAGCGGCCCTCTCTTTCCTTGGACTTGACAATCATGTCGTCCACATACACCTCAACCTCTTTGTGGATCATATCATGTAGTATTGTGGTCGCGGCCCGTTGATAAATAGCCCCAGCATTCTTCAACCCAAACGGCATTACTCGATAGCAGTATGTCCCCCACGGGGTGGTGAATGCAGTCTTTTCTCGGTCTTCTGGCGCCATCACTATCTGGTTATACCCTGAAAAGCCATCCATGAATGAGAGCAATGCATGCCCTGCTGTGAAGTCCACTAACTCATCGATGTGCGGTAGGGGAAAATCGTCCTTCGGACTAGCTCTGTTCAAGTCCCTGAAGTCTACGCACACCCGGATCCTACCATCTTTCTTTGGCACCGGAACAATGTTGGCCAACCAAGTCGGATATTCAGAGACTAGCAGGAAGCCTGCGTCAATTTGCTTGGTGACCTCTTCCTTGATCTTAAGAGCCCAATCCGGGCGGATCCTTCTGAGCTTCTGCTTGACAGGTCGGGCCTCGGGGTCAAGGGGGATCCGATGCTGTACAATCTCAGGATCGATTCCAGGCATGTCTTCGTAGGACCACGCGAAAACATCTTTGAAATCTTTTAATAAAGCGACTAAGCGCTCGCGTTCCTCTGAAGACAGCGTGGACCCGATCTGGACCAGCCGCGGGTCCTCCTCAGTACCAATATTCACAAAAATGATTTCATCCATTAATGGCTTAACAAACCTCTCTTGCTCTTGCTCAATTAGACGTTGTAAAACCGGAGGAACTTCGTCCTCGTCGTTTTGATCAAAATTTTGAAAGTCCGAATTAATGCAATAAATTAGGGGCACAGAGAAGTACTCAGAAACCACAGTTGCCTGATTCTCATTAAGTTCATCCAAATCGTCCTCGGTTACAATAGACTCAAATGAGAAAGAAAAAGACGACCTGGACAAGACTGTGGCATCCGGGTTGACACCCCCAGGAGTACCAGACTCAGACTCAGTCGAGCTGGAACCTGATTCCGACTCACAGGACTCGGTGGAATCAGACTCCGGCTCACTACCTGACCCGGTGCTGCTGGATAAGAATCCCTCCTCATACTGCCAAGTGAGGGAGGGTGCAATTGATGCATCCAAAATAGTTGCTGGCTGGCTCGCGGCCATTTCATTCCCAATCATGGAAACCACGGCGTTATTCCCCAAGCAATCTTGGTCGATCAGAGGATCAGAGAGGAGACTTGCCAGTGCTACCCCCATTTCCAATTCAGTGCCCTCGGGCTCCACTGCCTTATTCTGCTCAGCCTCAATTGTTGGGTCTGTCTGCTCTGTGGCAACATCATCCCCGGATAGTTGCAGGTCGAAGAAGATTTCGAAACCTGGTACGCGCTTCCTCTCCGCGTTTAACCATGGCTCTGGGAAGCCGCAAAATGGAAAATCTTCCCCCTCCCGGACAAAGCGTCCGTTCAGGGTACCCCAGATGGGCCTGTGCATTAAATCAAAAGGCTTCCCAGCCTGCTTTGCTCTGGCTCTGCCGGCCATTTCCTTTCCTTTTCTCGCCCAGTCTTCTTTGGTGGGCAGATAACCCAGTCCAAAGGTATGTGGATTGTGTGGCACTTCGGCCAACGCTGCGACTCCTTTCCTGCCGCTTCTTCCCAATCCCATCCCGGGGATATGTTGGAGCTTGTTCATGAGGTAAACGGCTTGAGCGCTGACATACACACCCTCATTCACAGCCATGATATTCTGTACTACCCGGGCTTCGGCCAAAGTAAACCCCGATATGAACATGTCTTCCATGCCGTGTTCAATCTCCAGGACTGGCGTAGATACCTCCGGAGGGGGATGGATTGATGAATTCCCAAAAACAATGGCTACTCCCTTTCCGTAGGGGTACTTCACCATTTGATGTAGAGTAGATGAGACGGCCTTCACCTGATGCAACCAGGGTCGCCCCAAAAGCATATTAAAAGATGCAGGGACCTCCAAGACGTGAAAATCTACCTCGTGTTGCCCAGGCCCAATCTTGGTCTGGATTTTTACTGTCCCTAGAACATCCCTACTTGTATTGTCGTAGGCTCTGATTACTTGAGTGGTCGGTGTGAAGTCCGCAGGCTTTAACCCAATTGCCTACGCCGTTCTTGCTGGGCAGACATTGATAGCGGACCCGGTATCAACAAGTACCACCGGAATCCATTTGTCCCTACATTCTACCGAGATGTAGAGGGGTCTGTTATGATCCACGCCCTCAGGCGGCAGTTCCTTGTCTGAAAAGGTTAATGCCGGGGAACCTCCTCCCGGAAAGACCAGCCCAACTAGCTGTTCTGGCGTAGTTTCGATGGAGAGCTTGGCTTTGTCCATGGCAGATAGGACAGCCTGCCTGTGCACCCTTGAAGCCATAAGCAGTCCCCAGATGGAGATGTCTGCTTGTATTTTCTTTAGCTGCTTCAGTACAGCCTCTTCTTCAACTTGCTTCTCTCTCTGTTTCTCTGCCTCTTTATCTTTCCCTGATGCCTCGGGTTGATCAAGGTGTGGGGGCTTGAAATACCGCCCACTTCTAGTCATATAGTCCACCTCCTCAAGGTACCAGGTGCTGTCTGGTTGGCCCCCTGCCCAGTCTTCGTCTGTGTGGGCGAGATACAAGTCGTCATCCTCCCACCACATTCCATTAGCATCTAACAGGCACCTGTCTGGTTCCGGTTTGTTTGCGCTCTCAGCATTTTCCTCCCACATGCTCACAGCATGTTCAGTTTTCGTGCTCGCAGCACTTTCAACTTCCTCATGATTCTTTGCTTTTCGGATCCTCTCAGAATCCCATCTTTTTTCTTGTTCCTCCAGTGTTAATTGTTCGGTTTTCATAGTGTCTTGGTCCTGAGCGAAATTCTTCGTACCGGCGCTCTCCGGCAAATCTGATTCTCGGCCTTTCCGGCCACAAATGGTACAATATCTGGCTGATCATCCAACCACCCGACGACTTCTGCTGACTCCTCGTAATCGAACCAGTTAATTGAAGCATCCCCTGATTCCTGATCGTTGAAAAACTGGAGGTTGGCGAATTCCTCTTCCACTGTAGTCAGATCATCCCCTGCTGATTCAAGTTTGTCCCCCCGGATCATACACAATTCAGCCCCTTCCGACAGCCCCACACTCAGCTTAGGTTGGCTCATTGACAAGATATATCCACTCGGATCATAAGCTCTGCCAACTAAATTCTCGAACTGCTCCACCCCAGACTCAACAGTTTTGCTCTCCTCGGAAGCCTGCCCCGTTCCATTCTCGGTGGTCACCACCTTTGGCACAGGTCGGATTGTGGAGATGCTCATCATGCACAATGAGTCGGTGCAATCAGGGAGGAGCACCTCCGGCTTGGGTAGGTGAGAGGGGGTAATATAGATACTAGGGTCGTAAGACACGTCCCCAGTTTGGATGAGATTGATTCTTTGGGCGGTGGAGCTTGGTTATGTGCTGGGAGTGGGTGGTTGTGACGTTGGGTCTTTCGGGAGGTAGAATGATGTTTTTGTCAATGAGGTCCTGAACCTCGTGACGCAGCCTGTAACATTGGTCGGTATCATGACCATGCTGCTGGTGGTATTTGCAATATTTGGCTGGGTTGTGGGAAGGGGGGAGTGGATTTGGTGGGGGCCTCGGTTCCAAGGGTTTCAGATGCCCTTTTCTGACTAGAACCCCGAGGACTTTGGACAAAGGCATGTGTAGTGGGGAGAAGGTTCGTTGACCCCTGGGTTGGTATCTTGAAGCTTGGTTATTGCTCCCAGATGCATCAGAAAAAGGTGTGGCCGCTGCGGACCTTGGTTGGGGAGGGGGATTGGTGGTGACCATTCCGACCTCTGAAGTTCTTGCATTGGTAGGGCCACTCGGGCCCGCATTGTTACCACGGTTGAATGTTCTTCGGGGTTGATCCCGATCTTGGTCAATCAACCCTTGCTTCATAGCATCCTCTATTTGCACCCCCATATCGTGTAAGTCTGCGAATGTGGGGAAAGGAACGACAATCATCTTCTACATTAATTTCGGTTGGAGATTGCACACAATCATCCGAATTTGGTCTTTATCAGTCAGTCTCAAAGTCATCATCGATGCCTTGGCTCTCCACCGAGTTACAAAATCAGAGAAACTCTCTTTCTGTTCCTGCCTTGTCGTCTCGAGATCACGAGTTGTGACCTCGATTTGCGTGTTGTACGAATATTGTGCAAGGAAGGCCTCAGCCATCTCATCCCAGTTTGTTTTCACATCATCTTCCAGCTTTACGTACCAAGTGGATGCCACACCCGATAAAGTTCGACCGAACAGGGAAAGCTTTTGCGGTCGGGTTAGGCCCATTGGTCTTAGAATGTCTGAAAATAGCCGGAGGTGTACCATGGGGTCCCCGGATCCATCAAAGCGATCGATCTGGGGCATCTTAAATCTGTCCGGCAATGTCACGGCCACATCAGTATAGCCGTCTTCAATGTCTGGGATGGCCTTCACCCCCTGTGATTTTTTGAAGAGCTTTTCCAACTTGCTCAATTTCAGAGCTGTCTGGTCTACCTCGAACTCAAATGGAGAGTCCGGGTGGTTAGGTGTCAGGTTCTTAGACAGTTGCGGTAGAAGCGGGGGCGGAGCCAGCCCCGTTGGAAGACTCGTGTCCTCTTGAGTGTTCTGAAGGTTTGGCAGAGTGTTCTGTAGATTTGGGAGGGTATTTTGGGTATTCTGGGCATTCTGGGGATTTGGAGGGGCATTCTGGGGATTTTGACCAGCAGGGGTCTGTTCAGGTAAGGGGGCCCCGGGTGGAGGAGGGACCTGTTGTGAAGCAGACGCTGCGTTCTGCTGTTGTAATCTGGTAATCAACTCAGACTGCTGGGCCATGACCGCAGCTTGTTGTTTAGAAAACTCAGCCTGGCGGATAGCATCATCTTGCATCTGTTTCATGCTCTCACTCATCTGGTGCATCATCGCCTCCATGGCTGTATTCTGTTGTTCCATCTGAATAACCGGCAAGTGTATCTCTATAGCAGAAACAGGAATCTCAACCCGACTATCTGACACTAGAGTAGACTGCTGTTCTGGTGATCTCTGTTCTGACGGACTGCGCCTCCTCGGCCTTCTTCTGGTGACTGGGGGTAAAGAATGGAACACTGGATGTCCGTCAACTAGATCCTCGGATCGGTTAAGTCGGCGACCTCGTGTCCAGATTGCTTGGGGAGTATCGACTGGCTCGGAAGCAATCGTGCTACAAACTGCCCTAGCAAAAAGATAATAAAGCAAAAAGGAAATAAATGACCAGAAAAACGGGCAGCATAACAGCTTAATTTAAATACACACAACACATAGTCGGGCATACAACACGCAGTTTTTTAAGCTGGAAATACACTATCCTCAACCACTGATCACTGTTCCTGTATCATTGTTCCCTTGAACTGAATCTGATATCCACGGACAACTGATTCTCAGATACTGTATGGTGCCCGCAGGCCTGATACCCAAACTCAAAAACTGATGCCCGCAGGCCTGATGCCCAAACTTAACTGATACATGCATTCCCTGTAGAGACACACTCTAGCAAGCACATAGCAGATAAGTGAGAGCCAAAACACCCCTATGTTGGGGTAGGGTTTCCCTGTCCTATTTCGTCAGGAACTAGGGGTTTACTACGCACGCAGCGGCTTCAAACAACCTATAAACGGGTAAGCAACCTGTCCTAGTTTGGAATGGTCACTATGGATCCGAATATGCACTAGGTCGAATGGTCAAAAAGGGTGCCCCGGTAAAACCGGGGTTTGTGTTCCCATACTGGCAGAGCCCGTAACCGATCAGCCTTATGGACATGCCTTGACAAGACAAGCCTCCGGCAAACCGCTCAGGAATAGCAGATGGCAAACACGGTGTCCTAGGCGCACCAATGCAAATGCAATGCAAAGAAACACACAAGTGTAGTCAAAACCAGATATCGTGAGTTCGAGTCAAGTTCTCTAAATCCCCAGCAGAGTCGCCAGAAACTGTAACAACGCCCGCGAGGGACCTCGCTACAGTTCGGACTCGATTTTGTTGCGGTTCTAAATCTCGAACCAAAGAGTCCAAATCCGGCAAATCGTTTTGAGAAAAAACAGATTTTTTTGAAAGAAGTGCCAAACATGGACTGCTTTGCCAGATAACAGAGTCGCCACCTAAATATTTTAAAATGGGAAATTTAGGAAACCCTGACTCGGTGCCAAAAGGCCACGTGTCCGTCATCACCAAAGTTGGCTCGGGAACTTGGGTACGATTGGGGAAGGTCACATCGTGAGCACCCCCGCTCGCCCGGTCAAAGACCGGCCTCTACTAACCATGATATCTGTTTTTGAAGACATTGTGAGTTCTTATTCCGGTTATTAGCCTAGGTTACTATGTGATGCTCGCAGCAAATAAGTATAGACTGGGCCGCCTGAATTGGAACAAAACATTTCATGTTTGTTTATTTGAAAGTGGTTTGATGGTGCTACCCGCAAGTAGGCTAAAATGCGGATTTGCCACCCTCGAGTGGGCTTAAGAAAATCAGTGATTTTGCCACTATCTAGTGGGCTTAAAACAAACAGTCAACGAATTGTCCCAATTCAGGTAACTCAACCTCCACCCACAGGCATTCAAGGCAATTATATCACATAAGCATTTAGCCTCATGGTAAGCATGCTTTCATGGCAGCACTCACACGCATGCAAGGATGCTAAAGCATAAGACTCACCTAGTACTCCAAGCCAAAACAGAAACCGATTAGAAATCATGCATGATCCTAATATATACAGATTTGCCTAATGCAACACATGCAAGATGCAAACTATAACAGGCTCGGCTATTCTAAACATGGCATGTGGAATGCTACAACTAACACGTATTCAATTTGGAATTGAAATACAAATGCAGTTTGTATGATGCGCCGAGCCCGGTGCGTGCAAAACAGATGAATGATGCAAACATGCTGTCATACTGTATGCTAATTGAAATATGCCCTATATCTAACCATCATAAGCGGGTAAATAAAAGGGAAGAAAGACGTGGGGTTGGAAGACATACATCACACTCACACACCCTTATTACAGTTATGCCCTCGCGCAGAGGGTCCGAATAAATAATACAGTTCGAAATAAAAGAATATACGGTCCAAAATAATTACAGTCCGAAATATACAGATATCCTAATTAATTTACAAATTAACTAAGAAAGCGGTAAACTGGCATGCAAGCCAGGGACTGCCTTGCTTCTGATGAGTAGTGTATGCTGGGCTGCCTTGGCGCTGAAATCCACTGGGATGCCCCAATTAGCCTCTGTTTGCAGTGTTTCTCGAAATGCGCGCCGGATTCCGAAAAGTTGCTAACTCTGGATTTTGCTGCAACAGAGAGCAGGAAAAGGGCACAGCAGTGTATTTCACAAATATATGCATGCCTCGATACTCGTGCCACCAATCACGCATACCGATGCATGATGGCCGAGGAATCGGATTGCACAATTCGATATAGGATGAATGCAGATGAATGCTACAATGAAAACCTAACTCCATCATGGGTGATCCGGAGTGTCGGTGACTTGGGAATTGAGACCCGTTCCGTCACTCGGAGTACGAAACGTGCCTCGTTTCCCGTGCAATATGCATGATATGCATGAAATGCAACTAAGATGTGATATAGCATACACAATGCTGATGAAAATGAGATGTCTCGAAATGCGTGCCCACAGGCACGCAAACCGAAAAAATGGCATACACGCATGAGATGACATGAAATATGATATATAATGAGACTAAAATGAAATGCCTCGAAATGCGTGCCCACAGGCACGCAATCTGAGGAAATGGCATACAGAATACAAATCGGATAAGACTGAAGTGTGCCTCGAAATGCGTGCACGCGGGCGCGCAACCGAGGTAATGCTAAAATGGAGATCAGATAAAACTAAAGTGCCTCGAAATGCGTGCCCGCGGATACGCAAACCGAGGCGATGATGTGCAATGCAAAATCGGATAAAACCGAAGTGCCTCGAAATGCGTGCACACGGGCACGCAAACCGAGGCAATGATGAAATGAGAAAATCGGATAAAACCGAAGTGCCTCGAAATGCGCGCCCACAGGCACGCAAACCGAGGCGATGATGAAACGAGAAAATCGGATAAAACCGAAGTGCCTCGAAATGCGCGCCCACAGGCACGCAAACCGAGGCGATGATGTGAAATGTAAATCGGATAAAACCGAAGTGCCTCGAAATACGCGCCCACAGGCACGCAAACCGAGGCGATGATGAAATGCAAATCGGATAAAACCGAAGTGCCTCGAAATGCGTGCACACGGGCACGCAAATCGAGGCGATGATGAAATGAGAAAATCGGATAAAACCGAAGTGCCTCGAAATGCGCGCCCACAGGCATGCAAACCGAGGCGATGATGAAATGAGAAAATCGGATAAAATCGAAGTGCCTCGAAATGCGCGCCCACAGGCACGCAAACCGAGGCGATGATGTGAAATGTAAATCGGATAAAACCGAAGTGCCTCAAAATGCGCGCCCACAGGCACGCAAACCGAGGCGATGATGAAATGGGATGAAATTGCATATGAAATGCAACGATGGGCTTACACCAACATGGGAGAGCCTCAGCTCACTCTCATAGGAGGCCGTCGGATAAAACAGAGGTGCCTCGGAGTGCGTGCACACGGGCACGCAAACCGAGGCAATGCATTAAGGCATGAAACGACATGGGAAATGATATGCAAGCATGGCAATGGAATTTCAGCACTCACAAATGATGTAAAACAGCCCCGAAATGATACGAAATGACAACCGAAGCATGAAATCATCCCGAAATGTGAAATTAGGCACCCGAAATGGCCTATAGCCATACTAAACATGCAAAATCAGCACATGAAAGCAAAACCAGTGGCAAGGCAGTCCCAAATATGGCATTTTTCAGTAACAAACATGGCCAAATTGCAAGCTTAGATATAGCAACAAAAGCATGCAAGAATAGGGGCTAAAAGAAGGGTATTGAGACAAGTGATATATACAAACCCCAAATGGACAAACATGCTTCTACAACATTGAAGAGGGCCTAAAAATAAGCACATTTACAGAAGATGGAAGCCCCAAAAACAGAATATAAACATGCTATAAATTCTATGCAAAATGGAGCTCAAAAGAGGTTATAACAAGAGATATGCAAAGCATACACCAAACAATAAAACTTTCTTCATGAAACATGTAAAGGGGGTCAAAATAAGACCCCTCTCAGTTCTGACCAAGAGCTAAACCCAAAAGCAAAAAAGGCTACAAAACATGCAAGAATTAGGGCCTAAAGTGGATTTCAAAGGGAGGTGGTATATAGAATGGCCAAACAAGGTTGAGCCCTTCTACAATGTTGTAGAGGGGCTCAAAATAAGCACAAAACCAGTAGGGGTCGGAGCCCCAAAAACAAATGCAAATAGGCTAAAAATAGCATGCAAGATTATGACATACAAACTAGATATTGAAACAAGTGTATCATAGAAGAATCAAATGAAGTTGAGTCCTTCTACAAAGTTGTAGAGGGGCTCAAAATAAGCACAAAACCAGTAGGGGTCAAAGCCCAAAAAACAAAAGGAAATAGGGTAGAAATAGGAAGCAAGAAAAGGGTAGAAAAATGGAATTTGAGACTTACCCTTGAAGACAAGTCTTTCTTTGCTTCTTGACTTGAATTTGTTGATTCTTGGCCACTGAAAATCACTCCCTTGCTGCTGAAATGGAGTTGGTGATGGTGGTGCTTAGGGTTGATGAAGGATTGGCTTTGGAACTTGGAAGTTTTTTTGGAGTTTTGGCTATGGAGATGAAGGATTTGGGAGAGGGGTTCTTGAGACAATTTTTTCTAACCTTGAGGAAGGAGCTGCCCAACCCCTTTAATAGGCAAAATGGGGTGTAAAAGGGGAGGGAAATGGAGGCAATCTTTCCCTCTCAAAATATCCCCCGGATGGGGGAGATATTTCAAAAAGGCAGCTGGACAGCTGTGAAGAGCTGGAAAGCAGAAAGCTGGCCGGCCAGGTAACTTTCTGGGAGGTGGCCGGCCGGCCACCCCACCTGGTCGGCCAGCCACTCCTCCTGGCCGGCCGGCCATGGCCCAAAAATGAAGTTGCAAATTGCTGGCCGACCACCATGCAATGGTGTCCTCCCATGTGTGTAGAACAAGGCCCCATGGTTGAAATCTGGCAACTCTGAAGCAGGTGTCACAACATAGAGCTTGAAGAAGAGGCTCAAAAATGAACTGCACAATTTCTAGCCGACCACCTGCTTTTTGTGTCCTCCCAGATGTGTAGAACAAGGATCCAAGGTTGGAATTTGGCAACATTGAAGTAGGAGCCACAACATTGGACTTGAAGGAGAGGCTCAAAACTGAACTGGACAATTTCTGGCCGACCACTCTTGTTTAGGGTCCTCCCATATCCCCTGATCACAGATATGTAGCTTTGGTTGGAAGAAAATACCCCTAGGGTGTCCAACATTGGCCCGGAAGTGAGCAAAACGGGCGCCGGAGGAGCGAAACTGGTTATCTGGGATAATTGCTGGCCTCCCACCCCCCAGTGATCTTCCTAGTGTTGAAACAGAGGTACCTGCCAAGTTTCAACAAAAACTAATGAGAAATGAATGCTCGGGACCAAAACCGGGCGATTCGGGATCCCGAAAATGGGCTGCAGGTCCCGGAAGCGGTGTTTAGCAGTGAAGTGGGTATCTGCGACCCCAGTGTCCTTCGGAATAGTAAAACAGAGAAACCTGCCAAAAACCGGAGAAAACCGATGCGAAATGAATGCTCAGGACCAAAACCGCGCAGTTTGGGGTCCCGAAAACCGGCTACAGGCACCGGAAGTGGCATACGGCCACGAAGTGGGTATCAGGGGCCCCAGTGTTCCTCGGAACATTAAAACAGAGGTCTCCGCCGAAAACCGGAGAAATCGGAGATGGTTGGGCGGTCCCGAGCCGAGGCACACGGCCTGACGGTCCCGAGAACCGGGAACCGGGCTCCGAAATGGGCAAAATGGCCTACGGCCACGAAAAGTAGCTCACGGCCACTGAGAGATAGTCTACGGGACCACTCCCTCCCCTCAGAAAAGAAAATAGGAAAAACCGAGCCTGGTTCGCAAACCGAGACAAGGTAGAGAAGAGAGTTCGGAAGTCCGGAGGCAGGGCGCGCGGCCGCAACTCTGAGACTTCTGAACGAGCACAGTACGCAACATCACCGAGCGCTCAACCGGTGACGTCTGAGTCTTAAGGTCGGTCAAAAATGGTTTGTCTACAGTTGGTTATAAATTTTTGAAGTGGTTTGTATGATGGTTTCCGATGGGTTGCTATTAGCTTTATTTTCTGTTTTAACAGAGGTTTGAATTACTAGCACATCAATTCGTGTGAATTGCCAGGTGCAGACACCCCATTTTGACCGTCCGTAAGACTTGTGTGCTTTATTCTGAGCACTCAATGATGAAAGTTACGCCGTCAATGGTTCAAATTCTCAACAAAGGAATCCGGTTTTTAGCTCTAAAAAATTTCAACCTTCCATACCCAAGCTATTTCTATATCTATATACCAGAAAAATCCATTGTTTAGTGCCATGCCAACTACTCTAAGCCTGAAACAGAGGTACAGGGGAGCCACATTAGGGCCTGGTCATGCCTTTTGGGCGAGAAACACTCTTCTGGGTGGGAATCTGCCAGCTGTCTATTTTTTAAGATATTTGTGACATGTTTGGCTCAAATTCTATAAATATGAGCATATATTTTTGTTTTAAGGGTTAGAAAAATTTCAAAGTAGCAAAAACACCTTTGAGAGCCCATTCTTCCTTTACAAGCTAGCTTTGTGATATTATATCATCCATGAACTATATCTATACATCATATACACCCTTAGAGCTGAACCTTAGAGCTTTGGTTGAGCCTTGAGAATCATAATTCAACCTTGAGAGTGCTCTACGATCAAGTTTGGTTTACAACCAAAGCTTGCTCTCTTCAAGAGGTATAAGCTTGTCACCTTTTTCCTTCATTTCATTACAATCTCTCTCTATCTATTTCTTGTGTTTTTGTCCTGTTTTGGATCCATTCCAAGTGTTGGAACTTGGGGTTGAATAGCTACCAAAGGTAGAGAGGCTTAACACCCCTTTTTGCACATTATTTCATAGCGCATTCCCTTTGTTTTACCACTATTCTCTTTGGCTTTCCCATTGATTTTCAGAGTTTAAAAGGGCTGAAAAACATGGTTTAGAAGTCTTAAAAGTGGAGGGGTTAGGCACCTCTCCTTGCTCTTGTTTACTAGTTTTGTATCTCCTTGTCCTTACCTATCTTTTTGTGCTCTTTTACCTACAATTTTATTTTATTTTATTTTATTTTATTTTAATTTTTTTAAATTTTTTTTTTATGTTTTAGGGGTTGTTTAGGGCTGTTTTAATTCATTTAATTAGTTTATGCTTTGAATACTTGGGCACCTCACCCGCACTGTCATGTGCACCCACATAGCACTGTTTTGTGCATTCATTCACCTTGCATCGCACTTTACACCTCACCCGCACTGTCTTGTGCACTCACTGGGTGTAGGAACCTTAAATCCTCTAAAGATGCAATTCCTTTAGTGTTAGTCGCGCTCAAACAGCTTCAGGCGGTCTGGTATAGCCACCTGACTGTGTTTGTAGTGAGTTCCTAGGAGATCAACTAAGATGGTGGAAACTAGAGTTCAAATGGCTGAGGCCTAGAATGCAACGGTTCAGAATTTCTGAGACTAAAGTCTAGTTTAAATACCTAGAGGTGTATCCTCGGCTTGAAATCTATATGGCAGTCCCATAGGTTGAGGTTGCTTGTATGCACCTTAATTCTAGACACTGAACTAACCTAGTCTGTCATCCTATTGGAGAATAGGGAAAGTTGCAAATATAGCTAGGGAGAAAAGTAATACCCGTGGTTTGGAAGCGCAAGATGAAGGCAGAAGTCTTCAAACCAAGAAGAAGAGGAAAATCCCTAGCAACATAAGGTGAGATATCGCCAATTGCCCATGTAAGGTACTTTCACTTCCTAACTACTACATCGTATCTATTATCTAGTACCTCTATCACATTGCATATAGCTTCTATCACATGCATCTACTCCATTATCTATTACATCCATTACATCATACTATTTTATTGCATGCATCCTTTCCATGTTAAGCTTAGTTTGGCATGTGCTCATACATTTCCTGCGTTAAAGCATAGCTCTGCATGTGTACGTGCCTATTCCACCAAGAATTGTGGTCTAAAGGTTTCGACACCTTTTATGTGTTAGATGTGGTTTGTTTTGTGTCCATGCCTTTTCTAGGTAAGACGTAGTTCAGCCTACGCCTTTTATTCACTTCATTGCATCCATTGCATTTTACTTTTTCTTGTTACATTCAGCATTTAGGATCCTTATCTTTCCCCAATAGATCATTCCTCACTCATATCATACCACCCAATCACTTGTATTCTTTCTGCAAAAGACATAGTTTTGCATGTGCTCGCACCCCTTACACGTTAAAACATGGTTTTGTTATGTGTAAGCACCCATGCTGCTCTAAGACCAATATTGAGGGTGTAGGCACTTAGCCTGTGTTAGGCATCGTTCGACTGTGCCCACTTCTTTTCTATATAAAGCATAGTTTGATTTGCATCTCCATTTCTTTATGGTATTCGTGTGTTTTGCACTACTCATGGTTTAGATTGTTGCATTGCATTGTATATCATTTGTATCATGCCCCTAAACTACGCATGGTTTGATTCCTTGCAAAGGGATACGTAGGCAACTTTCGAGTTCAACCAACTGCATCTGCATTTTCTTTGTTTGTCCAAATCTTATGGCTTCGTCAAAATGGGTCGTCTTCAGAATTTGACATTCACTCACGCTACTTCATGACTATTCGAGCTCTATCAAAGAACAGCAACTGTAGACACCCTATTTTGACTTCCTGTAAGACTTGGGTGTTTTATTCTAAGCACTCGATGATGAAAGTTACATTGTCAATGGTTTGAATTCTCAACAAAGGAATCCGGTTTTTAGCTCTAAAAAATCTCAACCTTCCATACCCAAGTTATTTCTGTACCTATATACCACAAATATCCATTGTTTAGCGCCATGCCAACCTACTCTGAGCCTGAAACAGAGATACATAGGAGCCACATTAGGGCCCAGCCATGCCTCATTTGGGACCGGCCCTGGCCATTTAGGGTCAACCGTGCCTTTTGGGCGAGAAACATTGTTCTGGGCAAGAATCTGCCAGCTGTCTATTTTTGAAGATATTTGTGACCTATTTGGCTAAAATTCTATAAATATGAGCATATATTTCTATTTTGAGGGTTAGAAAAATTTCAAAGAAGCAAAAACACCTTTGAGAGCCCCTTCTTCCTTTGCAAGCTAGCTTTGTGACATTATATCATCCTTGAATTATATCTACACATTATATACACCCTGAGAGTTGAACCTTGGAGCTTTCGTTGAGCCTTGAGAATCATAATTCAACCTTGAGAGTGCTCTAGGATCAAGTTTGGTTTACAACCAAAGCTTGCTCTCTTCAAGAGGTATAAGCTTGTCACTTTTTTCCTTGCTTTCACTACAATCTCTCTCTATCTATTTCTTGTGCTTTTGTGTTATTTTGGATCCATTCCAAGTGTTGGAACTTGGGGTTGAATAGCTACCAAAGGTAGAGAGGCTTAACACCCTTTCTTACACCTTATTTCATAGCTCATTCCCTCTATTTTACCACTATTTTCTTTGGCTTTCACACTGATTTTCAGAGTTTAAAAGTCCTAAAAAACATGGTTTAGAAGTCTCAAAAGTGGAGGGGTTAGCCACCTCTCCTTGCTCTTGTTTACTAGTTTTGAATCTCCTTGTCCTTACCTATCTTTTTGTACTCTTTTAGCTACTTTTTTTTTTTAAAGTTTTACGGGTTGTTTAGGGTTGTTTTAATTCATTTAATTCATTTATATTTTGAATACTTTTCTTGTTGTGTTGTACGTCCTCATGGCTTCGGTTGTTTAGGCCTTAGACATCGAATCATTCAAGTTTATAGCTTTCTTTACTTAGTTTCAATGTAAAGAGTTTCATTTTTAGTAATAATCAACTTTGCATAATCATTTCTATGCCCTCCCTTCTTTCTTGGTTTTCTTTGTTTGAGAGTTGCCACAAGCGATTGATTGTTATTCGAGGCATGAGAAAGAGACATGTTATGCTCAATGACTTAATCTCTTCAAAGGTTCATCATCAACGCATGGTCTCTCTTTCATGCTAAAGATCACTTCTCGTTTGACATTTCTCTTCATTTAGTGTACTTAAATATCACTTTGGGACAAAATGATTAAAGAATGGAAAGGTAAGTCAAAAATGACTAATAAAATTGGCTTAAAATCAATGATACCAACACGAAGAAGATGAATAAAATTGGTTGAATTCGGAGGGACGTTATGTCGAGTCCATCGCGTCAAGAGTCATCATATATTAATTCATGATATTTTGATGAATTTTCAGGCGTATCTACCTCCTTCTTTGAGCTAACTTCATGATAGGAGGGAAGGATGGTTGCCTTTCATTGCATTTATTTACTTTTGTCCAAACGTGCTTGAAATCATCAAGCAATCAACTTGTTACCATTGATGGTTTTGGAATCGAATTTGTTCTTCTCTTGAGTTTCCCCATGACAGAGAAGAGAAGAAAGGACAAACAAGACTTAGAAAGGCTCTGTCTGCACTGTTTTCACCTCAGAGCACAAAAATATTTTTTTTGCATGAAAATAGGGCACGATCGGCCTTGTTTAGACTCGGTCGGGCACATTGGGGGCCGGCCCGGCTCCAATGTTTGGTAAATATATCACTTTTGGCAGAAACAGAGGGCAGTGGCTGAGGGTGAAACATAGCAAGTGCATAGAGGGCAGACAGAGCAGTTTCTGCAAATGGCCTTCATTGACGCACATATGATCCCTGTGCATCTTCTTTTGTTTTATTATTATTGTTCATAATAATGTTGTAATTACTTTTCATGTTATTGTTGTAATTATTATTATTGTTTATTATATTGTTGCAATTATTATTGTCATAATGTCTTGTTATAATAAATTAGATAGTTAGTTTGTTTAGTATTCATTCGGTGTTGTAATAGCTAGTTTTAATTCGGACCTTCTTGCATGAGGGCAAAATATGTAATGATTGTGTATGTCTTCCAACCCCCATTTCTTTCTCCCTTTTATTTACCCGCTTGTAATGGTAGCATCATATTTACTTAACATTTTTCATGACTTGTATCCATTCGTCTTACACGTATAAGGGTTTGGCTCATCATTTTAACCAATGTCAATTTCAAATTCTTTGCTCAAATACGTGATTTATCCCATGTTTTGAATTGAATAAAATGCCGTGCTAGTAGCCAAACTTGTTATTTACATAATGCGTACGTTACAGTAGTCATATTGCATTATTTAAGAACATGCATTTCTTTTAATTATTTTACTTTAATGTGGCTTGCCTTGGAGTACTAGGTGAGCATTTCTTACTTTAGCATATTTCATTGTATGTTTGTGTTGCCATATCGAGTATGTTTTCCATGAGGTTAAATGCTTAAATGATATTCTCATTTGAATGCCAGTAGATGAAGGCATTTTTACTTAAGTTGGAATAAATTGATTAAATATAAATATGAGCTTGCTTTTTCAAGTGACATGTATTCAAAACACTTTTTCAAAACAAACATAAAATCAATGCATTTCATATTTTGTGACTTGGTCTATACTTGTGTGCATCACTTAGTAAAATTAGCCTAATAACCAAAACAAGAGCATATAATGTAAATAAAAATCATATCATAATTAGTAAAGGCCGATCTTTGATCGAGTGAGTGGAGTGCTCAATTAATGACCTTCCCCTCTCATACCTAAGTTCTCGAGACGAGACGCTTTGATGATGACAGACTACTGGCCTTTGATAGGAGTCGTGGGTTTCTTAAATTTCCTAAAAATATTTAGGTGGTGACTCTAAAATCTGGCAATGCAGTCTATTTTTTGGCATCTTTTGATTCAAACTTGATTTTCTAAAATGGTTTGCTGCCTTTGGACTTTTTTGTGTTTCTCCGTTTCATATTGCACTTGTGAAACTAGATTCAGAACCACGAGAGTCCGAACTGTAGCGCTATTCGTATCCGAAAAGAGCACGAAAAGCGAGCTACACCGGGCTAATAACGTGTCAATATGTTACATAGGTGGTTCAAAATTCACTATGGACATTTGGTTAGCTAGGTTTTGATAAGCACGAATGGAGTGTGCCTTAGTGTGTATTCTGGTTGTCCGCCATGTTAAACTTCATTGTATGTTGTAATGTAGTCTTGTCTCAATTTTTTTTTTTCTTTTTTTTCAATTTTATTGTGATGTTAATGTGTGGATACATTAACATTTGACTTTTCGGGTTCTACTACGCATGGAATATGGTGTGGTGTGTATTCTATTTGGGTCAATGATTTTTATTTTTTCATTTTTTTGTTTTTGGTTCAATGTTAATGTATGGGCACATTTAGGTGAATGTAAACCGTTAGTTAAGTCAACTAATGCATTGTTAATGTATGGACATATTCACACATCACATTTAATATGACATTGGACTAAAGTTGTTTAGACTTTGGGTTTCTGGAAAAATGGATATGGTGCAGGGTGATGTTTAGGAACAAATATATTTTATTATGCTTAGGTTATAAATTTTTGACGTGGTTGGTATGATAGTTTCCAATGGGTTGTTGTTAGCTTTGTTTTCAATTTTAATAGGGGTGTGAATTATTAGCACATTAATTCGTTTGAATTGTTGGGCTAATAGCATATCAGTATGTTGCATATGAGGTTTAAAATTCACTATTGATATTTGTTTAGTTGGGTTTTGATAAGCACAAATGGAATGTAGTTTCGTGTGTATTATGGTTGTCCACCATGTTGAATTTTGTTGCATGTTAGAATGTAGTCTTGGCTTAATGTATTTTTTTCATCATGATGCCAATGTATGGACACATTTAGACGAATGTGAACTGTTGGTCTAGTCAGTACATGTGAATGTAAATGCAAATTAGGACTTATGAATGTGACTACTAAGTTGGAACACCATCATTCCTACCCTCATCTACCCTCATCTACCCTTTAGCGTACACAACCGATTTGAACACACTACCCATCTCGATTCCAGGAAACCACATTCGATTCACACATTATGAACTTTCATAACTACATGTGAATGTCAAAAATCATGATGGCTGGTGATTAATGTGACATATATTCAACCACAATCATCCCTAACCTCAATCTAACCCTAACACATACAACATAGGTGAACAAAATACCTAAAACATTTCAATAAGCACCTATCAAGCCCTTCCAAAGAAGCCTAAGAACACACATAATAATAATAATTTAAAAAAATAATCAACAACATACCTGATCGCCCACCTCGATACGTTATGCAACTTGAACAAGAAACCAACAAAAATTCAGATCTTCATCGATCATCCACCATATTCACATCCGTTTAAGCAACGTTTTGAAATTCAAAATACCGCGATCAATTAGAGAAGCTGAAATGAAACACCCCACGAGTTGCACTATGGATATCTACTTTTCCAAAATTAGAGACAATCTCGATTTATATGGGACACAAAATATAACGTGCATAATGGGAGCAAAATAGGGGTATAATAATCCACCATTGGCACTTATTTATTACTAATAGGATCACACGGGATGTATTTCTATTTACACTCTATAAGAAATTTCATAAGATTTTACAATAAACAAGTACCCATAACAAGATTTATCGCTAAAAACCCCTTTTGAAATTTTTTTTTTTTTTTTTTTAAGGTTGAAAATCATTTAAAAAACTCAGGTTTATTTTGGAAATTTAATCCAGATAGTCCATTGAAGTTTTTAAGAACATTATTGTATTAAAAATGTCATTGTTACATTATTAGAAAACACTCAAGGAATCTTAGGACTGGTCAAAATAGGGTGTCTACACCTCTCCTTATTCTTATCATCATCATCTTTCTCCCTTTTTTTTTTTTTTTTTAGCACCAGATTTGAAGATATGGTAATAGTAGTAATGTGGTGGAGATGGACATTATTTTTGCTAGAAAATGGTCTGAGAAATGTTACCGGAGGTCAGAGGTAACTGGCGGCACGAGAATCATAGGTGGTGGCTGGAGGTCAGAGGTCGCCTCTAGTAGTTAGAAATGCTGACTAGAGGTAGTTGTTTGTTGTGAGAGTCATGTCAGTGGTCTTTCTGGTTGAGGTGATGAAGCTGGTGAGTGAAAGTATAATATTCCCAACATTTATCTAGAGCCAAACACCCCCCTAAGTTAAACTCCACTTAGGATATCTAAACCCAACTCTAAACTTGATTGTAGGTGTGACGAAACACCACCTTTCAACTCGAAAAAAAAATGAAAATTTTTATTTCATTTTGTCTTCATTCTTCTCTCTCTACCTTTCTTTCATTTTCCCTTACTTTCTTGGTAGCCAAAGACCCCACCTTTGCTCCACCCTTACACCACCACCTCAACCCACCATCTCTACCACTGCTGCCCATCTTATCTCCTATACACCCCATTTTGACCACCCTTGTAACTCGGGCGTTTCATTCTAAACCCGATGATGAAATGTTATGCTATGCAATCTTTCAAATCTTCAGCAAAAGAATTCAGTTTCGAGCTTCAAACCCAAACCTTGCACCCCATTTGGACCAAAACCTGTTTTTCTAGCCTGACCACTCAAAGAGCATCAAGACCAAAAGTTAATCGACAGGCCACATTTTTCGGCTGGCCGTACATCCTCTTGGCCGGCCGGCCATGTTTAGCAAAGCAAATATTTTTGTAGCAGCAGGCTGTTCCCATGCATGGGATTTGGCCAGTTGTTCTCTTTTGAAGATAGTTCCAACGTGAGAAGCTAAAATTCTAGAGTTTAGGGATAGAAAATTTATTGAGCAAGCATTTCCAAAGGCATACAAAGCATTATCTACCCTCTTGAATATAGATACACTATAGATGCACCATTGAAGCTTGAATTTGAAGCTTTTGGCTGAATTTTGATACTGATTTCAGATACTTGAGAGTGTTTGGATTGAAGTTTGTGAATCAAGAAGCTCTTCCTCTTTTCAAGAAGTTGATCTTTGAACTCTTTTCATTACCTATTCTTTTATTCCCTTATTCTTCATCCTCTGTTTTAAACACCGATTTTCAAAGTTGTTTGAGGCTTAAAAATGTGATTTAAACCTTGTTGGAGGTAGAAGGGTTAGCCAACCTTTCATAGGCTTATTCGTAGTTGTGCTCTCTTTGTTTTCTCCACGCTTTTGCTCATTTTTCTTCACTTTTAGATTGATTTCAGCACTGTTTTAGTTAGTTTTTGTATGAATATGGATTGTATATATGTGTTTAAAGCTTTAAATAGATAGCTTAATTCTTGAATCTATCTCTCTTCTTTAAAGCTGTTGTAAGCTCTCTTCTAGTTCCATCTTTGAAGCATGGAAATGGATGTCTCATCCATATTCCATGAGTAGAAAGATGAGCATACAACAACTCTTTATAGCTTTCATTCATTTACTTAGTCTCATTTTGATTTTGCTTTGAAGCAATATGAGAGCTCTTTCATCAGAAGTATTAGAGACTCGCTTCTAGTTCCTTTTGAAGCATGGAAATGGATTTCAATCCATGTTCCATGAGTAAGAACAAGAGTCTCTAATTGCTTGCCTCAATGATGTAATCTCTTGTTAATAAGTTTCTTTTTAAAAAATGGCTTTCTCTAAACCTATTCTCTCCAAATTTGTGTACTCACTTACTCTTATTTTCTATAAGATATAGTAGGTTTCAGCCATCTCTTTGAATACTTCTTCCTAATTAACCTTAGTTTTGTATCCATTGAACATTTTGTCTTGTTGCTTCATGAATCATCATCTAAATACCCTTGGGATGTTTGATGATTTGTGAAGAAAACCTATTCTCTCCTTTAAAATGTTCATGACATGAGGGAACAGGAAGGATGAACATCCTTTAGAAACCCTCTATTTTTGCTCTATTCCAGTTTTGTTGCAACAGGTCTTTCTCCAGAAGCAGTGGCCGCCCAATCACCATCTTGTACGACCGACCAATTCATCAGGCTGGCCGACCACCTTGTTTGTACGGCAATGGTGGTTTTTCAACAAAACAGAGTAGATCCTAAGGTCCAAAACATAATTGTTTTCTAACTGTGAACAGGGCAATTTTTGGTAGAAAGCAAAGAGGTTTCCGGATGATGTTCTTGCTTGTGCACATGCGATTCTTCGCCTCTCATTCAATTCCTTTAGATTAGTTGCTTTGAAATTTGTGTTTTGTAATAATTAGTTGATTAGGCCATTCGAACCCTCTTGTAAAGAGGGCAAATCTGTAACACTTGATGTATGTCTTCCAACATCCATTTCTTTCTCTCTTTTATTTACATGCTTACTGTGGTTGTACAAAACATCATGTTTTTTTTTCATATCGCTTCCATGCCTTGTATCCATTTTTGCATGCATTAAGATTTGGTTCATCATACTTGATGTTGTTATCATTTCCTACTTGATTATGTGCGCTACCGCATGCTTTGAGTTAATTCACACATCATGTTAGTAGCCGAATCTAGTAGTTACATTTTTGTATGCGTTGCATTTAGCCATTTTGTATATCAGGATCATGCATTTTGTCTAACTATCTTCTTTTCTTTGGCTTGCCATGGTTAAGTACTCGATGAGCATTTTTTGTTTTTAGCATATTATATGTGTGTTTGTGTTTACCATGTTGAGCATACTACCATGAGACTACGTGCTTACTTGAAATAATTCTATGACTGCCTGTTGATGGAAGATATATTGCTTACATTGGAATGACTTTGATTGTTGTATATATGAGCTCTTTTTTTTTTTTCCCCCATTGAGCTGCACATATTCTAAACTCTTTCAAAATGGCATAAGATCAAAGCAATCCAAAGTAAGCGACGTGGTCCATACTTGTTTGCTTCACGTAGTAATGTTAGTATATTAAATAATCAGAACATGGGCATATAATGTCTATAAGATTCACATCATGATTTAGTAAAGGCCGATCCTTGATCGAGTGAATGGGGTGCTCAATTCATGACCTTTCCCTCTTATACCTAAGTTCCTAAACCAAGAAAACTTTGGTTATGACGGACAAGTGGCTTTTGGCACGAGTCACAGGTTTCTTAATTCTCCCAAAAATATTAGGTAGCAACTCTGAAATCTAGCAATGCAATCCATTTTTGGCATTTCTTCTAATTAGTGGATTTTTCTAGGATTTGCCAGATTTGGACTCTCATTTTCTTTTGTTTCACATTGCACTCGTGAAACTAGGTTCAAAACCACGGAGTCCGAACTGTGGGGAATCGCATCCAAGGAGACTAAACCCCTCCAAGAAGCGTGAAAAACTAGCTACATGTCCCCGGAAAAAGCTCCGGTTGGCTACTCATTCCCTCTCTTCGAAAATAGTACAAAACAAGTTCCAACTCTAAATTTTTCTTAACCTCTTGAAGGATCAAAGCTTGGGGTTTCTTTTCTTGAGGGATTAGAGGCTTTTAATTGATAAGAATCTCTCTAAAATGTATAGTTTAATGTTTTAGATTTTTAGAATTTGAGATGGTGATTTCTAAAATTATGGTGATTTAGTTTTAGTTATTGAGTTTTATATTTGTGTTTAGTTTCTATGGATGTTTTCGCATGTAGAAAAATTATAAATTTGATGGTTGTTTTGGGGATTGAGATTTGGGTTAATCTATAGTTTGATTATGATGTAAAAATTAGAGATTTTGGTATTAGGAAATTTATATGTTGAAATTGATTTCATAAATGATAGATTGGGTATCTCTATGATCTATAAATAATTTTGGAGGAATTTCATAAATTGTTGAAGAAGTTTTACCTAATGAAAATGTTTATTGTTGACCTTTATGGTTTAATTACTAGTGGTATTGTGCTCATAAATTGGTTGGATATCTAAATAACTGATAACTCAAAATATACTAAGGTTAGGTGTTGTGGAGATTGAATAAGTTGTTTCTTTGGGTGACTTGAGGAAGTTGGAGGAGTTCTTTAATTTGGTTTTAGCTCTCATTGCAAGCATGTCTTATTTAGGATTATTCACCCAAAAAACAAATGTCTCATATAGGATCAATTTTGTAGATGTTGAAATTTTCATTGAAAGCATTTCCCTAATTTTAGATTTTATTTACTAATTGATAGGATTGAAGGAAGGCATCTCTACACCTCTTGGGAATTAAACTCGTAGAGTTTCAAATATACACTTTTTGCTATTTTGGAGGTGAGTATACTTTACCGTTGGAAACATTACCTCTATTTGAAATACAAAGTTTGAGAATGAATTAAATTACATGTTTTATCATGATATTAGTATGTATTGAAAAATGTATAAATTTAATGGGGTAAAAAAAATTGAGTTTAAATAAAGGATTACATTTGTGTAATGAAGTATCAATTTTTCCATGAGAATTTATTTGAGTCTTTCAAATTTTATGATGATGACGATGATGGAATGACAACGAAACGTTATACGAAAATACTTCTTTTTGTTGATCATATAACCGAATATAGCCTATGGGGCCCCAAGGGCCGAAATATTTGGGGTCTTGGGCAGCAAAATATTTTGAGGACCATAAGGGTTGTCGTACATAAGAAGCCCTGGGGACCGAAATATTGAAATAAGAATTAAAATGCTATGATGACATGAGTTATGTTCCTATAGATATATTTTAGGTAACGGTACCGTCGTCACCTAAGTCGTGAGGTGATACGACCCTGAGGCACGAGATTTGACGTATTGAAAAGTTGTGTTTTTGTTTTGATCTCCTTGTTTCAAATGTATTTTTTCGCATTATGATATTCTTTGAAAATCTCGATAATGGTTTATGCAATTTTTCACTATGGATTAATTTCAATCCCATCAAGCTCTTATGTTTATTATCATTATTATTGACCTCAATTGGAAGGAACAAATTTTATAACTCCATGGGATGAGTATACTCATTGGGCTCTAGCTCATTCTTTTTAAATTAAATCAATTGGTATATGATGGTCGATGGAAAGGTTTTATATACTATTGGTGATGTAAATATATGGATTGTACCGGCTTTATAGTGCTTGAGGTTTGTCTATTCGACAAGATTTACCTTGCCAAGATTAGGTTGTGACAGAAGGGCATTTTAAAAATATTAATAGGTAAAAAAAGAACCAAAATTTATAGATAAATAAAAATCCGATAAATAGGACTGACGAGCCTTTATATATTTGGGAAAATTACAAGCACACCCTCTGAAGTTTACTTAAATTACAAATTATCTCTTATGATTTTAGAAATTACATTATATCCCCTAAGGTTTATAATTTCATAATAAATAGGTCATTTTATTAACAGTTTTTAATATGTTTAAATTTTATTTCAATTAATAATTCAAATAATTTTATTATTGTATAGGTGAATAGTCCGAAATTTCACTTTTCCCATTAATTTTGTTAAATAAAAAATTCTGACAGTGAGGTATTTGTAATTTTCTAAACTACAGAAGACGATTTATATTTTAAGCAAATCTCAGAAAGTGTATTTGTAATTTGCCCTATATATTTCAATTTGAACCAAACGTTTTAAACAAATTCAATAGGTTACTGGACCTAGCTTCTTTTTCAACATGTTAATGGACCCAACGTTGTTTTGGGCTATTAAATTTATTTGTTGTTCGTCGGGAGATTTTATTTATAATTCAAAAATTATTAGATATGTCTAATTTCTTAATATATTCTATTAAATTATTTAATATTATAATTTACTTTTAATACATCTTATATTTTTTTAAATTATCCTATAAGATACACCGAAATAATAAATAAATCAAAAATTTTAAATTACACTACTTTAAAAAACTCTTTCAAAAATCCGCAGGAAATTTCTCATTATAATTATTTCTTATGTTCATATATAAGGAAGAACGGCACCACACTAACTTCGAGACAGACAACCGTGTCTATCCCGTCATTACATCGAGGTGAGCTCACCAATTGCTAGTTTGAGTCCCTGTTCATTTTTCATACGATTATGAAAACATTTTGATTATGAATTCTACGGGTAAGAAGTTCGTTTTTTTTTTTTTTTTGAACTGGGGTAAGAAGTTCGTTTGGCCTTTCTTTGGGGTACGATAGACTATTTGTTATATATTTTAAGAGGTGATTATAGTTTATTTTTATTTAAGAGATTGTGTCAGACCATTTGATATACCTTCTGCTTGTTTATTAGATAAAAATATTTTAAATATGTAAAAATTGATTTTTCAAAAATTAGGAATACTATTTGTAATTTCTATTTTCTAATTATTAACTTTTATATTACAATAATCTCCACCAAACACCCCAAATCAATGTTGGTGTTGATTAGAACCCCTATCCCACTTTAGGAGAATTCTAAAGAGAGATTTTTATGGAATTCATCGACTTCAAAGTTCTAGAAATAACCATTGAAAAGGATAAAATATATATATCTGTATAATAATGTTAAAGATAATGGTGAGTTCTGATGAGATGGATTGAAATTTTAAAATGATGAAGAAAATGAAGAAAAAATAATTAAAATTTTGAAAAATGAGACGAAGATAGTTGAATATGAAGAATATTGATTTGGATATACTGTGAGAAAAAATAAAATTTATTTTTAAGTTTAATATGCATTATTTTTATTAATAAATTTATATTATAATATAATAAAAATTAGAATTTCAAAATTTTAATTAAACGCATTGAATTATTATTTGAGTGTGAATAGAATTACTCTGGTTGGATTAGGCTTGTATGTCGGTTAAGCCTATACAATCGATTATGTAATTGGGCCTTATATTTAAATTTGACGGCCCAAGGCACACAATTGCTGATTTGTTTACCTTCAATAATAATGTGGACTATCCATGTCTATCGATTTTTTTAGAAATCAAACAAATAACACTTAATTACTAATAAAAAAAGTTAACCAAATAAAACTTAATTACCCATCACATTAGTGTGGTAATTTAGACATATTTTAGGAGACCCTAGTATTACAAAAAAAAAATAAGAAAAATAAGTGTGTTTGGTTTTAATTTTCTGAATTCAGTTTTCTGAAAATTGAGTTTTTTACTTTTCATGTGTTTTTTTTTTTAGTGAATATTTTTAAAATTTTAAGCAATTTTTTTATTTTTTTAGAAGCACCTTACTTAGATGTATCTAAATAGTAAAATATTTGTGAAAAAATATTTTTATTTTTGGTATTTAGTGAATTTTTTAAAGCTTTTTTCACAAATATTATACTTTTAAAGTGTATTTATATTAAGTGTGTCTAAGAATTAAAAAAATTTCTTAAAATATTAAAAAAATTCATTGAAAAAAAATACGGAAAATAAAAAATATAATTTTTTGAAAAGTGTTTTCTGAAAACTAAAACCAAACAAGTTGATAATTTTTAGGGAAAAATAGTCTAAGGTCCATCTTCCAATTTTAATAATGAAAGAGATTTGCAATATTATTTTGTGATGTCTAAGATCCCTCAACTCCTACGTACTCACTTAAAGTGCAAACAAATCGATGAAACCTTCCAACCCACTGATCTAAGCTATGATTAATGTAGAAAATCCAATATTGTAACTAGGTTTCATTTCGATGTCGAGGCACTTACGTCTGTGATCGCTATTTGGCTTCCGACCCAACAATTGTGACTGGATTTCAAACTCAGTAGTGTCGATAGGGAGCAGAAATGGAGTTCCGTCGTTGCTCCGATTGAATGATCAAAAAATATTGAAGAGATTTGAGATAGTGAAAAAGGAGTGAGAGCAAAGGAAAGAAAAAGAAATTCTTTCTTTCTATCGAGTAATCTATACAAAAGTGTCTCTGCTATATATGTATGTATATTTTATTACATATATATGTATATATATTATATTTTTTATGTGCTCTGTTTGTTCTTCACATATAAATTTTTGTTATTTCATTTTTTATTTTTTATTTTTTTTGAAATTTATGAACAAATACAGAGAAATTTGTGAAGAAAGTCAGAGAAATTTGTGAATAAAGTCGGAGAAATTTTAATTTTTTCTGATTTGAACCCAAAATCTCTAGACTAGGATCCAAAATCTCTAGACTGGAATCTAGAGAAATTCTCTCGGAAGGAGTCTAAAGAAATTTTCTAGATCGAATTTTCTCTAGATCGATTTTGAGAGACATTAGACATTATGAAAATATTAGGTGTCCTTTATGTTATAAAATCTAATACGAGAGACTTTAAAAAAAAATTTCCCTTATTTTTAAGAAGGAAACAAAAAAAAAAACAAAAAAAAAATGAAAAAAAGAGAAAAAGAAAAAACCCCTGATGTTCTTAGAAGGAAAAAAAATAAAAAATTAATGTGCTTGGAGGACATCAGGTACTCCCTCTCCTTTTCTTTTCTATTCTTTTCATAAATCAATTTTTCTTTCAAAATTTAAGATTCTAACACAACCAGAGATGCAATTTAGGAAAGTTAAAGAACTTGAAATAGTGGTGTATAACTAATAGTGATCATTGAGATTGGGATTAGGATTGGTGGATTTGATTATTAGTTGTTGACTTTTTAGCTATGGTGGACTAGTAGTCTGTTTAGTATAACATGCATTTTAAAAATAAAAAGATAAAAAAAAAAAATATAGTAGAATTCCCTTAGGTCATGTTTGATTGGGGGTTTGGGAGGGTGGATTGGATCACCAATCCGTGGGACCCACCAGACCTTTGTTTAGATGCAACAAAATGTCATAGGATTAGTACACTACAAGAATTTACACCATTTGCGACCACTTTTGCCGACCAAAATAATTTTGGTCGCAAAAAAATGACATTTGGCGACCAAATATTAATTTGTCGCGAATGATCATTATTTTTGCCGACCATATATTATTGGTCGCAGAAGGTTATATTTTGGCGACCAAAAAATGAGTTGGTCGCAGAAAGTGGTATAGTTTTGCCGACCAACTACAGATTTGGTCGCGGAAGGTCACATATTTTTTGGCGACCAAAAATTTGGTCGCGAAAAACTTATTTTCAGCAACCAAAAAAATTTAGTCGCCAAATTAATACTTTTAGCGACTAATATTTTAGTCGCCGTTGGTTGAGATTTGGCAACTAAAAATTTTTGTTGGCGAAAGAACCTATTTTTGCGACTAATTTGATCTTTTGGTCGCCAAAAATTTGGGGGGAAATTTGAAACGTAGGGCGGGAATTGAATTTTAGAAAAAAAAAATGAAAGCCTAATCTCCCTCGAAGGGAACGAGTGGGATTCGGAGACCTTGAAGGTTTTTGTGGTCCCTCATTCGCATAATGACCTTCAACACAGAGGATCGTTGTCTCTAAAGATACAGAAGTAGCTTCCGATCTACTCGATAATCCACGAACGCTCACTGCAGCTGAACCCTAATTCCGAACCTTGAAGATCACTCATACATATCTGAATCTTCTGTTTATTCGGAAAATAGCAAACAAAAATGGATTCGATTGTTCCTGTTGCTGTGGTTTCGGTCGTTGTAGGATCTCTGATCGCGCTCGCTGTGTTCGGGAACTACTTTCACAAGAGAAGGTCTGAAGTCGAATCGATCGCACAGCTAGAGGCAATTCATAAAGCTTCAAAGCCTCCCCAATCAACCTCTAAGAAATCTCATTCGAAGCCTCACTCTCATGCCGCTGATAAGGTACCCCACTCATTTCTATTTCTAGGGCTTCTACGTTTTTCTAGGGCTATTTCTAGGGCTATGGAATAAGAGAGGATTGGCTAGGAGTGGAGTGTTAGATTGGTGGGAAAAACTGGTGGTGGGGATGGATCTGCCTCTGTCCATTTCTTAATTTTTCTTGTATTTTATCTCCTAATTTCCATTCGGTGTGATTAATCTTTACGATTAATGATTTGGGTCTCTTACCTTCCATTTTTGTTGCCGATTTAATGGGTACAAGTGAAAGAAATTCAAAATCTTTAAAATCTGTTGGTTTACGAAGATTTGAATTTTCTCTCTTTTCTGTCTTTTCTCAGCAACCAAACAGAGGTTACATATTACTGGGGAACTAGTGTTGGCAATGGTGCAACCAGACTTCTTAGAACTGAAAAGATTGGAGTTGCCTTGGACTCAATAGATACTTCATAGCTTGATTGTACAGTTATCTAGCATTTTCTTTGCGATGATCATAAGCAAAAACATTACAGTAAACTGTTGATGTTCATTTATCATGTTGTTTTCCTTTGCATTATTTTAGTGGAGGTACAATAGCTGGTTTTGGGGATTGGATCATGGCTGAGTAAATTGAAGGCAAAAGTACACTTTTCTTTTCTCTTGGCTTCACATTTCGTCTGCTTATTGTGACATTTTGACTTCATTAATTAGTTGCGTTGTTCTTAGGTTTCATGCATTCTGTGTATGTGATGACCCTGATTACTTCTATGAGTATGTTCAAGACCTACTTGATGGCCTCCAAGGAGGTGTTAATTTCACGCGATATAATTGACATTCAAAAATGTGAGTACTTTATTCAGTTATCTGATATCAATTTGGTATTAAAAACATTTTTGTTCTTTCGTGACATAAACATGTTATCACTTGTTGGTTTTATTCTACCTGTTTTGAAGAAAAACTATTTTGCTTAGTGGAACATTTAGTCATAGGCTTGGACTGAGCTTTACTGAATGAACTAACAGTATAAACAAGCAATGTCAAGATAGTATAAAAACTAGTGTGACATTGTTTTCTTGTAATGAGCCCCTAATTCTCTTTTTCTCCTGATTCTTTTGGTGAGCCCTAAAGATTGTGCACAGGCAAAAAATTGACTGAATATGCCCACTTGTGATTATTTTCTTGTTTTTCTGTAGGCCCAAAGGTCTCGGCTATGCCATGAACACTACTGAGGAACTTAAATTTGTCAAGGAAATCGCTGAGGCCACCGGTGTTGTTTCTTGACCCTGTTTACAGGTTTGATGTTATACTTTGCACACAATAGTTTTCTCCACTTGTGTATCTTATTACTTATAGTCATATGTGTACAACTAAATTATATAAGTTTGTTGGTCTATCTATATAAACACTTCCGAGTTCCATTGGAGATGCTATTTTTTCTCATAGGAAAATCTGTGAAAAGAAACACTTCCAAAACAGTTGAATGATTTTTTTAGAGGTCTGTGGCACTTCCAAATGTGTGGCCTGTTGGGCTATGTTTTCTTGGGACTATTGTAAATTTTTGAAGTACCCATGTCGGACACTTCACACATGGGTAAGGATATGAGATGTGTTCGAAGTTGGATGTACCCCCCAACTAATATATTAAAGCATTATGATGAAAACTATTAGTAAGACTCATTCTATGCCTAGAAAAACTCTATGTTTAGCTTGTAAACACATTTTAGCCTAAATAAATAAAATAAATGTACAAGAAAACATGAAATTTAGTCATGTCTTGGTGTATTTTGGGCATGAGAATTGGATTTTTCCTGATGTTTTAGACACATACCTGTACCTCATGCCAGTACCCCAAGTCCGTGCACACTGAACGCCACCGCTGCAAAATCGCCATCGCCCTCTGTGTAATGGACTCCTCATTTCTGGGGGATCCTCACCCAATCTCACCTCATCGCAGACCAGCGTCGCACGCCATTGCTAGCTCCACCGCCACATCCCTCACAGGTTCTCTCTCACTCTTCGTCTGTCTGTCTGTCTGTCTGTCTCTCTCTTGTTTCTTGCTGTCTCCCTCTCTAGTCTTTGCCCTCGGTCTCTCTCCCTCTCTCTATATATATATATAATGCGGCGAATTTTTAGTACGGGAGAGAGGGATTTGAGCTCTGATGAATTGATTCCATTTTTTGGTCAATTTCTTGATTGATTATTGTTGAGAATGAAGGGTTTTTGTGGGTTTTGAGATCTCATGGTTTAGAGGATACATAAAACTTTTATTTACAGTTTCAAGGAGAAATAGAAAAGACACTCACAAAGTGAGTAGTAATATCGCTAACAAATCCCAATTAAATAGCACAGAATTAAGTTTTCAAAACAAGATGAAAGAATATTAGTATTTTTCACAATGGAATAATACTCAATAGGATTTTCTAAGGATAACCAAAACCATAAAATAAAGAAGAAGAAAATTCGCATTTAAGCATAGGTCATCTACCATAAACAAGAAAAATTCTCTAAGGTCATCTACACCATAAAATAAAGATAACTACTTCAAAGATCCATTAATCTAATCCTTATTTTTCAAGATCCAATCTGATTTTTACTCTCAAAATATTTTATTTGCTCTAAGTTTTTGCTCAATATAATATAATGACATCTGTGGCAATACTTACTCCCTAATCTACCACTGCTTTGAGGTAGATTCAGTTTCTGATCCAACAGTTTCACAGGATAACTATTATTTGTACTTGTGCAGTGATTTGTCTGTAATTGCCTGATTCATTCAGAAAATATTTTGAGTGATATTTATGTACTTTTAAAATTTATCAATCTGAGAGTTGCTGTTCATGCAGGAGAAGAAGGCCTTGAGAGAAGAGAAACTGAAACAAGAGGAAAAGTATATGTGGGTTAGCCTTGATGGTGTCAAAGAGAAGGTTTCTGCTAGCTTTGATTTATGTATCATGCTTTGGAATTTGGGGTGTCATGCCTTGCTCTGATTTGTGAATACGAAATTTACTATTTACCTGTTAAAAACAGAAAAGCTATAATAGATATTCTGCCCCAACATCAATTCTTTTTAGTCAACTCCATTTATAGAGAAGACTTGAGCATTCTAACATCAATGCTCTTTATAGATATTCTGCCCCAACATCAATGCCTTGCTCTAATCCAATCTGTTTTGTATATGCAGTTGAAAGAGAAAATACTCAAAGCTGGAAGCCTCACGGAATGCTCTTCGACAAGGTGTAAAGATCCAAAATGAACTCATTGATAAACTTCAAAAGGAAAGCCTCAATTTTAAGAAAGGAATGCTCTTTATTTTTTTTTGGTTACCATAAAACTGATGGTGAATAGGAAAATATGATTGAAGTATGTGGAAATTTTTTATTTCTTTTTAGATATCATTTCTCCTTCCCTTTTTCGTGATTTCATAGAATTTGTTTTAATCTGTTGTTTTACAAAGTCGGGATGTAAACATGAAGGTAAATGGGTTTTCTTTTTCTCTTAGCAATTCCAAGCTCTGAACAAAGCTTTAGTAGAACAATCCGTCTTAAATTCTGTCAGTCCCAATAGGATTTTTTATGGTAATGCCTCGTGAAATTAAGGTCATATGGTACCTGAGGCTTCTGCTTACAGTCAGATTTGGGGCAAGAGTAGGTATGTAGCCTTACCCCACTTTTTTAGGGAGAGGCTAATTCGCCATAGCTCTAGGGTGGATAGCACTTGTTTATCATACCAGCTTATGACCTGTAAATACCATATGAAAGCAAGAATCTAAATTTGGAGGTGCCAAAATATTAATTTTTCTTGCACCCCTCCACCTACTGTTGAGGTGACCCTTGAATTTCACTAGTTCATTACAATAAGATACAATGTTCATCCTTTAAGTAAACCTTTGCGTGCTCCAAACCATTATTGGTCAATCTGCTACTTGCAGCAAATCTGTAGAACCTCTGTTTTTTTCTAGCTTTGTGATGGTTTCCATAGGAAAAACCAATGTTCTGCCTATATATATATTTTATATATCTGTGTGCAATGCACTTGTGTGTGATCTTGCTTGATGTAAGGTCAATGAGTTTTATGATGGTCAAATGCATATAGGGATGCACATCCCTAGGAAAAAAGCTGCATCCATAGTAATTGGTGAGTGACGTTGACTTCCACTTGATATTGTCTAAAAAAACTTTGAACTTATTTTTCTGATGAGTTACTGTCTTCAGTTTCATCTTTAATAATAAAAATAAAATTCATCGTCTCACCTGTCTATTTGTAATGTTATCTATCCTCTTAAGTCACATGAACTTATACAATTGAGATAACGTCTTGCTGTGACATGTTTGACATAATATTGATCCCCATTGTGTTTTTTGCATGGAAAGTTCAGAATTACAATATATATGGAAGAGAAATGCCAATTTTGATGCAATGAAAATCTGTGAGCGTATGTATGTTGATTTTTATGCTTGGGTTTACATGTGATGTGTAAATTTACCATATTTTTGCAGATACAGAAATTGAAGGAAATTTATACTAGTAGATTAATAACATTTTCTTTTCTTTATTGTGTCATTTCTTTTCCAGCATATGAGGAGGAAAGGGTGCAAGCTGATGTTGAAAGGCAGGAGAAAGCAAACGAGTCAGCTATTCGAGTTTCATTGGAGAATGAGATATCCTCCTCTGAAGTCTGAGATACTTTCATTGCATCAGAGAGGGGGCTCACTAGCTCAAGATGTGGATGGGGAAGTAATTCTTCTTCGAACACGCCTTTTCTGAAATGGGAAACGGAAATAAAAACGGTTCGAGGAGCTTGTCAAGAAAGAGAGAATGGAAATAGATTCTGAGAGGAGAAAAGCTGATGCTGAGAGGAAGGAAGCTAATGAAGCACGGAAAAATTATGAAGGCAGAAAAAAAGTAGGGCTGCTGAAGAAAGGAGACTTGCTGATACTGAACGAAAAAAGGTTGAGGAAAATCGAATTCAGTTGGAGAAGTTAAAGAGTGAAGCCGATGAAGCAAGATCAAAATTGGTTTTGGAGGCATTTCAAGTCTGAAGAGGCAAACAAAAAGATTCAGGCAGAAAAGCAAAAGGTGATTAAAGAGAAAAAAACGTGCAGATTCGAAGAGGGCCCAAAGCGGAAGAGCTAAGGAAGCTTGTAGAAATTAATCAGAAGAAGGCCATGGATGAAAAGTGTTGTGCTGATAATCTGTCTCAGCAGGTTGAAGAGCATAGGACAAGGGATTGAGAGATTACGAAAGGAGATAGATGAACTTGTATCCTTGAGAAAGTTGGTTGAGGCTCCTGATGACCTGTCTGATAAATGTATGAATGATGAAACTGCAAAAGTGAAAGGTGGGTTTCCGGCAGGAAAAAAGTAGTGCTGCTGAAGAAAGGAGACTTGCTGATATTGAACGAAAAAAAGGTTGAGGAAAATCTTATTCAGTTGGAGAAGTTAAAGAGAGAAGCCGATGACGCAAGATCAAAATTGGTTTTGGAGACATTCAAGTCTGAAGAGGCAAACAAAAAGATTGAAGCAGAAAAGAAAAAGGTGATTACAGCGAAAAAACGTGCAGATTCAGAGACAAAATTGGTTTTGTTTGTTGCTTTGTATTTGCAGGATGAGTTGTAGGGAGGGAGAGCACCGTTGTGGTTTTTTGCTGACAATTCACTCTCTCGAGATCTCTGAATTTTTTTCTTGCTTAGTTTATTTGTAGCTTTTAGTTTTGTTTGTGTTTTAGGGAAAGAAACATTGGTGGCTGCATAGCAAGCAAGAACTGTGGCTAATTGTTTTAATCTCATTTGACTCTCCTGAGGAATTGAATCAGTAGTTGTTGGGTTTACCACTGTATTGAATCAGTAATTTTTTTTTCGCAAAAAATGACAATTGCCGACCAAGAGTTTTGGTCGCAAAAAATACATGTATTGCCGACCAAAAATTTTGTTGGTCGTGGAAACTCACTTTTGCCGACCAACAGTTTTGGTCGCGAAAAGTAACAATTGGCGACCAAACTAATTTTGGTCGCAGAATGTCACAATTGGCGACCAAAATTTTTGGTCGCGAAATGTCACAATTGGCGACCAAAACTTTTTGGTCGCGAAATGTGTCAATTGGCGACTAAGAAATTTGGTCGGCAAAAGGTGACTTTTTCGCGACCAAAGTGTTTTAGCGACAAAATGAATTAGTCGCAGTAATTAAATATTTTAGCGACCAAAAAATTTAGTCGGCAAATCCAACTTTTGCCGACCAAACGAAAAAATTGGTCGCGAATTACTTTCCGCGACCCTCAATTGGCGACCAAACTAGCGACCAAAAAAATTGGTCGCGGATAACTTTTGCCGACCAAAAAATCGACTTTTAGCGACCAATTTTTTTTGTTGCTAAAAGTGTGCATTCTTGTAGTGGTAGTATAGGGGACTTAGTAATCTCCCTCAGTAGGAGGATTAGCTTGGGTAAATTTTAGGTGAGATTAGGAAAATAGTAAAGGGATTGAGTCTATTTTATATTATTATTATTTTTTTTTTACCAAGTGCACCTATTTGTTTTAGTTTTTTTTCATATAGAAATAATTTATTTCTTTATTTTATATAAAAATAATTTAGCAATCTCATCAGTAATCATCTCCCACACTATCATCAAAATAAACACACTTTTATTTAATCCACTCACTAACAATCCACATATTGACAATCTCTTCACTAACAATCCTCACACTAATAATTCCATCTAACCTAATCCGCTGAACAAATGTGGCCTTAAATCTTATTGTGTAGTTTTACAAGCTAAGTGTGCTTGCTAATTAGTTATATATATATATATATATTTGTGATTTGTACTTGTAGGGGGGTTCAAAGTTAGGAAGATGATTAGAGAGGCAAAACTATACTAATAGTCCAATAATTGTGTAATGATGGGAGAATGAACAGCAGCAACTGTCTAGGAAGTTGGAGAGTGAGTAGCTGGGGGAGGGTGAGGGTGAGGGTGAAGCAGGTGGCACAAGAAGAAATGTATTACAGTGCACAAATAGGTAGCATCTCCCCCAGATCCCCAAAAATTCCTCATCCTGGACCTTGGGAAATGGGTCCTATTTGTAGGCTTTTCCTTGGTACCAAGAGGACACTAAGTGGCCAAATAGAGATAAGACATATGTTCCTAAGGAGCACACAGAATATTCTACCTTGAGCCACCAGGCTGAAGATGCCACGTATCCCTCTGCATGTACTGTGTACTATCTGTTTGCCTCCGTAACTACCTTTTTGGGCCTCAGCAAGTGTAGTTACGACGGGAGTGTTTGGCGCTACAACTTCCTTTTTGAGCCTCAGCAGGTGCAGTTGTGGCGGGAGTGTTTGCCGCTGCACTTGCCTTCTTAGCTCAAACCTCAACAAGTGCACTTGCAGCGATAAACCTTGCTGCTGCACTTACCTTCTCAGTTCTATTTAGCCAGTACATGCATTCTCAGGATTCCATTAGCCTACTATCGGCTATGTTCATATTCACCTAAGCGAAACCTTCACCCTTAGCCACCTAACCACAAGCTCCCCAGCTACCCAGGGCAAAGGCCACAGCCATGCCTGCTGTCAGCCATGATGCGACTTAGTACCAAGCCCAAGGGGGGCTTCCTTAGTCCTGCGTATGTGACTAAGGCATGTCCATGGCCTAGGTAATGGAAAGGGAGTCCCTTACACTCAGGCTACTCTGCTCCCATCTTCGCGGCATTGTCGCGGTAAACTGGTATCTCTAGACCTGCTATCAGCTTCAAGTTAATGAACTTTGGGGTTTGCTATCAACCCTGGGCTAGTAATGCCTTGGGACCTGCTGTCAGCTCCAAGTGTTAGCCTCAACTTGTATAGGGTAAGCCTCTCCCAACGACTGCTATCACCTCAGCAAGATGTTCCCTCCGCACGTTAGTTGTGGCGGCTGTAGTTACTGCGATAGTCATTTCTCGTGGCAAGTTCAAATAGCAGAACTGACAATATTAGAGATGGCGACGCCTACAAAATACCTCCGCAACTTGGGCGCTACAAGTACTACCTCTTCAACTTAGTTGCTTCAGTTTTCTCATTCTCTCGGTAACTCTAGATGGCTACGGCACCGACAATACTTGGAATGGCAACAGTACCAACAATACTTGAAATGGCGGCGCTAAGACAAAGTGCCTCCGCAACTTGGGCGCTGCAAGTGTCGCCTCTGCAACTTAGTTGCATCGACTTTTCTCTTTCCCTTAGCAACTTCAGATGACTACAAAATTGACAATATTGTGAATGGCGGCGTTGAAGCAAAGCGCCTCTGCAACTTGGCTATCACAAGTGTTACCTCTGCAACTTGTCCGCTGCATGTGTTGCCTCTGCAATTTGACTTGGGCATTTTCCTTTGTGGAGTCCGCTTGGACCCTTGGTGGGTCGGACCTGCTTCGGCCCATTGTTAGCCCACTTCCCTTGGGCTTTAGTCCAAGCTCATTTTTCATTCCTAGTCGCCTTAGAAGGGTGACGTCAGCACTTAGGCCCATACTTAATTTGGGGTTTAATTTCTGACCCTCTACATTTGCCTCCGAGCGCGTAGGGGACATGCTCCTTGTTACCCGCGCGTGCATGACGTCAACAAGTAACCTAGGGGTTGCGTCTATTGGGTCAAAAGTTGCGTCAGTTTTCTGCAGAATCATAATGGCTCTAAAAAGGTGGCTTTTGACTGACAGTCATAATGGGCTTAGGGAAACATGTTGACGCCTTTTTGCTGCTTTCTCTATAAATAGTGCCTCTTGGGTACACTGGTCCCCCACTTTCGCTACAACACACTTCTTGTCTCCTTGTCTTCTTCTCTCTTTAGTCCCTACCTTCCAAAGTTTTCTTCTCTTTCTTTAATCTTCTTCATGGCTGCCACCAGGTTTTTACCCGACAGAGCTGTCCCATCCAATACTAAGTAGATGAGGACCCCATACTTTGGAGGGCTTGCTGACCCGTTCTGGAAGGCTGCTAACTCCTTTATTCCTGATGCTCCTCCTCTATAAGCGCCTCTACTTCTTTTTGTTGAGGCTTCTCTAGATGACACTAACATGGTGAACCCAGTCTCTGTGCTGTGGTTTCGTGTAGAGCACAGTGATTTTGCCCACTCTTACATCTATTACCGCACTTACTCGGGCCCTTTAGTGGACTGGTCCCTTTGGGTTGATGATATCATTGCGGATGATTGTTTCGAGCAGTGCTTGAGAGACGTTCATCTCTTCAACACCATTTTGATTTCAAGGGAGTTATCCGTACGCAAGGTTCAGACCAACATTGACACGGTTGTTTCCCACTAGAGCCATGACACTTACACCTTCGTCTTGGCTTGAGGAGAGATAACCCCGACTCTTGAAGATGTTGTTGTTCTCCTTTCCTGAGCACTCGCGGGGACTACCTCTTTGATCCCGCATCTCTGACTGTTACGGAACAGACTGTTGTTACTGCTCTCCAAGGTACCTTTCGAGAGGCACGAAAGTATGGCTCTTGGTATGACCTCAAGACCAGGGAACTACTTCAAGAGAGGCCCAAGAGAGACAAGACCACTTACCTCTCCTGGCTAAAACATTTTTTTAAAGATATGCAACCGGTTGTGGATGACATCACCGAAGACAGTTGCGAGTCGATAGTTGGGCCGAGCTTCCGCGACAGCTTGTATCTGGCTGCCTTCGTTAGTTATTTCATCTCCTTTTTTGTTCTTCCTAGCAACCCTGCTATAAGAATCAATCCCTTGGTGTTCCTTCTTGCCCGTCAAACTTTGCAGCAGCAGTCAGATCCCTTTGGCTCCCCTCTTCTTAGGGAATTTATACTTTCGTCTAGACTTCATGCATTCAAACATGGAGAGATCCAAGGGCCGCTTCGACGTATGGAGCTTTAGTCATACTCAGTTTTTGACCGTTTTCTTCTACGAGAGGTTCCCCGCTATGGGCCCCGCCTCTAAAGAGCATGAGCATTTTTTACCAATGAAGTCCTTGACGCAGAGGGTCATCCTGTCCTAGATGTAGAGGGATGACCCATCACAGGACAAGTGTGCCATTCACTCCCTCGCATCTCTAGGTGGTCTGGTGTTGGCACCAACAGACCTTTCGTGGACTATATTGATCGCATGGAGGAGTGTGTGCCATGGCTTTTTACCCAGCTTCTTCCAAGCATCTCTGTTGTTCCGTTCTATTTTTTTTAGGCTCATCATGCTGATTTTTCTCTTGACAACGTCCGAGCCAACTCCATTTTTATCGCTGCTATGATACACCCTGGGTTTCTTCTCGTATAGAACAATGAGGGCATGTCCAGCGTCGTCTATCAACTGGAAAGGGTCCTTAGACAGTTCGATATGGATCAGGGTATCCTACATGCCCCTCTGCCTCAGACAGATTTTCATCAGTGCTTTTAGTGATTTTCTCGTGATTAAACCGCTTTACTTATGGAGGGTTTAGGCCTCATGGAGCTGCCCTCGCTTGGAAGAGAAAGCACCTTCACTCCTAGCAATAGGCTATTCAGGCACCGCAACCTCAACTCCTTTTTCAATTTTTGCAACACTGACCCAGTCGTCCCTGCAGTGGAACCCATTCTGCAACCTGACTTATCCCTTCGTCTCCCCTCTGGTCGCGAAAAGCAGACCAGTGTATTTTGTCGTTTCAAGCTTTTTTCCTTGCATGCAGGAGAGGAGTCTCATCCATCTGGAGCAATGTCTGTCCAGTCTATGCAAGTTGCTCTCCACTTAATCTGGAGCAATGTCTGTCCAGTCTCTGCAACCTGCTCCCACCTGAGGGCAGTCGAGGAGGTTGAGACATCAGTTGCTGAGGCCTGTGGCTCACCAAGTAAGAAGAGACTCCAGAAAGTATCCATACTTGGAAAATATTCTACATTTTTCATACTTTTTTGGGCTTTTTATCTTTACCTTAGTAATCACATGATCTTTTTCCTTTTCAGGGCCTATCGGCTATAACATCTTCGGGCCGCGGAGGTTCTTCTACTGCCATCGGAATTTCCTCAAATTCAGACAACAACGATGACCTTCCCATTGCTTCAAGGGTCACAAGACTCAGATCCCACAGAATGGAACTTCCGAACGTTAAAGAAGAACCAAGTGCTAAGGCCAAACCAACTATTGAGGCTGAGCCAGTTGCTGAGGCTGAGCTAGTTGTTGAGGTTGCAAACATAGAAGGAGGTCATGATGCCCCCTTTATTGAAAATGAACAAGTCCCCCCCCCCCCTTACTGTGGAAGTTGCAGCGGGTGATATAGTTACTGAGGGTGCAGAACCTCTAAACCCTGCTGATTGTGTTCATTCTGACCGTTCCTTTGTCGGTGGGGATGATTTTGTTTCAGAGACTCCGAGAGAGGAGCGTGACGTAAGAGAGCCACTAGAAGTTGCTCCACCCCCCTTGGGAACTGTATCTGGGGGTTTTTCCTAGTCCACTGAGTCTCCGCTGGTTCCACAGACCCCACTTCCCAATGTTCAAATTGCTGAGGGAGGTGCAGATGTAGCGGTTATCTCTGCTGTGGGCATCCCAAATTTGGCCCAACTCGCAGAGGTAGTTGCCAATCTAGCCACTCACGGTACCACTACTGTTGCTAATGTTTCTGACTTAGTTGCCTCAACAACTTGTGAGCAGCTCGCTGATCTGTACCCCACTCACTTCCTTGAGGTGCCAGCTAATCTTGGGGGATCATGAGACTTTTATGTGGGCATGGACGCCACTGTTGTGCCAGATCTGAATGTTGATGACTACCATATGGACAACCTCTTTTCAGAGCGACATGATAGTGCAGGTAGCTTTGGCCTTTCTCGCGAGGTCAGTTTGCCCGGTCGCCTCTCAGCATCTACTCAATTCAATCTCGCTAGATAGTTATCTTCAGGGGAGGTGCGTCGCCCTCAGACCTTTGGTCGCTCTGCCAATCTCCCTCCAGTAATTGAAGCTGGCGGTTGTGCAAAAGAGTCCCCTCAATCCTCAGGGAAAGTTTTTTTTTTTAGTTATTGGGTCTCCTCTGAAGCTGCTCTCACTCTTTCCCGCATCTAGGCGCTGCACCCTAACACCTTTACTGCTTTTAACGTTCCTGGCTTTCTGGTGCAGACAATGCTGCTGGAGTCACTTGCCAGTTTCATTTGCGACCTTGCTACTAAGAAGATTCTGACAACTCCTAAAAAGTTCATGGAAAGTGCTGAGGCCAATCTGAGTGGCTTTGAGAGGAATGGTTTAGACCTATCTTGGATGATGAGATTGGTTTCAGGTAGTCGATGGCTTCCTTGAGCATGCGACAATATGGCGATGATTACATCCTTGGAGCAGACTATCAAAGAGTGTGATGGTGTCTTGGAGCAGTATCGACAGAACCTAGCTTGGTTCAAAGAAAAGGACTCTGTGCTGGTTGCTCAGTTGCCTCGGGATGTGACCCTGATGGACTCCCTCATGAAGGGCTTGATTTGATATATTGTGGCTTTGTTATGGCTCTTTTTGTTTGTACTTTTGCTATCTTTTTTCTTTCTTCTTTTCCTTTTGAACATTGTAATCATGCTATGGAAAACTTTGATGCTTATGAAAAGTAAAGATATTGAGTCTTACTTCATTGCCTTTCTTTTATTATCTTTACATGTCTTCTAAGGATGAGCAAAACTCTTGCTATGAACAGGACTTCACCATGACTAAGTTTTTACAAGGATGAAATTTCACTAAATATGAAAAACTTTCCCCAGACTAAGTGTTTACAAGAGTAATACGTTTACTAAGTGTATGACACTTTCTTACTCTTTGCTTTGGAACTATTAACAGAGAAACTTTACAACTCTTTTTTTGAACAAAAGAAATTAAGGAAAATATTCCTTTACATACTTAGCGTTGATAGGGCCAGTTCTGAACCCATCATCTACTCTTGTCAACTTGTAATACTTGCTACTGCTTGCCTCAGCAACTTTGTAGGGGCCTTCCCATCTTAGCAAGAACTTAGGGATTGGTTGCCCCCACATGATTGCGTCCACTGTTTTCCATACCAAGTCCCCCTTATTGAACTCTCTATGTTGAACAGATTGATTGTAGGCGCGAGCTATGGATTGATGATACTTTTCTATTGCCTGCGAGGCCTGATCTCTTCTTTCTTCGGCTGCCTCTATGTCATTCTTCCTGCTATCTGGAACTAAGTGTCCTAACATATCCATTCTTGCTAAGGGTACTGCCAACTTAACTAGTAACACAGCTTCGGACCCATATACTAGGGAAAATGGGGTTGCTTGAGTTGGCTTTCTTTTTGACGTTCTATATGCCCAGAGTGCTATGGGGAGTTGTTCGGACCATGTGTCCCCTGCTTCATCCATCATTTTACTCAGTATTCAGATGAAGGTTTTGTTGGTTGCCTCAGCTTGTTCGTTCCCTTGCGGGTAGTACAGGGTAAACTTGTGGTGCTTGATCTGATAAGTGTCCAACAATCTTCCCACATGGCGATTCACAAAGGGGGTCCCATTATCAGACAACATCAACTTGGGTATGCCAAACCTACAGATTATGTTTTCTTTGATGAAGTTGGCCACTCTTGTCTCATCTACCTTCCTCATTGGTATAGCCTCTACCCACTTGGTGCTAACTTCAGTCGCTGCAAGTATCCATCTGTGGCCTTTGGATTGTTGCGCTATAGGACCTACCCAAGTATGAAACGAGTAAGGGGTCTTGATGTTATGCATTTTAACCACTAGTGCATGTATCAAGTTCCCAAACTTCTGGCAAGATTGGCATCTCCTTGCAAAGTTTTTGGCATCTTCTTCCTTTGTCGGCTAGTAACAGTCGAGGTGAATAAGGTGCCCATATAATCACTGTGCTCCTCGATGCTCTGCCTTGTGGGCTTCCCTCGGTACTTTGTTTGCCTTATCTTTTGATAAACACGCCAAAGGTTCCCTTTCAAAGCTTCTGCGGTACAGCTTGCCTTGGTTAAGGAAGAAGCGGAGGACTCACCTCTTAACTCTAATTACATCAACTTTGTTCTCAGGTAGTGTGCTGTTTCCAAGATAGTCAATATACGGTACCCTCTATTCCTTACTGCTTAAGAAATAGGCTTCTTCTTCTTTAGGATGGGACTGACATTTTGCACATTGCCTCTGCAACTCAGTACTTTCCTTTTCCATCTCTGGCCAGTAATACCCCTGCCTCTGCATCCGTCGGTATAAACTAATATCTCCATCTCCACAGGACTTAGCATGGATCTACTTAAGTCTGTAAGTTGCTTCTTGTCTACCGACGCACCTTGCTAGCAGGTTGTTGGGACCGCGAAAATACAACTCTCCTCTAAGGAGCAAAAATGATGCAAGTTCTGCTAGTCTGATTGTCTTTTGGCCTATTTTCAACTGTTGGATAATGTATGCTTTCCACCCCTCAGCACCTTACTCTGTATGTCCTTCGGCTAACACTGCTGGTGTTGTTCTTTTCTCAATGACGATGGCTATACTATCATCTAGTACATCCACCTTTGCCCTCGGTGTAGCCAAGGCATCGGGGAAATGGTTGTGTGTTCAAGGGGTGTGATGGATTTGGATGTCATCAAACTGAGTGAGCAACTTTTGAACTATGGTGTGATACGGGGCCAACAGGAGCTCCTTTAAGGCGAAATCACCCATTGTTTGCTTGACAACTAACTTGGAGTCACCCTAGATTTTCAACTTGCGGAGGCCTTTCTTTTGAGTAGCAATCAGACCTAATATCAACACCCCATATTCAGCCTTGTTATTGGAACATGCAAAGTCAAGGTTATATGACAAATAGAACTTCTTCCCCTCTTGACTAATGAGTGTTATGCCAGCTCCACCTTTCCTAGCTCCAGAGGCGCCATCAAATTTTAAATCCCAATAAGTCTCAACTGCTGCTGCTGAGACGTGGACCTCACCAGGTAGGGGTATCTCTACAGGTTCATGTTCACCAAATGGGAATTATGCTAGCAAGTTTGCAAGTGCTTGGCTCTTGATAGCCTTAGGAGTAACACATGTTATGTCATATTCTGCTAGAGCCAAAAACCATCTTGCTATTCTTCCGGTCAGAGCAGGCTTACTCAGTAAGTAGCGGACTGGATCACTCCTGGTTACAACCTGGATCGGGTGTACCAAAAAATAGTGGCACAACTTGTGCGTGGTGAAGATTAAGCTAAACAATGTCTCTCAATTGGGGTGTACCGTGATTCAATACCATTGACTTTGCGGCTGATATAATAGACTGGCTTCTCAACACTGTCTATGTCTTGGACAAGTAGAGCTCCAATAAACCGAGGTGTAGAGGTAAGATACAGTAACAAAGGCTTTCTAGGTTGTGGGGCAATCATTGCAAGTAGAGAGGTAAGTGCTTGCTTCACTATATCGAATGTCTGTTGTTGTTCTTGCAACCATTCAAACTTGTGATTCCCTTTCAGTATTGTCCCAAAGGAAAAGGTTATATCAACGAGGGCTGGGATAAACCTCCTAAGGTGTGACACTTTGCCTAGGAATTTCTTTAAGGCTTTTTGAGAGTGTGGCAGTGATATCTCCATGATTGACTTGATCTTATCCCCATATACTTCAATCCCCCGTTGGTGTACCAAAAAGCCAAGGAACTTGCATGTGGTGACTCCGAAGGCACACTTGAAAGGGTTCATCTTTAAGCAAAATTTTCGACAACGCTAAAAAAAAAATTTCCAAGTCGCAGAGGTACCGATTTGCTTCGGTAGACTTTATCACAAGGTCATCCACATACACTTCAACTTCGTGACGTAACATATCATGGAACACTACAGTCATAGCCCGTTGATAGGTTGCCCCTGCATTTTTCAAACCGAAGGGCATCACCATATAGAAAAAATTTCCCAAAGGCATTCTAAAAGTTGTCTTTTCTGTGTCTTCTGGTGCCATTTTGATCTGGTTATAACTACTGAACCCGTCCATGAAGGAGAACATCTGACGGTCCGCAGTAGAATTGCCAAGTGTGTCAACATAGGACAATGGAAACTCGTCTTTCGGGCAGGCCTTGTTCAGGTCGCGAAAGTCTACGCAAACCTTGATCTAGCTGTTCTTTTTCTTCACAGGCACAATATTTGCTAGCCAAGTAGGGTACTATATAGGTTCAATGAACTTGGCCCTCTGCAACTTCTCTACCTCTTCCTTAATCTTTGCCTCAAGGTCAGGGTGATACTTTTGAGCATGCTGCTTTATTGGCTTAGAGTTGGGAAAAGTGTCAAGGTGATGGGTGACAAAGGATGGGTCAAGACCAGGTATCTCGTCATATATCCAAGCAAAGACGTCACTATACCGCTTCAATAGTGTTATCAATTCTGCCTTAGCTGCTGGAGCCATTGTATCACTGACAAACACGGGCTTACTCTGCCCTGGAAAGTCGCTGAGCTTTAAATCAGCAAGTACTTCTAGCTGCGATTTGGGTCTATCTTGCATGCACTCAGGAGTGGGCTCAGGGGTCTCCACTAACCCTTCTTGGAATTCGTTACTATCACACTTATTGGTCTCGGAGCCGTCCTCTAGGGTATGAAGTCTGGCCCCCAAGATCGTCATAGGTAGTAAACTATCTTGTCGCCCTTACGTACCTTAACAATCTTGGGTGGAGGACTTATGGACTTGCTGCTCCTCTTGTGCCCACTACTTTCTGGAGCAGCCTCTGCATCTCGAATGCCTTCCCACTTCGGCAACTTTACCTTTGTAACTTTACCAATCCTTGGAGTTTCATTTGTTGACAACTCAGTAAAGAAAACTACATCAGAATAGTGTGCCTCCTCTATTCCAAAAGGCTTGTCAAATGCATTTATGGTCACTATTCACTTCCCCAACTTTAACTTTACGCATTGGTGATAACTTGACGGGATAGCCCCATATCGGTGTATCCAAGCTCTGCCAAGCATCATGTGGTAATTTGTGTCCGCTTCAATCACATGGAACTTAGTTGCGGAGAAAATCTTGCCAACTGCTAAGTCCACTATAACATGGCCCTTAGTAACTTTTTTCTCACCACCGAAACCCGTCACAGTAATAGGTTGGCAGACCATCCAGGACTCTGGGATACCGGCCTTCGCAAAGGTGTCGGTAGTGATGATGTTTATGGACACTCCGCCATCAAGGACAACTCGCTTGAACTCCACATCATTTATGTAAGCTGTGACAAAAACAGGACGGCTATGAGGAAATGGATATACTCTGTTTGCCTTTGAAAAGTAATGGTCCCGTAATCTTTCTGGATGCGCTGAGGCACATACCCCTTAGCCTCAACAACTTCGAGATAATGCACTTCAGAGATATTGATAAGGGTCTTTGTTGCTTTCAACCTGGCGGCTTGGCTCAGCCCCAGCTGGTCAAAGAAGGTGCAAAACTTAACAGAGTTTTGCAGGGCCTGAGCATGAGTATCCTCTGCGAGTTTTGCCTCCACAAGTACTATTTCAGGGAGCTGGCTAGTTGTGATTTCTTTTAACTTATCATAGTAGGACACCATGTGCACTTGATCGCGCACAGGCCCAAAATGGCCAATCATATGTACATTCTTCTCCTTCTTCTTATGATTAGGATAAGGGTCCTTCCTTACATCACAGTTACTAGCGTCTTTGAACTTCAGCTCATTCGTGGCAACTTTCTTCTTGAAGATACTTTTCAAAGTCCAACAGTCCCTCGTAAGGTGTCTGGTGGCTCTATGATAGATACAATAATATGGGCTTTCTTTGTCTTTCTTGGTTGAGGGAACATTAATCGGAGGCAAAGTAAGTTCACCATCAGCCACCCATTCTTTAACCTAGGCTTCAACATTCTCAAGGCTGCAAGGATATGGATTTCTATCCTCATAACTCTTCCTCTTCCGAGAAGATGATGCCTCCCCTTGCGAAGGTTACCATAACAACTCTTCTACTATGAGATCTATGCAAAGGACCAGTGATACTGAGGTTCCTAGTTGCCTCAATCAAGCTTGAAAAGGTAGGCAAATTATGGTTCACCAAGAAAGTTTTGTAGTCACGTATGGCACCCTCCACACATATGTTGACTAAGTGGGCCTCATCTACTGGTTCATGACAGTTAATAGCCTTATCCTGGAATCGCTTGACATAGTCCAGTATATCTTCACCTTCTTTTTGGACATCTCGCCCAAGTGTGAGGTTTGTAACTTTCTCTTGGACCTAGAAAAACTTCGTATGGAACTTGTTCACCGTCTCCTCCCAACTCTTGATCGAGTTGGGGGCCAAGTTCACATACCAGCTGTAAGCCCTTCCAGTGAGTGATTTGGAGAACTCCCGAAGGCACAAAGAGTGGTCACTACCATGGACACCAAGAGTTTCAATGAACCTCACCACATGTTCTCTGGCATTGCCATGTTTCCTATCAAACTTGATAAACTTGGGTACTGTATACCCAATTGGGTATGGCATGACCAATATCTCATGAGAGTATGGGGGCTTTACATCTAGGTCGGGGAGAGATGGTAGTTGCTTCTTGGTACGCTCTTGCTCGAGCATAGCTTGTACATTGGCTAGAGTAACAAAGTGAGTGGGCTGGAATGATCCAGTCTGCTCCTAGGTAGCAGAACCAGCAACCATAGCATTTGCCTGGGGTACCACCGGATGCACCTGGATTGGAGCCTAATTCCTAAGGAACATGTTAGGTACTGGGTTTGGGACTGTTACAGGTGGAGGTGCTTGCACTGGAGTTGGCCTGGAAGCCATGGCCATAATAGCCTCAGTGAGAGTTTGCAAGGCTGTAAGGATCTCCCTCTGCGTATGCTGAAGTGAGTGGACCGCCTCAACCACAACACTGTGGTCATGGTCCTTAGCATGTACTGCTCTGCCATTAGAAGAGCCTTGCTGCTGTGGGGGTTGCTGAACTTCATCCTCTGCCATTTTTCCAGTGAAGTGTGTAAACCACTGCAGGTATGAACCATCAACAAAGCAGCCTCCCCAGTAGAGTCACCAGAGATATAGGGGGTTCAAGGTTAGGAAGATGATTAGAGAGGCAAAACTATGCTAATAGTCCAATAATGGTGGAATGATGGGAGAATGAGCAGTAGTAACTGTCTGGGAAGTTAGAAAGTGAGCAGTTGGGTAAGGGTGAAGCAGGTGGCTCAAGAAGAAATGTATGGCAGTGCACAAAAAGGCAGCATCTCCCCTAGATCCCCAAAAATTCCTCCTCCTGGACCTTGGGAAATGGATCCTATTTATAGGTTTTCCTTAGTACCAAGAGGACACCAAGTGGCCAAATAGAGAGAAGACATGTGTCCTTGAAGATCACACAGAATTTTTTACCTTGAGCCACCAGGCTAAATGTGCCACATGTCCCTCTACATATACTGTGTACTATCTATTTACCTCCGCAACTATCTTTTTGGGCCTCAACAAATGTAGTTGCGACGGGAGTGTTTGGCACTGCAACTCCCTTTTGAGCCTCAGCAGGTGTAGTTGCGGCAAGAGTGTTTGCCGCTGCACTTACCTTCACAGCTTGAACCTCAGCAAGTGCACTTGCAGTAATAAACCTTACTGCTACACTTGCCTTCTCAGTTCTCACTTGCTTTCTCATTTCCAGATGATGTTCTTGATTGTGCGCACGTGATTCCTTGCCTCTCATTCAATTCCTTTAGATTAGTTGCTTTGAAATTTGTGTTTTGTAATAATTAGTTGATTAGGCCATTCAGACCCTCTTGTAAAGAGGGCAAATTTGTAACGCTTGATGTATGTCTTCTAACCTTCATTTCTTTCTCTCTTTTATTTACATGCTTACTATGGTTATACAAAACATCATGTTTTTATTTCATATCGTTCCATGCCTTGTATCCATTTCTGCATGCATTAAGATTCGGCTCATCATACTTGATGTCGTTATCATTTCCTAGTTGTATTTTTGTATGCGTTGCATTTAGCCATTTTGCATGTTAGGATCATGCATTTTGTCTAACTATCTTCTTTTCTTTGGCTTGCCATGGTTAAGTACTCGATGAGCATTTTTTGTTTTTAGCATATTATATGTGTGTTTGTGTTACCATGTTGAGCATACTATCAGGAGACTACTTGCTTACTTGAAATAATTCTATGACTGGCTGTGGATGGAAGCTATATTGCTTAAATTGGAATGACTTTGATTGTTGTATATATGAGCTCATTTTTTTTTTTTCCATTGAGTTGCACATATTCTAAACTCTTTTAAAATGGTATAAGATCAAAGCAATCCAAAATAAGTGACGTGGTCTACACTTGTTTGCTTCACATAGTAATGTTAGTATATTAAATAATCAAAACATGAGCATATAATGTCTATAAGATTCACATCATGATTTAGTAGAGGCCGATCTTTGATCGGGTGAGTATGTTGCTCAATTCATGACCTTCCCCTCTCATATCTATGTTCCTGAACAGAGACAACTTTTGTTATGATGGACAAGTGGCCTTTGGCACGAGTCACGGGTTTCCTAATTCTCCCAAAAATATTAGGTAGCAACTCTAAAATCTAACAATGTAGTCCATTTTTAGCATCTCTTGCGATTAGTGGATTTTTCTGGAATTTCCCAAATTTGGACTCTCATTTTCTTTTGTTTCACATTACACTCGTGAAACCAGGTTCAGAACCACGGGAGTCCGAACTATAGGGAATCGTATCCGAGGATCTAAACCTCTCCGAGGAGTGCAAAAAACCAGCTACACCTCCCTGGAAAAGCTTCGATCAGCCACTCATTCCCTCTCTTCGAAAATAGCACAAAACTCTAAATTTTTCTTAACCTCTTGAAGGATCAAAGCTTGGGATTTCTTTTCTTGAGGGATTAGAGGCTTTTAATTGATAAGAATCTCTCTAAAATGTATAGTTTAACGTTTTAGATTTTTAGAATTTGAGATGGTGATTTCTAAATTTATGGTGATTTTGTTTTAGTTAGAGTTTTATATTTGTGTTTAGTTTCTATGGATGTTTTCGCATGTAGAAAAATTGTAAATTTGATGGTTGTTTTGGAGATTGAGATTTGGGTTGATCTAAGGTTTGAATGTGATGTAAAAATTGGAGATTTTGGTGTTAGAAAATTTATATGTTGAAATTGATTTGATAAATGATAGATTGGGTATCTCTATGATCTATAAATAATTTTGGAGGAATTTCATAAATTGTTGAAGAAGTTTTACCTTAGTTGTTAGGTTTATGAAAACGTTGATTGTTGACCTTTATGGTTTAATTGGTGGTGGTATTGTGCACATAAATTGGTTGGATATTTAAATAACAGATAACTCAAAATATACTAAGGTTGGCTTTTGTGGAGATTGAATAAATTGTTTCTTTGGGTGACTTGAGGAAGTTGGAGGAGTTTTTTAATTTGGTTTTAGCTCTCATTCCAAGCATGTCTGATTTAGGATTATTCACCCAAAAACCAAATGTCTTATATATGATCAATTTTGTAGATGTTGAAATTTTCATTAAAAGCATTTCCCTAATTTTAGATTTTATTTACTAATTGATAGGATTGAAGGAAGGCATCTCTACACCTTTTGGGAATTAACTCGTGGAGTTTCAAATATACACTTTTTGTTATTTTGGAGGTGAATATACTTTACCGTTGAAAACATTGCCTCTATTTGAAATACAAAGTTTGAGAATGAATTAAATTACATGTTTTATCACGATATTAGTATGTATTGAAAAATGTACAAATTTAATGGGGTAAAAAAAATTGTGTTTAAATAAAGGATTACATTTGTATAATGAAGTATCAATTTTTCCATGAGAATTTATTTAAGTTGAGTCTTTTAAATTTTATGATGATGACGATGATGGAATGACAAGGAAACATTATGCGAAAATACTTCTTTTTGTTGATCATATAACCACATATAGCCTATGGGCCTACAAGGGTCGAAATATTTTGGGGTCCGGGGTCGCAAAATGTTTTAAGGACCATAAGGGTCGTCATACATAAGGGGTCCTTAAAATGCTATGATGATATGAGTTATGTTCTTATAGATATATTTTAGGTAACGGTACCGTCATCACCTATGTTGTGAGGTAATGCGACCCTGAGGCACGAGATTTTGATGTATTGAAAAGTTATGTTTTAGTTTTGATCTTCTTGTTTCAAATGTATTTTTCCGCATTATGATATTCTTTGAAAATCTCGATAATGGTTTATGTAATTTTTCACTATGGATTAATTTCAATCCCATCAAACTCTTATGTTTATTATCCTTATTATTGACCTCAATTGGAAGGAATAAGTTTTATAACTCCATGGGATAAGTATACTCATTGGGTTCTAGCTCATTCTTTTTAAATTAAATCAATTAGTATATGATGGCTGATGGAAAGGTTTTATATACTATTGGTGATGTAAATATATGAATTGTACAGTTTTTATAGTGCTTGAGGTTTGTCTATTCGGCAAGATTTACCTTGCCAAGATTAAGTTGTGACAGAAAGGCATTTTAAAAATATTAATAGGTAAAAAAGGAACCAAAATTTATAGATAAATAAAAATCCTATAAATAGGACCGACGAGCCTTTATATATTTCAATTTAAACATTTAAAACAAATTCAATAGGCCAATGGACCTTGCTTTTTTTTCAACATGTTAACGGACCCAACGTTGTTTTGGGCCCTTAAATATGTTTGTTGTTGGATGGGGGATTTTATTAATACTTAAAAAATTATTAAATATGTCTAATTTCTTAATACATTTTATTAAATTATTTAATATTATAATTTACTTTCAATACATCTTATTTTTTAAAAAAATTATCCTTTAAGATACACTAAAATAATAAATAAATCAAAATTTTCAAATTACACTACTTTAAAAAACCCTTTCAAAAATCCGTAGGCAGATTTCTCATTATAATTTTTTTTTTTTTGGTTGTTCATATATAAGGAACAGCGGCACCTCACTAACTCGGAGATAGGCAACCGTGTCTACCCCGTCATTACACCGAGGTGAGCCCACCAATTGCTAGTTTCAGTCCCTGTTCATTTTCATGCGATTATGAAAACGCTTCGATTATGAATTCTATGGGTAAGAAGTTCGTTTGGCCTTCCTTTGGGGTACAATGGGACTATTTGTTATATATATTTTAGGAGGTGATTATAGTTTATTTTTATTTAAGAGTTTGTGTTAGGCTGTTTGATACACCTTCTGCTTGTTTATTAGGCAGAAATATCTTAAATAAACTGCAAAAATTATTTTTTCAAAAATTAGGAATACTATTTTTAACTTTTATTTTCTAATTATCAACTTTTATATTTCTATAATCTCCACCAAACACCCCCAATCAAGGTTGGTGTTGATTAGAAGCCTCCCACTTTAGGAGAATTCTAAAGAGAGATTTTTATGGAATTCATCAACTTCAAAGTTCTAGATATAACCATTCAAAAGGATAAAAAAAATAAATAAATAAATAATAAATCTGTATAATAATAATGTTAAAGATAATGGTGAGTTTTGATGGGATGGATTGAAATTTTAAAATGGTGAAGAAAATGAGGAGAAAATAATTAAAATTTTGAAAATGAGATGAAGATAGTTGAATATGAAGAATATTGATTTGGGTATACCATGAGGAAAAATAAAATTAATTTTAGGATTTAATGTGTATTGTTCTTATTAATAAATTTATATTAAAATATAATAAAAACTAAAATTTCAAAATTTTAATTGAATGTATTGAATTATTATTTGAATGCGAATAGAATTACCCTTGTTCGATTAGGCTTGTATGTTGGGTTAAGCCTATGCAATAGATTATGTAATTGGGCCTTATATTTTCTTTTTAAATTTGACCGGCCCAAGGCACACAATTGCTGATTTGTTTACCTTCAATAATAATAATGTGGAATATCCATGTCTATTGATTTTTTTAGAAATCAAACAAATAAAACTTAATTACTCATAAAAAAAAAAAATCAACCAAATAAAACTTAATTACCCATCACATTAGTGTGGTAATTTAGACATATTTTAGGAGATCCTAGTATTATAAAAAATAAGAAAAATAAGTGTGTTTGATTTTAATTTTCTAAATTCAATTTTCTGAAAATTGAATTTTTTATTTTTTGCGTTTTTTTTGTTTTTAGTGAATATTTTTAAAACTTTAAGCAATTTTTGTACTTTTTTAGATGCACTTTACTTAGATGTATCTAAATAATAAAATATTTGTGAAAAAATATTTTAAAAAATTAATAAATACACAAAAATATGAAAAATATACTAAATTTTCATATATATATATATATTACATTTTTGGTATTTAGTAAATTTTTTTAATTTTTTTTTAACAAATATTATACTTTTTAAGTTTATTTATATTAAGTGTGTCTAAAAAAAATTGCTTAAAATATAAAAAAATTTGTTGAAAAAAATATGAAAAATAAAAAAATATAATTTTTTGAAAAGTGTTTTCTGAAAACCAAAACCAAACAAGCTGATAATTTCTAGAAAAACTTAGTCTAAGGTCCCTCTTCCAATTTTAGTAATGAGAGAGATCCCACAGTATTATTTTATGATGTCTAAGATCTCTCAACTCCTATGTACTCACTTTGAAGTGCAAACAAATCGATGAAACCTTCCAACTCACCGATCTAAGCTGCGATTGATGTAGAAAATCCAGTATTGTAACTAAGTTTCATTTCAATGTCGAGGCACCTACTTTTGTGATCTCTATTCGGCTTCAAACCCAACAATTGTGACTAGATTTCAAACCCAATAGTATCGATGGGGAGCAGAAATATTGAAGAGATTTGAAAGAGAGAGAGAGAGAGAGAAGTGAGAGCAAAGGAAAGAAAAAAGAAGTTCTCTCTTTCTATCGAGTAATCTATACAAAAGTGTCTCTGCTATATATGTATGCATATTTTATTACATATATATTTATTATATTTTTATATGTGCTCTGTTTGTTCTTCACATATAAATTTTTGTTGTTTAATTTTATTTTATTTTTATTTATTTTTATGTTTTTGAAATTTGTGAATAAAATCAGAAAAATTTCAATTTTCTCTGGTTTAAACCCAAAATCTGTAGACTAGAATCCAAAATCTCTAGACTGAAATCCAGAGAAATTCTCTTGAAAGTCCATAGGAGAGAATTTTTCTGATCTGAGAAGTCCAAAGAAATTCTCTAAATCGAATTTTCTCTGGATCAATGTTGAGGGACCTTAGACATTATGAAAATATTAGGTATCTTTTATATAATATGCATTTTAAAAATAAGAAGATAAAGAGGTGATGTTTTACAAGATGAGTGTGCTTTGCTAATATGCATTTTAAAAATAAGAAGATAAAAAAATAAGTGTATTTTTACAAGATGATAAAAAATATAGAAGAATTCCCTTAAATCTTATTGTGCTGTTTTACAAGATGAGTGTGCTTTGCTAATTTAAGGGTTGTTTGGGATAAACTAAATAAGTGTATTTTTTGACTTTTTATAAAATATGAGTTGCGTATGGATTGGGTTTGAAGTGATGTGATAAAGAGGTGATATGACTTAAATAAGATGATGTGACTCAAATAAGATAGTGACTTTTTGACTTTTTTTGGTTATGCCAAACCAAGCCTTAGTTCCACATATATATATAAGAAAAGGTTGGGACCCCCAGTGGAGGAGACCCCCAGCGCCCCCACTAGGTGTTGATTGGTCAGAATTTTTTGTTTTTTTTCAATCATCAACCCCCACCTGTGTGGGGTTGGTGAGGGTAGGGAAGGAGTGGGGGGTCTCTAGCAAAGTTATATATATATTTGTGATTTGTAGTGGATTACACCTTTGCATAGAAAATTAAAATTGAAGAAAAAGGATTAAAAAAAAAATGTTAGTAATTTAACTTTACTATCATAAAAAAGTGTAAGTAATTCAACTTCTAACCCCAATAAAGGTACTTTATTTATTTGTTTTTTATGTTTTTATTTTTTCCAGGGTACTAATCTCAAGCCCCCCACATTTTGTCCACATTTTCAGAAACAATGATTGAAACTAGAGGTGAGCAGCGGATATATCGATCCATTTAAACCAATCGAATCGAATCGATCCGCCGCATTTTGGATGGATGTGTGATGACGAGCGGACGGTTGTAGATTGATTCTTTCCAATCCGCCTAGTTTTGGACGGATGGCGGATTTGAGATTCATTTGGCCGCAACCGAACCGTCAAACCGCCGAACATCCCTAATAATTTGTAAGACTTTGCATTTTTAATTTGTTTATATATTTTATTTGTGTTTTCAATTGAAAAAGAGTTTAAATATTCTATTCAATATATTATGTTGAAAAAGAGTTTTCAATTTAAATATATTTTTTGAATTGGAAAAAATAAATATATTATTTATCTATATATTTTAGTCTTTAAATCTAACTCTAAAAATAATAAATAAAAAAGATAATATGCTGGTTGGTTTTTGTTTTCAAAAATAGATATAGATGTAAGAATACAGAAACATATAATCTATACTACTGCTCTGTTCATAATTTTGATGGTTTGAATTGTTTTTATATTTTAAGAACCACAGATTATAATACTTTTTTTTTTTGGGTGAGTAACACAGATTATAATACTTTATGTGGATGAGGCATACTGTGATTGTAATATGTGAATAAAGTTTCAAACTTTCTTTCTTTGGATAAGGCATGTAGTGATTGTAATACTCTGTTAAGTCATTAACTATAATTTTTTTTTGAGAAAGTGCACAAATTGAATTATGTTGAAAATTTATAAAATTTTAAATCGCCAAACCGATTCTCATCCATCCGCCAATCTGCTCAATCCACATCCGTCAAATTGACAGACGGATGCAAATTGATTTTCTTCAATCCGCCAATCTGGCGGCCGGATGGTGGATTGAAGATTCCATGGCCTCAAGTGACCCGTGCCCACCCTAATTGTAACCCCCCTTCCAAATGGGTTGCTAATTGAAATTGAAGGAAGTATAAGGTTGTTTACTTATTCAGTCTTGACACTTTTATGATCAAAATTTACAGTATACATCAAAATTTGTTTTTATTACAGTTTCTTGTAATATAGGGGTGTCCTCTGTCTTATGTACTGCAACATTTGAGTCTTGCCTCTAGCACTCATATTTACCTCCATGAAGACATAGATTTTGTTCCTCTTTGTCTTTATTTTATTGATTGATTTATTTATTTATTAATAACATCACATCAAGAACTTATTTTTGTCTTTGGTATGGTGCCTGAGAAGTTGCAAACCAGAAAGTTGGCAAAAAGTTAACTTTTTTGGTAACTTTTTCGTGACTTTTTTTTGGGAGAACTTGATAAAAAGCCAAAAAATTAACTTTTTACCAAGTTTCCAAATTGCTCCAAAAACAAATGTGCAGATTAGCTGGCAAACAGGGTATCCTCTGTTTTTGGGTAATGAAACATTTCAGAGAGAGAGAGAGAGAGAGAGAGAGAGAGAGAGAGAGAGAGAGAGAGAAATGGAAGCTGTTTGATATAATGTTGTTTCTCTTTAATGTAATGTAGGGCAATTCTTTCATTTCATTAGAAAAATAACTATAACACTTTTTCAGATGACTTGATACAAGAGATTAAGATATACTAAAATTACAAAAATATATGGGATTTCCATTATTGTAATGATCCGAGACATGTTATTGACATGCAAATTTAATAGCAGCCACAGAGGTTGACACATATAAATCCACACAGTAGTCTGCAGTTCCATTTGAAACTTGAATTTACACTTTCAGGGAAGATGGCCAAACACGTTTCCGGTATTCTCCAAGCGCCCACATTGGCCAAATGTTCCTGTATTGTGCATAATGTAGCATACAATTCTTCATGTATACTCCAGTAATTTCCTGTAACATTGATTTTCATTTACAAGTTTAGATCAATTCTTCAGCACAATAAAAGGAAAAAAATAAAAATAAAAAGTTAAAATGCTACCAAATTTCTAAACTTAATTGACACAAAAAAATGTACCTGTTGTGGAAAATCACCGTCATCCATCTGTGCATTAATAAGAAGCTTTGCTGCTCTATGTAAAGGCGTTGGATCTCTCTCGGCCTAGTTAAAAATACCCAACAAAAGAAAGAAAGAAGAAGAATGATTATAAGACAAAATATTTAGCTACAGCTTCCTTGACTATCATTACATGATTCAATTGTTTAACACTTAAAAAGTCAGTTGATTGATGCTAACCTGTCCACCATAAAGAAGACCAAGCATAGCCCATGATGTTTGTACTATATTTGTTCGGTTTCCTTCCAAAGGTTGATATTCCATAGAAGGGCATGATTCAAGGCTCTCTCCCCAACCGCCCTCTTCATTTTGAATTCTAAGCAAAAATTGAACGCCTCTGCGAATTGCTTGGCTGTTGTTATAAGTCATTCCAGTTGAAGCTAACCCTCCCAACACGAAAAATGTGCCATAGATAAAGCAAATTCCCCAATAGCCATACCTGTAAATATCACATTACACAAATTAACTCCAATTGCCATAGGTATTGAGTCACACAACAGGCTATGAATTATTATTTTCTCAAATGAATTTGAAAGTGAAATGAACTCACCAAGCACCAGTAGGCCATTGTCTCCCCTCAAGGAAAGTTATTCCTTTTGCCACTGCAATGTCTATTTCTTTCTCCCGATGCCCTGGATGTAAACGTTTGAAAGCTAGTAGAGCCTGGATTATAGATGCGGTGCATTCAACATGCCTAGATAAAAGAATAAAATAAAAATCACCAATGTTAATAACTTTCATCAATCATGTGAAAAAATTTAAATGATGAAGAAATGAAAGAAATGTCTATTTCTTACTCTGTCTCAACAACAATGTCAGCAAAAATCTCTGAAGGATTCAACACCTGAGTTAAGAGAAACATGACAATAAAATCACCACATTGGATTCTCTGGAAACTAAGATAGGACAAGTTTGGTGTACTTTAAAATAATACAAGTTATTGCAATCTGCAAAAAAATGTTACCTGTAAAGCTGGTAATGGAACTGGGGGCTCCCAAATAGCAAAACCACCACTCCCAGGACTCTACATGAAGAAAAAGGGTCAGAAATAATATTTAGATTTTATAGACCTTCTAAATATGTAAAGATGTCCACCTAATGATCTTCATTGACAAAACTCAAATATAAGATATGTGTTTTGTACCTGTAAGTATAGAAGGACATTCACTGCATCATATAGCCTCTCAACGTCAGCTTTCTCCCCAGCAATTTCCGGAGGCATTTGTGAAAGTGTTAGAAGACACTGCAAAGAAATCGGGAATTTAAGTTACCAAATCCCTCCAATTTTGTAAATACTAATAAATTGGTAGAGTTAAAATATAAAGCTAAGTTACCTTCAGTGATTCAGCTGTGCAGTCAGAGACAACCCAACCTTGATCTTGATCAGAGAAACTCCACGATCCTTTAGTAAAGTAACGATACATGTTCGTGAAATCTACTGGATTTTCTTTGATCTTTAAATTTGGAAAAACAAAGTGAGTGAGCAAAATGAAGCCAATGAATGCATTTTGCACAAAAATTAATTAAGTGTTTGTGGGTGTAGGAGGAGAAACAAACCTGTGATTCTTTAATGTAGAAGTGTGCCTTCTTAAAAGCATCTCCACATTCATCAATCATATTGCTTGCTAGAAGTGCTTGGGTGGCAAGTGTAGTGTCCCATACTTGACTTCCAAAACTCTGCATTTTCATTCCATCTTCAGCAAGCCATAAGTAATCAGGGACTCGGGCAAGATGATGCTGGAACTCATCACAATTTGGGTCCTCAGCCCACCAACACATCATTTGCAAACTCTGCAATAGGAACATTGTTAGACTCATTTCACAAAAAACAACTTAATCCCATTTACAAACCAAGATCATGAAGTCAAATCCATTTAATTATTTATTAATTTTTTTTTTACTCACCTTTTCGACACATCCTATGGTAATGTATCGGCTACTCTCTGCTCCATGACGCAAGTACTTAATTGTTTTTCGCAGGGCTCTCTCTCTAATCTTCTTGAATGGCCAAGTGTTCATAATAGGCTCACTTAGGTAATGAAGACTGTCCCAAAGTAGATCTTGAATGAAGGTGTGATGGTAGTAGAGATCCTCCTGCAATGAAATTTTAGCATAAGTGACTTCAGTAAGCTTGAACATGCTCAAGATTTTCTGTACAATATCAGAATTGCAGTTGGAGGATCAACAGTAGTTTTCAACGAACCTGACAACAATCATGGCGTGCTTTATTCCAATCTATCTTGTCATATGGCCTTGTGTGAATTTCTTCCCTTATTGACTTAACCAGATCGGTGATCGGCCCATGATATTTCCTCCCATACAAGTATGACATGGGCATATATGTGGTGCGACAATAGCACCACATTTTTGCTGCATTATATAGGTATAAACAAGAGTGAGATCAAATATTATTAGGTTATTAAGATACTAACAAAGTAAATAAATTGTCCTGTGCTAACCTGGATGATAAGGTAAAAATGAAGGGAAAAGCCAGAACTCTGGAGGCAATGGGTTGCAGCCAGCCCATTCATATACTCCAAGTACCTGCAAAAATGAGACTAAATATTTACACAAAATTTGACTTTCCCACATCACCATTTTTCAAATTTAGAACCACGGAGCTGCAAAATAATTAATGTGAACGTGTTAATTTTACCGAGAGATAAGTCTTTCCCCAAGAGGGTATCCCAGTTGCACCACCATTGTCAAGTATCCATTTCCGGGCTTTTGTCATTGCTCCATCTTCTCCACTGTCAGGCCCTTCGCCTAGCAAACGAAGAGCAACGTAGCTAAGTGCTGAGCCAATCATGGTGCTGTGACCTTCTATGTAAAATCCCCATCCACCATCATCATTCTACACAAGAAATTCATTGTGACAGTTCAGATAAAACATTAAAATTTCCATTTTAAAACACTAAATGAATTCGTATTTGCCATACAAAAAAACTAGCACAATTTTGATTAACATATATATACCTGATGAAGAAAAATGTAGCGCTTCAGCTCCTTTTTGTGTTCTGGTGTTAGGACAGTGTTAATTGCTCCACTAATGTGCAAGATAATTAGCTGCGTTATGTTACATTTCCATTAATTAGTCAAGTTTAGCAAAATATATGGTTAGTTCAGCAAAATATATGGTTATGTTACAAATATCATTTTTGGCTAAAAGACTTACTAGGGGTGGGGTAAAAAACATTGGTCCAGCATTTTCAGCAGCCCAATGCCCATCCTTTGTTTGGATTGCGCAATTTAATCGAACAGCTTTCCTCAAGGCAGTTGTTGCAGCATCATAGGTCACTTCTTCTTCTTCCCCTAGTCTCACTGGTGGTATGCTTAGATCTATGTTGCTTTCCTTTTTAAGCTGTGGATTGAACATCAGAACGTGCAAATTAATAATCAAATTTTTCATAGCCTTGACTTATTGTATCAATTGGGCACTTCAAGGTGAGTAATACTCTAATACAAAAAGAAAAGTTAAACATAATTAATTCTTGTAAAAAGCTATATTTGATTGGATTTTGTTACATTTGAGTAACATGACTATGCTAATGGTATATTTTCCTTGATGATTAAAGGTTTTTGTGGTCATTCACCTGCATTCGCATAAAAAGATCAGCACAGGGCAGAGCACGAGCTCGATCTTGTTTGAAAGTTTTTTTGTACTCATCCCGAGCTTCTTCAACCGCTGCTCGCTCCTCTGGTGTACCGGCATTTGGGTCAAACTCCCAAATTTGCCTACCAGTATAGTTGTTGGTGCTGAACAAGTAAGGTTTATTTCCTTCAGCAATCTTGAGCTTCCACATTTTTTCTTTCTTTCGTTAGGGGCTCAACCTCTGCGTTTACATGATACAAATTACAAATATCACTATTAAAGCTATATTTAAATTGCTTTCTACTACATTATGAATGAAGTAAAGTGTGCCCCAGTTGGGATATGTTCATTCCGCCATGGTGTTTTAATTGATGTAATCTTCGCAAATTACATTAATAAAATTTTCTCTTTTGCCGATGTGTTTCTAAAATATGTGAAATGTTTAAATAATATTATAAAGGGTAAATTAGACTTTGCACCCATGCACTTTACACAAAATCGCACTTTACTCTATACACGTCAAATTGTGACACTAAACCCCCTGCACTTTTAGTCAAGGGTTACATTGGCCCTTCTGTTAATAGTGAGGCTAACAAAAGTTATCCTTTAGGGAGCTAAGTGTCACAATTTTGATGTGTAGAGACTAAAGTGGGATTTTGTGTAAAGTGTAGGGATGCAAAGTGTAATTTATCCTCACATGTTTTTCATATGACTAACTTCTGTTCACAATGAGGCTAACAGAAGGGCCAAAGTGACAATTGACTGAAAGTGCAGGGGGTTAGGTATCACAATTTGATGTATAGGAGCCAAAGTGAGATTTGATGTAAAGTACAAGGATGCAAAATGTAATTTATCCTATTATAAAATCAGTGAAATGTGTTTTTTAATTTGTGAAAAATGTCTCATCTTCTTAGCTTTCTTATTTTATTTTTCTCTTGTGCTCTCGAGGTAAATATGAACTTGATAAAATAAAGGTAAAAATGAACTTGATAAAAGAAAAAGAAGAAGAAAAGGAAATCATTAATATCATGTGATGTGGTGTCTTACATGCTATTGATTATTTCATTTGAATACCCCACATGATACATGAAGAAGGGTAATTTGGGGCCAATACGACATGGGAGTTTTGATAAAATACCTGGACCAGCTCCTTTCCAATAATTAGAGGGAGTTGTTGGGCACTGGTCGATCTTGATTCAAACTCATATCGATGATTTAAATCATTTAATATGTAAAACCTATTTAGCACATTATTCTTGAAAAAAAATAATATTGATCGATGATCATATCAAATTTTCAAAAATAATTTTTAAAATAAATTGTGATAGAAATGTGATGTGATTAAGGGGTTATTGATATCCGATCAACGTGATTTTTTGTGAAGATGATATAGTCAACAGGTTGTACATATTAAAACGGTTTGAATCATCGACATAAGTCGGAATTTACCAATACCGAACAGCTCTCTCCAGTTATTGAAAATGAGCTGTGTCCAAATATATATATATATATATATTAATTTTGCAATCAACTTGTTGGGATGCATTAACTTTATCATTTCACCTGAAAAAGAGAAATATGATTTTCTATATGGCTATTATTTTTTGTTAATGTTTTGTTTAACGTCCTATGTGAATATTTTTCTTTTGTTTTTAAAAAAAGGATTAAAAATAGATAAGTGATAAAAATAAATAAATAATAATTAAACTCTTTGACCTTAAAACAAAAAAGAAGAAAAGAGGAGACAACCAAAAAAACGGATGTAAAGAAAGGACAGAGAATTTTAGTGGGGGTAGTGGGACTCTCATTAAATACCCAAAGACCAACGCTATGTGGATCACCAATTATATTTTTGTTTATTTATTTATTTCATTTTGGCCAAGTCCCCTCCCTTCAGGGTAGTATTCAAGACTTTTCTTCAACAGAGATTCATTTGGTAATCAAAGAGTTAAATTAGGCCAGGTTAATTTAGTAATTTTTTAGTTATTTAGTTAAAATATGAGTTAAAAAAGACTAATATATTTGAGATGACTTTTTGACTTTTTATGAAAAGATGTAAAAAAAGTGGAGAGAAAAGAGAATCTTTGACTTTTTAGTATGAGTTGTTGACTTTTTGGTTAATTTAGTAACTTTTTAACTTTTTAACTAAAAAGGAGAGTTCCCAAACGAGGCCTTAATATTGTTAAAATTTTAAATAAACCCTCTATTATTATGTTATTTTAAATTTTAAATTATTTCTTAATATTTTTTAATTTAATATATATATAAATAAATAAATAAAAGGATACGGTTGGTTTACAGCTATTGAAGATGTAATGGAAGGGATTCAAATCTATTGCAACTGGATATATGTAGTTTGGAAAGTTGAGTTGGGGTGGGTTGTAGCTAAAATAATCACAAAAAAGATAAAATAGACTTTTTAGCTCCAAACTAAAAGTTGTCAAATTTAAATCATAATTATTTCATTTTTTCTCTTATAAAAGTTAAAAAAAAAAAATAAAAAATCTATCCCAAACGAGACTTTTCAATTCTAGACTAAAATAGTCAGAAAGTCAACTCACATGTCAAAGGAAGCTAGTTGTGTTAATTTAATTTCTAAGACTTTGTGTGTACTAAAAATTGTTTAATGGGGTTATTAATCTTGATATATGTTTAAAATGTATACAATATATAGAGGATATAAAAATACATAAAAGGTTTGTAATTATGTTTAAAAAAATTATAATTATAATTGTTTTGATATTTTTAATTATCTTGACGACAGTTGTCATTAACATGATTTTTTTTTTTCATTCATAAAATACAAAAAATAAAAATAAAATTATTAACTCAAAATATAAAGTAGCGTACACTGAGATAATAAAATAGGTTGGCAAGATGGCAACAAAACAAAACCGTCGAATCAAAGATATCTTGTCAATGTTTATTCTTTGTTTCAGCTAAAGAATTATAAAATATTGACATAAAATCAAGGAAGGTGGCTGCAGTATAATCGGTGGAAAATAATATTTGTAGCAACTTTTCTTTTACTTTTTTATTTCAATTTTTTTATATAATATTAACACAATATAAATTGTATGCACATATTTAAGATCCCGGCAAATTTTAAAATGGTCACATTGTACACGCTGTGGTTATAAATTTTTTTTTTTTTTTTATCAATTTGATTATTATAATTTTAATTGTATCAATTTGATTTTTGAATTTTTAAAATTTTGTTAATTTATTTTAATTAATAATATATGTTTAGAAATTATACTTAAAATTAAGAGAAAATTAGTTTAAGGTCGCTCTCCCATTTTTAATAATAGAAAAAATGCACAATATTATTTTATAATATCTGAGGTCTCTTAACTCCACACTCATATATCACAGAGAAATTTGAGTGTCGCAAATTAAATTTCATTTCTCTCTCTCATATACACACACTCTAAATTCTCTCTCTTTCGATCTCGATCTCGATCTCTCTCGATGACCGTTTAACCTTCTCATTGCTTCTTTCATTTGATGAGAACAATGAGAATAAAGCAAAAAGGAAATAAAAGAGAAAGCATTGTAAAGTTCCTGGAACGGCTCTCTACCAAATTAGAATTTAAAATAGGTGATCATTATCTATAAAAACTCTTTGATAAATTTGTGCATCAGAGTGAATAGCATATTATTTAAAGGACAATTAATAGTGGGGACATGGATTTAGCAAAGGTGTTTGATGAAATGTCAATAGCATATTATTTAAAGGACAATTAATAGTGGGGACATGGATTTAGCAAAGGTGTTTGATGAAATGTCAAGAAGAGAATTTTTGTCCAAACAAATTTGGTGTGGGTGATGTGTAAAATTTCTCTATGATGTGTTTAGAGAAATTTGAAATTTTTTCTATGATGTATCTAAAGAAATTTGGAATTTTCTCTATAATTTGTCCAGAGTTATTTGGAATCACAGAGAAATTTAGAATTTTCTCTGTGATTTGTCGAGAGAAATTCTCTGGATCGAATTTTCTCTAGATCGATGTTGAGAGGTCTTAGACATTATGAAAATATTGAGTACCCTTTATACTATAAAATCTTAATATTAGGAACCTTAAAAAAAATCCACTAAAATTAAAAGGAAAACAAGTCCATTAACTCCTCTCAAAATATTGTATTGGTGTCAAATTTTTGCATTCCCTTTTAAATGGCCTTTTTTTTTTCCCCCGAATGATTTTTATCCAATTTTTTAATCAAGGTTTTCAAAAGGACAAAATTTACATATATGTGTGAAAGATTAAAGAACAAAATTAATATAATATATAAATTTCATGGACTACAAATATGGTTTAATTTTTAAAAATTATAGAACTCACTATAACACGTAAAAAATTAAAACTTTTGATAAAATATTTTAATAATATATACCAACCTTTATAATGTATAGTCCTTTCCAAGCCCAGCTAAAGAAATACAATAATAAACCAGCATACTTTACTTCTTTTTTTTTTTTAAAGGTGGAAAACTAGAGGGGGTAACAGTGTTTCAGTCTTGGCATATCTTTGTAGGATCTGAGTTCCACTTTTTGGTGTGTCTATAAAATCATATAAAGAAACCGTCAATTTTTACATAAAACTATGTAAAAATTACACACACATATATATGTATATATGTATATGATACTCATGAAAAAACAAAAGGAAACAAAATCATGAAGCTAATTGTATATGATTGGAAAGAAAGAAGAAGAACAAAATTAATAAATAAAAAAAATCAACAACTAGTATTTATATTGCTAAGGTAAAAAAACATTTGTACAATTTATAAGAATAACTTTGCTACATACCGTTATTAATTATTAATTTTTCTACTAATTTATACACATGTAAATAGAATTCACATCTATTGTGTTAATACACTCGTTTGTAGTTGTAAAAAATATTAATAATTCAATAAAAACCACTATCATTTTTGTTACAAGAAATGTATTTGAGAGGCCTTATGACGGATTTTAGTTGGCGGTCTTTCGTGGGCACCTCGACTCACAAACCATGGTTTTAAATTTTTTACCTAGTTGAGTTTTTATCTTTTGCTATTGATACATCCCCTTATAACTATTTATCAGCTGATTCTCGATACATATGTATCGATTTATAACTATGTCACCCGATTAACGATGCGCAACTTGAATCACTATTTGAGCCCTTGATGTGCATAAATATGCATGTATGTAAGAGAGAAGCCCACACATATGCCTGTGCATGAGAGAGAGAGAGAGAGAGAGAGAGAGGTATACCTGACTGATGAAGGAGTTGAATGCCACGTGTGGAGTACTCAGAAGAGGGATTTGAGCTACAGAAGAAGAGTAGCCCAAAGAAGTTGATGAATGGTTGTTGTTGTTGTTGTTGTTGTTGTGAAGTGATGATATTGGATGGGAGTTTGTGAGAGACTTTATATAGACTCTATATTTGCACCTGGCTGGCTGGCTGGCTGGCTGGCGTACAAGACCAGCCACTCTATTATTGTTCTTTTTTTTTATTCCAAATTTTAACAGTAATGCTATAGATCCCAAAAATTTTACCAAAAATTTTACTAAAGGTCTCACATGGTGTGGGATGGGTCCCACATTGTGTGGGTCCCACACCCATGTGAAACATTTGATAATTTTTAATAGAATATTTGAGGTCTGTAGCATTATTCAAATTCTAATTAAATTAGCAGTCAAGTTTTACCAATTTAAGCACTGAGGGGCACAAAAGTCGACCTGTGGTTGTAGACTTGGCCAAGTTCAGTGTTGGAGGCTTTATAATATTCAACTATTTCTTTGTTAATGAAATTTAACGACGACTTCTGATTTTTGCCTTTTGCTTCCACTCCACTCAAATCTCTGGCTAATCCTAAATTTTATTTCTTCTTTACTGGAGGTCGATGTTGACATTTTCAGGATCGAAAGCAGATTTCCGATATTTGGTTTTTTATACATTTAAAATAAACAAATTTGTGATCAAAAGATTATTATTATTATTATTTTTGATCGGCAAATGTTAGTTGTTAGATTAGCACCTATGGGAGCAAAGCTCCCCACCCTTGGCAAATGTTAGTTGTTAGATTAGCACCTATGGGAGCAAAGCTCCCCACCCTTGGCAAAGCACATAAGTGCTTGCACTCCCTTAATTCAACCCCCCTAAGGGGAATTGAACCCATGACCTCCTTGGGACTAAGCCCTAAGGAAGGCATGGTGGCCAACTAGGCTAAGCCTAGTTGGTTTATTATTATTATTATCTTTTACTTTTAGGTTACTTTGGATATATTTTTTTTTGATCGGCAAATATTAGTTGTTAATTGTTAGTTGTTAGATTAGCACTTCTGGGAGAAAATCTCTCCAGCCTTAGCAAAGCACCTAAGTGCTTGCACTCTCTTAGGTAACTTGGATATATATCTATTCAAATTTACTTAAATATATTACATTAAAAAAAAATGATCAAAATAAAGGTTCAATACATCCATTGTTTTGATTTTTTTTTTTTATTTTTATTTTAATTAGCAAGGGGAATTTTTTTTATTGATGTATAAAATAAATTACAACTTCGAAGCATACATCAACACCACAACGGGAAGTGCAAAAACAATTCATTGTTATGATGTTGGTTTTATTTTTGTACCAACACAGTTATGAAAAATTCAAAATTAACTTTTTTGATGTTTTCTAACAAGTCAATTGTATTTAGGAAAAAAAAAATTGAAAACAGTTTTCATAAATACTTTGTGAAACATATTTTTTTGGCAAATGTCAGGAGAATAATTATAGATTTTTTTTTTCGAAAACAGTTATCAAGTTCTTTTGTCAATTAGTAGGAAATAATATCAGGAGAACAAAATCAAAATACTCCAATAATAAGTATACAATAAGTTGAATAGCTACAACAACTACAAAATCATCAACCCCTAAGGAACACTGAAACTCAAAATCTCAACAACCATGTAGTAATAACATCACTGAGAACCCGTTTGGTAATAGGTTGTTTTAGCTAAGAAATCAAAATATTATTAAAAAAAGTTTAAAATATAATACATATATATATATAAAATAAAAGTCATAAAAAAAATTGGGACAGTTGCGATAAATAAATAAATAAATAAATTTTTAATTTTTAATTTTATCAATTTAAATCTTAATCTTTTAATTTATTTTTAATCTAAACCATTTATCTATTTTCGTTAAATAAAACCAATGAAAAAAGAATATTTTAGTCATTAAAGTCAATGTAAATATACATAAAATGTCTAAAATACCATTTTTATTGAGTTTTAATAGCTAAAATACCATTTTTTTGGTCGATTTTATTTAACGGAAATAACAAATAGTTTAGATTTAAAACAAATAAAAATTTATGATTTAAATTGATAAAATTAAAAACTTATGGTTTATTTTTGTTATAAAGCTCAAACTCTAGGATTTTTTTTGTAATTTCTCAGAAAAATTTCTCACTCACTCTACTTTTTGCACATTTTTTTAAAAATCTAAAAATTCAATTCAAAATTTTCTATTATTTTAATTCATATTTTAGTCCAAAAAAAAAAAAAAATTCACTAAAAACAACCACTTTTCAAATTAGTGTTGATACTTCATTCAAAAGAAAAAAGGTAAATCACACTTTGCACTCCTACACTTTCCACCAAATCTCACTTTGACTCTTACACATGAAATTATGACAGTCAACTCCCTACACTTCTAGTCAAATCTTACTTTGATCTCTGCACATGAAATTGTGACAGTCAACCTCTTGTTCTTTTGGTCAAATCTCACTTTAGTCTCTATACAAGCGTCAATGTTCTCTTTCTATTACTCAATTGTTTAAATCTTTAATAGAATCTAGTTATATGATAAGAATGTGACTATAACATGAAAGTAAGAAAGGAAAATTATCTATATTTTCTACCAATACACACTTTATCCCAAAATTTATATCAAAATATGATTGTATTAAGTTAAAATAAAACATAGTTTGTGAACAATTAAGAAGATGAACTAGGATTTTGAATAAATTGGAATTATGAAACTCTGTTTTTCACGGTTACACAGTCTTCTGTCTATTAATTTTTCTTTCTCTTTGATCGTTTTGTCGCATTTTTTTTTTAAATTTCAAAAGCTTCACTTTCTTGCATTTTCATCACAATTTTATCATACAAACACACACACACACGCACATATTGTATTATATAACTCTCATGTGCTTATCATGTAAGACAAAGTATATTGGTAGAAACATTGATGATTTTCCTCTCTTACTCTCACTTCGTAGTCATATTTTTTTTCACATGACTGGATTTTGTTAAAAATTTAAAAATAAAGTAACAGAAGAGAGACATTAATACTTGTGTAGGAATCAAAGTGGGATTTGAGTAAAAATGTAAAAGATTGACTATTACAATTTCATGTGTAAGAACCAAAGTGAGATTTGACCAAAAATGTAGGAGGTTGCTGTCATGATTTCATGTGTCCGCCAAAGTGAGATTTTGTGTAAAATGCAGGAATGTAAAGTGGAATTTACCTAAAGAAAAAAGTAGAAGTGTTCATACTTTAGTAAGATTTATTCTTATAATTGTGGTGTAATATATATATATATTATTATTATTTCCATCTTCCAGTTTCATCACTTCTTACACTTCAAAGTAAGTGCTCCGGTAACTCGTTGGGTTGTAGCACTTTGGTAAGGGTTTTGAGTATAAGCCTTGAGGTCATGAATTCCACGCTCTCCAGGTCAACCTTTAGGGGTTTGGTGCAATAGTTTTAGGATGGCCCTCCAATTTGCTGAATGACCCATATTTAGGGCTTGGGTGTGGGGTCGAAGTTAGCTACACTTTCTGACTAAAATGATGTGTGTTGTAAAGTCAGTGCATACACCCAAAGTTTGCTCATCGTCCTATTCTAATTAACTGACATTAAGCAGTTGATTCTAATAAATTAACAGAGGACAGACTCGCAGAGTTTTACTCATTAATCAAAAATGCCCTCGTGTATTACATGTAGATCACTTAAAAGTTTGACACAAAATTGAAACAAGTAATTAAATTATCCAACAAAAACCTGTTTCATTTTCCTATCTCACACTTTTCTTTACTATAAAATGATGACATGGGTCCAGCCTTCAATTTGGACCAACACTATAAACGGACACCACACTTGGACAATCTCGGTAGCATACTTTCGTGGAAGACTGATATTTATGATCAGAGTTTTTTTTATTACTTTATTTTCTCTTATTCGTATAGCAATATATAACTACAGATAAGAAATAATAAAATTCATCATGTCGATGTCATATGAAAGTCAAGTTGTTAGTCCATAAGAAATGAAGAATATTACTAAAATATTTTGATAATATATAATATAGTTCTCTTTCCGAAAATTATAACCTTCAATTTGATTAATTGTTTGTTTCGTAAATATATGTAAATAGTATGATATTTTTACTTTTTTATCGGAAAATTTTTATTATTTTTTCTTTGGTTGCAAACAAGCAACCAAAGAAACAAACAACAAAAAAATTATAAGGACATTTTTTTTTTTCAACTCAATTGAGGAAAATTTATTCATAAATCTCATATTGAAAAATGGTGATCTATTTAATCCTAAGGATTTTTTTATAAGAATAAGCTTGCCTCCATACTTTCATCTCTCAATACCTCTCTATACCCCTTTTGTATACCCCAATTTGGACCCGCACTGATGATCCGAACCACCTATCTCGTAAGTTTCGTAATAAAGGTCATCCATAAAAAAAATAAGTTTCATCGAAAAATTATATTACTTAAGAAAAAAAATCAGATTTTATTTTATAAAATAACGACAAATGCGATTGTAAACTTAAACCATTCATTTTATAAAGTAAAATATTTTTGTTCATGTGTTTATAATTTTCTGATGAAGCTCATTTTTTGTATGGATGGCCTTTATTACGAAACTTACAAAATAGATAATTCGGATCATTAGTGCGGTTCTGAATTGGGGCCTACAAGAGGGGTATGGAGGGAAATGGGGTTCCTGTTGTGCCTTAAGGCACATCAGGCTGCTGTGAGGCCCAATGGGGGCGTGTCCTGAGTCTTTTTTGATAATCCGAACCGTTCATATTATAAGGTTCGTCAAGTAGATCATTCATGAAAAAAATCAAGTGAATTAGACATTTGTAACCTCATAATAAGAGCACATTTGTTTTTCAAAAAATAAATGGTTAACATGATTTTAATAATTTTTTGAAAACAATTAAGACTTGATCATGGGGTTATAGATGTCCGATTAATTTGATTTTTTAAATGAATAATATACTCGACAAACCTTACAATATGAACGGTTCAGATTATTAAAACACAGTCAAAAAATGCCTCTATGAGACCTCACAGCAGGGCTATTGTGCCATAAGGCACAACAGCAACCCTCAATCCGGTATGGAGACGTATACAGAGACGAAGGTTTGGAGGGGAGCTTATCCTTTTCTTAAAGGCCAATTAGTCCCACTGATTTTGGAAAGTTAGATTTAATATTTTCTTTGGAAATTAGATTTACAGTTATGCCAATATTTCCATTATGTTTTCTTTTTTCTTTTTCTTTTTTCATTTGTGCTGGAAATGTAAAATACACTACCTACTATTTTGTGGAATTCAATTGAGTGAATCTAGTGGCACAAATGCCTTACACACCAAAAAAAAATGTCACACTATACAAGTCCACATTGTTTCCCATTAAACATACTATCAAAAAATAAAATAAAATATAAAATGTACCATTGCGTAGTCCACATTGATTTCCTTGAGCATAAAATCTTCTAATATGGAAACCTTTTTGGGGTGGGATGTTGTGGGATCTCTTGGATGGATATCCAAGCGTGTCCAACAGTTCAAACCCTCGTATGGTTTCACAAGTGCAATGCAAAACATAATGAGAGTTCAAATTTGAAAATTTCATAGAAAATCCACTAATCACAAGAAATATCAAAAATGGATTACATTATCAAATTCAGAGTCGCTACCTAATCTTTTGAAAAAACTAGGAAACCCAGGACCCGTGCCAAAAAGCCAGTGTCTGTCACAAACTGTAACAACCCCATCACGTATAATGATTAGTACTTGATTAATTAAGGAGATTTGGAATTTAATTGCCGAGTATTATAATTTAATTTGGGATTTAAGAGAATTATGGGATCTGATCCTTATATGATTCTATTAAAGGGTTATTTCGAAATTAGAAATTAAGGATCCAACTGGCTTAAGGGAGTAAAATTGAGAAGTTGAATCAATTTAATTTTAATTACGGACCCATTTGGGAGTTTAATCAAATATTCGATTCAGTTTGGTAAAATTGAGATTCGATTAATTAGATCTGAATTAGAGGAAATTAAGTTAAATAAATTATGAGGATTTAGAATTGTGATTATTACGAATTAAATTTAATTATGATGTGTCCAATTTGAATATGTAATTTATTGTTGGAAATTTGAGTCTGATCAGATATTGAAGGCCTGAATAATTTGGGAAATCGAAATTGATAATGATAATAAATTTAATTTAATATTTGGAGCCTTTTAGGAGTCCGACTAGAAATCTGATTCGGATTGATAAAATTAAACATAATTAATTGGGCCTTAGTGGAAGTCAATTAAACCAATTAAATTATGAGGGATTTATAATTAGTCATAATTAATTTAACGATGTGCTAATTGAAATTTATTAAGACTAAGTGTTGCCTAATTAAATAAATCCTAAACATAAATTGAATCTAGGATTAAGAATATATGTGTGGGTGTGTACAGAGAAGTATGTGTGTGCAGAAAAAAAATCTGGCGGGTGTACTGAGAAACCAGATTTGTGTGCGTATGGGTGTGTGTTGGAAGCTTAAATCAAGGTGCACGTGTGCTTGATGTGTCAACAAGAGATGTGTGCATGTATGTAGTGTTAGAGGAGTTGAATCAAGACCCATTTTGGGTGTTCTGCTGGGAAGAAAACCGTGGGGAAAGAGAGGGAGAGAGAGAGAGAGAGTGTGTGTTCAACCCAAGGAAGAAGAAGAAAGGAAGAGGGTTTTATGGGTTGCCTAAATTCAAACTAAAAATTGTGAAAAAATCATCTTAAGGTAAGAAATTCTATCTTCTCTATACTATTGTTTAAATAATGTAGATACAAATTGATTTAAGATGAATGTTGAAGGGGTTTTGGGGTAAAATGAGTTTCAAGAAAGTTCATGGAAAGTGAGTTTAAGTCAATTAGTCCCCAAATTCCTTGTAGATCAAATTAGGAATTAGTTTGATTTTGGGTTCTTAATCTATGCATGTAAATCTAATTTGAGGGTTTTTATTTTATTCAATTTAAATATGTTTTGGAAGCTCTATGATCATAATTTAAGGTTGGGTTGTACATGCAAGTTTATTATAAATTTGATTTTGAAGAAATGTTTGGAAGCCATGAGTTCATGAAATGTGGGATTTGATTTTGATTATTAAACCCATGCATGCAAGTAATGTAATTTAAGAATTTTATTTAATTTAAACAAATTTTGGAATATATTAAATTAGTTAGTTTTATTTAAATTGCATATGTTCAATGTTTGCTAGGAAATTGATAAGAAAATGATGAATTGGAGCTAAAATCAAGTTTATGAGAGTTAAGTTAGAAATTAATTATCTTTGGCTTGATTTTGTAAAATCATCCTATAATACTTGAGATTTGAGATTAAATTCATGGAATTAGGATGAAATTGGGTTTTAAACATAAAATGAGTTACATGCATTATAAATTAAGAAAGCTATGAAATTAGTCTCATGGATTTTGTAAGAAATAAGGTTTTAAGTAAGAAATTAAGTAGACTCATAGTTGTGGAAATTAATTTGGAAAATTAATTGTTTTTAAATTGATTTTGTAGTATTTTCTTGTGATACATGAGTTATTAAGGGAATTGAGCCATTCAAGTTCATACATGAGTTATTAAGGGAAATGTTTTAAGAAAGCAAGTTTATGGAAATTTGGAATTAATCCTAAAGTGTTGATTTTATAATTAGATTTTAATCCATACTTGTAATTTGAGATTAAACATATTTTGGGACATCTATGATTATGAATTAAATTGAGGCTTTGAATATCAAATTTGAACGTTAATCGCAATTTTGAAATTTCAGAATTTTCGCTGTCCGCTCGAGCGAAAGAAGTCTCGCTCGAGCGTGAAAATCGACTTCCCAGTAGTTTTTCAAATTTTACAGTCCGCTCGAGCGACCAAAGTGGCGCTCGAGCGGAGACCTATTTTCAACATATTTTGAAAATTGTATTTAGTTCACATTTTTATTCTCATCTCTTTCCAAGGCGTTCTAGTCATGATTTACGACTCAATAAAGATTAATGAGCTACTAATCAACATGAATTAGTTAGTTATGGAATGAATCATTGATCTAGTGATAATTGTTTAAGAAGCCAAGTAAAGGACCAATCTATTTGGAAAAGAAAGACTTAGCAATGAATGAATATGTGAAATAAGAACCCGGTTTATTTAAATGAGAAAGAATAAGCATAGTAGAACCTCGGACTATTTAGACGGAAAAAGATAAGAAAAGTCAAGTTTGATCAAGGAAGTAATATTGTATTTCAATGTGTATATGTTATGTGCTTGTGTAGGTCACGCGCTATTGTCTGCCTGATCGTGATCTGCTTCTGCAACTATCTGTGAGTAATAACCTTGTAAAGTTATGTTCAATGTTAAATATTTTCTGAACATTATGACATGAAATGATTAATCTTTTGAAATGCTACGCTATGTTTTGAATGAATGAATGATTGTCCAAGATTCTGAAAGTTATTCGTGGCATCCTTAGCATCATATGATATGCGTCCCTTTATGGGTCATCAGGTCCCTTCATGGGTTATCAGGTCTCTTTATGGGTCATCAGGTCCCTTTTTGGGTCATCAGGTCCCTTTATGGGTCATCAGAAACGTCTCTGTGCACATGAGTCATTAGAATGCCTTCAAGGCCGTCCCTTTATGGGTCATCGGATTTGTTAACGCTAATGGATGTACCATGTATGATTACATGCAAAAATCTGAATATGAAAATGATTATGAATATGTATATGAATCTGTTTCTGATTTGGAATTTGAATATGTGTAAGACTCTATTTCTGATAAGAATCTGATTTCTAACTCTGTGATGGACATCATTCATTAAATCCTTTACTCTGTTATTATTCACTAGGCTTTAGCTCACTGTATTATTTATGTATGTAGGTGATCAGGCGCGTGACCAGGCTTAGAGGCATCTGTCTAGAATCTGTTTTGTCAGCCAACCTATGTGCCTCCCGTGGAGGTTCCGGATATGTTAAGTGTTATCGTTATGTGATTTAAAGTTTAAGTTCTGTTTTTCTTGTTTGGTACAACAAGTCATGTGTATTTTGAAAAAAGGGACTACGTCCATTCCTGCCTAATCTGTATATATATTATGACGTGGGGCTGATGTGTATATATGTATATAAAAAGTTTTAAATTTTCTGTCTCATATAAGTCTGCACCACTCAATGGACGTTGTATATTTGTTATTTACTTCCGCTAGCTCCTAATATTATGTTAATTTGTCACAGAGGCCTTCGGTAATCCCATGATTATTGGCCGGTTACGATGCTAAACCTATAGGGGCGGGTTTGGGTCGTGACAGAAACAAAGTGTATTGGCTCGGGAACTTAGGTATGAGGGAGGAAGCTCATGAATTGAGCATCTCTGCTCAACCGATCAAAGACCAGCCTTTACTAATTTGTGATATGAGATTCATTACCAATATATGCTCATATTCCGATTATTAATGCTTATCATTATTATGTGAAGCAAACAAATATAGACTAAATCACTTACTTTGGAATACTTTGATCTTGTGCATTTAAAAAAAGTTTGAAAATGTGCAACTCAAAGAGAGAAAGATGTGTTCACATGCATAGAAATCAAGATCATCCCAACTTAAGTGAAATAACCTCTATTCTTAGGCATCCAATGAAATATATCAAGTAAGCACATAGTCTCATGGTAAAATGCTAGACATAGTAAGTAAAACATGCACAAAAGTGATGCAAAGATGAAAGAAACTCACCTAGTACTCATCCGCACCAAGCCAAACGCAAAGGGTTAGAAAAATATATATGATCCCAAATGCAATAAAACTAATGCAGTACATACAATGGAATGCAACTAAAGACTTGGCTACTAGCATATGATATATGAACCATCTCAAGATATGGATAGCGCACATAATCACAAAAGAAATTGAGAAAGCACTAAATATAATGAGTCAAGTCTTATGCATGAAAAATTGATGCAAGACATGAAGAAAAATAATGAATAAAGAAAGTATGATGCCAAAATACGAAAAACTCTAAATAAAAGGGATAGAGAGCGAAATAGAGAAGAATAATGAATATACATGCATCTATACTAAAGAAATAAAATGACAAGGATAATAGAAGCTATCGACATTAATCAAGACTACCAAATGAAAACAGAGAAACTATCAAGAAGATGCTAAGAAAAAGGAATAAGAAAATGGCCAAGGTGCTTCTCTAACATAAAAATGTAAGGGAGAAGCACTAATTCTCTTAGAAATGTCAATAGAAGCTAGATATGATGAATTCATCCTCAATCATCATGAATAATGAGAGAATTAAATCCACCGAAGCCATGAAAGTTTCCAAATGAATATGAATAGAGAATCTCAATCTCGAACACCAAAGGATGAGAGAAAGAGTTGCAAATGATGAAGAAAATAAAATCTACTCTTCCTAGCATGAAGATAATCGAGGAAGAGATAGATTAGCTTCAAAAATCATCAAGTAATACAAAACACTACATGATGATTATGGAAACAATCAAGTGGAGAATAGAGAATCAAAATAAGCAAAATCCACCATTCTCATCATGGAATGAATGAGAAGATGAACTCCTTTGACCATCAAAGATATAGAAAAATCCATAATGAACATAGAAGTAACAATCAAAATGGAAATTAACCAAAAAGCAAATCCAATAAGTGAATATGGATCTACATCATCTCTCATGAAAAAGAGGAAGTGACTACCCAAAAAAATGTTAAAAGTAGATGGAGAGAGTAGATTACAAATTGTTTATCGGTGGAAACTATGTTTGGCTTACAAAAAAGTAGAGAGAAAATTAGAGAAAATGAAAGAAAATGGACTATACAATTCTTTAATCACCCAATTAAACCCATGGATCACCCAGTTAATCCCATAAAACAACCACAAGTGTTCATTAGAGTGTGAACATGGATTGAATCATAAAATTTTCACTTGTTCGAATGATGAGAAAATAGGTAAGAAAATGCTAAAAAATTAAAGAAAATGAAAGCAAATAAGAGAATTATGGAAATAAGACATAGGGTAAGATTAGAACCCTCTATACCAATTCAAAATTAATCTAAATTACAAAATAAATTAGATAATAGGGTGTTTAGGCCGTCACAACCCAAACCCGCTCCTATGAGTTTAGCATCATAATCGGCCAGTAATCCTCGGATTACCGAAGGCCTCCAAACAGAATAACATATAATGTAAGGGGCTGCAGAAGCAAATATATAAAATACATAGTCTATTGAGTGGCGTAGAGATACATGGACAGAAATTTCAAAAACCTTTATATACTTAAGTGTGACATCATAAATACAGTAATTCATGTCGCACTCATACAGATATAACAAAAAGAGACTTAGCCCAATATACACATTAGCAGAAAGCTTGTTCATAGACCAACAGAAAACAAGTCTCAAACATGTGCGTCATAAAAGGAAACCTCCTCAGGAGGCACGATAGTTGGCTGACACGACTGACATGCCAGGTCATCAACTATGAGCCTGGTCACGCACCTGGTCACCTACATACATAAATAATAGAGTGAGCTGGAGCCCAGTGAATAATAACAAAATAAAGATTTTAATGAATGATGTCCATAACAGATTTGGATTTCAATTCTCTTATCAAAACAAAAAAAATAGGCATCTTTGTATCAGAAACGAAGTCATAGTCATATTCAAATCTTGCGTGGGATATCCATTAGCGTTAACGTATCTCTTTGGTCAAGCATATCAAGTTCCATAATGGAATCTCCAGTACCAGGTAACATATCTCATACATGGGCCATGGTATTATTCCCCCGGGCAAGGGCTTGGCCACGATATTATTCCCCCGAGCGAGAGCCTCATGACCATAAGCCACAGTACTATGTCTCCTGGACGAGAGCCTCTGCTAAGGATACTACAATTACATGTCAAAGAAAGTTAGACAATCATTCATTCATACAAAGCATAGCATTCAGAAAACGAAGAACATTTCATAAAACAAATCTTATTTCATCATACAGAAAATAAATAAGATTGAATATAGCTTTACTAAGTTATTACTCACAAATAGCTTTCATAGCAACCAATGGATCAACAGCTCATGGCGTATGACCTACACAAACATAGTAGATATACAGATTGAAACACACACTTGGATTGTCTTTAACTTATTTCATTTCATTCTTATTGTGTTTCTAAGTTTTATCCTCATTATTGTGTCTTACTTATGGCCTAGAAATACCTAAGATGCAATGAGGATGCCACAATGCACTTGAAAACACTTAGTCACAAATGCTGAAAACAGAGGACTTACTCGAACGCAACTTCCTTCGCTCGAGCGGATGCTCCAAAATGTGAGTGGTCGCTCGAGCACAGCTTTTGTCACTCGAGCGGTCTGTAAACTCTGCAAAAGTACTAGTTGTGTGATTTCTCCACTCAACGGTCACTTAAACAGGGGAGTCGCTCGAGCGTAACTTTCTTCGCTCGAGCGAATGCTCCAAAATGTGAGTGGTTGCTCAAGCGCTACTTCCGTCGCTCGAGCGGTCTATAAACTCTACAAACGTACTGGTTGTGTGATTTCTTCGCTCGACGGTCGCTCGAGCGTGTGGCTGAGGTCTTTGCTCGAGCACAACTCTTGTCGCTCGAGCAATCTGCAAAACATGTGAACTTCTGAGAGCATGCATTTTAAGTTCGAGCCAACTTTTTGTCGCTCAAGCGGAAGTGCAAAATACAGAGTGGTCGCTCGAGCGTAGGTTCTATCACTCAAGCAGAGAGACAAAATTCTGGAATTTCCAAATTGCTCTTCCCAGCTCAAATCTTAAATGCAATTTTGAAATTCATGTTCTCTTGGGCCAAAAACTCAAGGAAACTTGTGTAATCTTCGAAAACATTGGGAATTCAAAGTCATTTCTCAAAATCAATGCCAAAAAGCATGCCAATTGAGAAAAATTAAATTCGAAATTTATGGTATACATTTATATGTAATTTCTTCAAATTTAAACCTTTCAAAGCATGCTCAAACAAGGGAAATTGATGGAAAACGTGATGTGGTCTCATGATTAAGTCAAAAACATGACATACATGGAAGAATTACTTGGAATCAACTTCAAATTCATGAGAATTATGCATATATGAAATGTATGAGTCAAATTCCTTCATTTCTAGCTCAATTCTCAAGTTAAACACTTTGATCTCTTGAATTCATGCAATACACTCTAATTTCTTGTTGATTTCAAATGTATTTGAGCTTAAGGTTACAAAATATAAGTTGAATCCTTACCTAAGGTTGATCTTAAGTGTAAAACTAGCTCAAGTTCCAAATTGTCTTCAATGCTCGAACAATTCCTAGCAATTCTCCTCTTTTCTAGCTTTTGATCTGAATCTTCTACTCTCTCTCTCTCTCTCTCTCTCTCTCTCCCCCCCCCCCCTTATGTTTTGAGCTTAAAGAGTATGAGATGAAGGTGTAAAATGAACTAATGTGGTCAAATTAGCCTTATATAGGCCCAATTAAGAAGCCTTAATTAAGTTAATCAAATTGCCATTAATTATTCTAATTTAATTTGTTCCAAATCGCATTCCAATTAAACTTACCATAAAGTTCTAAAAATTCCAATTAACACATAAACCAGGTCAATTTCATGATTGGGTGCCGATAAGGCTTTCAATTCACAAACAGAAACACACAGATATTCCTACGCAAATAGATAAAAATGCAAATAATGCAACACACACATGCCATTAATTCAGAATTTCATCGTAATGATGTATTAGACGTCCTTAATCATGGCTTATCAGTTAATCATGGATCGGGGTTATTACAGTCTTTCCTCCTTAAAGAGTTTGGTCCTCTAAACTTGCATTACCTTCGTGTTGGAAGAATATCGGGTCCAACGAGAACAAGTTAAGATATCTTTTCATCATATCTTCTTCCGTCTCCCAAGTTGCATAAGTCTCTCCGTGGTTCTGCCAATCAACCTTTACTAGTGGAATTTCCTTGAACAAGTCAGGGTATCTTTTCATCATATCTGCTTATGTTTGTGTAGGTTATGCGCTGTGAGCTATTGATCAATGGTTGCTATCAAAGCTATTTGTGAGTATTAACTTGGTAAGGCTATGTTCAATCTTATTTATTTTCTATATGACGAAATAAGATTTGTCTTATGAAATGTTCTCAGTCTTCTAAATGCTGTGCTTTGTATGAATGATTGATTGTCCAACTTTCTTTGACACGTAATTATGATATCCTTAGTAGAGGCCCTCGCTTAGGGGACATAGTACTATGGCTTATGGTTATGAGGCCCTCGCCCGGGAGAATGATACCGCGGGGGAATAATATCGTGGCCCATGTATGAGATATGTTACCCGGTACCAGGGGTTCCATTATGGAACTTGATATGCTTGACCAAAGAGATATGTTAATGCTAATGGATATCCCACGCAAGATTTGAATATGACTATGACTCTGTTTCTGATACAAAGATGACTATGTTTTCTGTTTTGATAAGATACATTTGACCTCGTTACAGAGGTAGATCTGACTGAACTTACTGCAGGGCGATTGGCATTTTCGGACCCAAGCGGACAATCCTTCATTACATGGCCAAGTTTACCACACCGATAGCAGGCACCAGTTGCATGGTAACATACCCCTTAATGCTTCCTTCCACAATCATGACAGTTTGAAATAGATCCACTATTTTGACTAGAGCTACTGGAGGATCCCGTGTTTTGTTTCTTTGAAAATGTCCGACCCTTTTTGAAATTAAATCCGGATCTTTTACTACTCCATTCAGTTGTTAGAGTTTTAGCGTGTTTCTTGGCTGCCAGAATGGCCTCTGCCATCAATGCTTTATCAAGTACTTCCACATATGTAGGCAACTTCAATATGCCTACCCGGTCAAACACGTCTAGATCTAATCCTCACTCAAATTTTTGAGCCTTCTTGTAATCCATGTCAACCATATGAGGAGCAAATATGGCCAACTCAGTGAACTTAGCCTCATACTCGGCTACAAACATCTTCCCTTGCTTAAGTTCTTGGAATTCATAAAAATTTCGATCCCGAAAGTACTGAGGAAAGTACTTGTCGTAAAAGATCGCGTTGAATTGAGCCCATGTCATGTTTCCATTACTATTTCGTATTAACAGCCACCATCTTCAAGCTTTATCCCTTAGTGTATAAGTGGCCAATAGAACCTTTTGCGTCTCAGAGCAAGGAAATACTTCAAATAGTTTCTCCATTTCAAGTAACCATGTCTCTGCCTTTAAGGGTTCAATACCACCTAAGAAAGTCAGCGGTTTCATCTTCATAAACTTCTATGTTAGATTTATAATGTCATTGTTATCCGGTTCAACTTGGACCGGAGCAGGCAGGGGAGGCAGAGGTTGTTGTCTTTGCTGCTGTACCATCGTGTCAATTAGGGCTACGAGCATCTGTTCTATTCGGTTCATTCGAGCCTCTGAGGATCCCGTTGCATCATCACTCCTTGCATTTTCCATCGCTATAGGAAAGCAAAACAAATATAAACATAGGCAAATAGTTCTTTTCACAGTGTTCAAAACATTCAATCCCAATTCATTTGTTTTAATTTCTTGTGTTCAAGTACAGATTCAGTTGTCTCATTTATAGAAATTTACACACACATTCTCACATGCAGATGAAATGTCCCTAATTCTTTTCGAGAACATCCTATAGCTCATATGGACTTGTGTGTGGGGTATGACACGTGCTCTGATACCACTCTGTCACGACCCAAACCAGCCCTTATGGGTTTAGCATTGTAACTGGCCAGTAATCCTCAGATTACCGAAGGCTTCTAAATAGAATAACATATAATGTAAGGAGCTGCAGAAGCAAATATGTAAAATACATAGTCCATTGAGTTGTGTAGACATACATGGGACAGAAATTTCAAAAAGCTTTATATACTTAGGCGTGACATCATAAATACAGTAATTCATGTCACACTCATACAGATGTAACAAGAGGGGACTTAGCCCAATATACAAATAAGCAGAATGCTTGTTCATAGACCAACAGAAAATAAGTCTCAAACATGTGCGTCACAAAATGGAACCTCCTCAGGAGGCACGATAGTTGGCTGACACGACTGAGACGCCAGGTCATTAACTCTGAGCCTGGTCACATGCCTGGTCACCTATATACATAAATAGTAGAGTGAGCTGGAGCCTAGTGAATAATAACAAAATAAAGATTCTAATGAATGATGTCTGTAACAGATTTCGATTTCAATTCTCTTATCAAAATAGAAAACATAGGCATCTTTGTATTAGAAACAGAGTCATAGTCATATTCAAATGCGTGGGATATCCATTAGCATTAACATATCTCTTTGGTCAAGCATATCAAGTTCTATAATGGAACCTCCGGTACCAGGTAGCATATCTCATACATGGGCCACAATATTATTCCCCCGAGCAAGGGCCTGGCCACGGTATTATTTCCCTGGGCAAGGGCCTGGCCATGCTCTTATTCCCCTAGGCTAGGGCCTCATGACCATAAGCCACAGTACTATGTCCCCTGGGCGAGGGCCTCTACTAAGGATACCACAATTTCATGTCAAAGAAAGTTAGACAATCATTCATTCATACAAAGTATAGCAGTCAGAAAACTGAGAACAATTCATAAAACAGATCTTATTTTATCATACAGAAAATAAATAAGATTGAACATAGTATGTGACTGAGCTCTTTGCGCTATAGCATGTGACTGAGGTCTTCGCTCGACCGCAACTCTTGTTGCTTGAGCGGTCTGCAAAACATGTGAACTTCTGGGAGCATGCATTTTACACTCAAGCCAACTTTTTGTCACTCAAGTAAAAGTGGAAAATACAGAGTGGTTGCTCGAGCATAGGTTCTGTCACTCGAGCGGAGAGGCAAAATTCTGGAATTTTCAGATTGCTCTTCCTAGCTCAAATCTCAAATGCAATGTTGATATTCATGTTCTCTTGGGCCAAAAACTCAAGGAAACTTGTGTAATCTTCGAAAACATTGGGAATTCAAAGTCATTTCTCAAAATCAATGCCAAAAAGCATGCCAATTGAGAAAAATTAAATTCAAAATTTATGATATACATTTATATGTAATTTCTTCAAATTTAAACCTTTCAAAGCATGCTTAAACAAGAGAAATTGATGGAAAACATGATGAGGTCTTATGATTAAGTCAAAAACATGACATGCATGGAAGAATTACTTGGAATCAACTTCATATTCATGAGAATTATGCATGCATGAAATGTATGAGTCAAATTCCTTCATTTCTAGCTCAATTCTCAAGTTAAACACTTTGATCTCTTGAATTCATGCAATACACTCTAATTTCTTGTTGATTTGACATTTAATTAAGCTTAAGGTTACAAAATATGAGTTGAATCCTTACCTAAGTTTGATGTTAAGTGTAAAACTAGCTCAAGTTCCAAATTGTTTTCAATGCTCCAACAATTCCTAGCAATTCTCCGATTTTCTAGCTTTTGATCTCAATCTTCTACTCTCTCTCTCTCTCTCTCTCTCTCTCTCCCCCATGTTTTGAGCTTAAAGAGTATGAGATAAAGGTGTAAAATGAACTAATGGGGTCAAATTTGCCTTATATAGGCTCAATTAAGAAGGCTTAATTAAGTTAATCAAATTGCCATTAATTATTTTGATTGAATTTGTTCCGAATCGCATTCCAATTAAACCTACCATAAGTTCTAAAAATTCAAATTAACACATAAACCAAGTCAATTTCACGATCGGGTGCTGATAAGGCTTTCAATTTACAAATAGAAACACAAACAGATATTCCTATGCAAACAGATAAAAATGCAAATAATGCAACACACACATGTCATTAATTCAGAATTTCATCATAATGATGTATTAGACGTCCTTAATCATGGCTTATCAGTTAATCATGGATCGAGGTTGTTACAGTCTTCCCCCCTTAAAGAGTTTGGTCCTCCAAACTCGCATTACCTTCGTGTTGGAAGAATACCGGGCCTAACGGGAACAAGTCAGGGCATATTTTCATCATATCTTCTGCTGTCCCCCAAGTTGTATAGGTCCCTCTGTGGTTCTACCAATCAACCTTTACCAATGGCATTTCATTGTTCCTTAGTCTTTTGATTCGGCGGTTCACAATCTGTATCTACTTTTCTTCATATGTGTAATCATCTTTCAAAAGTACGTGTATCAGCTCAATAACATGTAATGGGTCTCTCAAATACTCTCGAAGCGTTAAGGCATGAAATACGTTGTGCATATTCTCCATAACCAGAGGTACGGCTACCCGATGCGTCATTGAATTAATCTTCTCAAGGATTTCATGTGGTCCAACATACTTTTAGGGGTAGGTTTGGATCGTGACAACATAATCTCCAACTTCATATTCTCGGTCTCTTCTTGGAACGTCCGTATAACTTTTTTGGCGGCTTTGTGTAGTTTTCAATCTCTATTGAATCAATTTCACATTTTCAGTTGTTTCTCACACAAGTTCCAGTCCTACTAACGGTTTGTCACCTTTCTCGGCCCAACAGATCGGAGAACGACATTTTCTACCATTCAAGGCTTCATAAGGAGCCATACCGATACTCGAATGGTAGCTGTTGTTATACACAAAATCGGCCAATGATAAGTAAGTTTCCCAATTGCCTTGGAAATCTAGGACACACATTCGAAGCATATCTTCCAAAGTCTGTATCATTCTTTCTGATTGACCATCCGTCTGTGGGTGATAGGCACTGCTTAGTCTTAACTCGGTTCCCAAAGCCTATTGTAGACTCTGCCAGAATCTTGAAGTGAATTTAGGATCTCTGTCAGATACAATGGATATTGGCACACCGTGCAATCTCACAATCTCATTCACATATATGTTAGCCAATTTATCCGCATTGTAAAAAGTTTTAACAGGTAAGAAATATGCGGATTTTGTCAAACGATCAATGATTACCCAAATAGAATCCATACCTCGAGAAGGGCGAGGCAATCCCACAATGAAGTCTGTGATAATGTGCTCCCATTTCCATTCCGGTATTGGAAGTGGCTATAGCAATCCAGCAGGTCGTTAATGTTCAGCTTTAACTTATTGGCAATGCAAACATCTTACTACAAAATCAACAATGCTTTTCTTCATTCTCGGCCACCAGAAATTTTGTTTCATGTCATGGTACATCTTTGTATTCACCGGATGCATAGCAAACTTAGAATTATGAGCTTCAGTCACATCACGTTTCCTCAAATCAGAACAATCTGGTACACAAAGTCTATTCAGAAATTTTAACACACCATTTTCAATCACAAATCCCGACCTCGATTCTAAGTTAATTTCATTAACAACTCTCTTCAAGAACTCACCTTTAAGTTGTTTCTCCTTAATTTCTTCAATGATTGCCGGCTGAGCAGAAATGACAACTAGGATTCCACCATGTTCACGCAACACAATTTCAATCTCATTCTTCTCCAAGTCACATTGCAACTCTCTCTGACTAGTGAGCAAACATGATAGATTCCCAATAGATTTTTGGCTCAATACATCTGCAACGGTAGTTGCTTTCCCCGGATGGTATAGAATTTGCAAGTCAAAATCTTTTATTAACTCAAGCCAATGTCTTTGTCTCATGTTTAGCTCTTTTTGGGTAAAGAAATATTTGAGGCTTTTATGGTCAGTGTACACCTCACAAGTCACTCTATACAGATAATGGCGCTAAATCTTTAATGCAAAAACCACCGCTGCCAATTCAAGGTCATCAGTCGGGTAATTCTTTTCGTGTGGGCGAAGTTGTCGAGAAGCATACGCAATCACCTTCCCATTCTGCATTAGCACACACCCCAAACCCTCATCAGTACCATTAGGCAATATCAAGATAGGTGCAGTTACCAATCTAGTCTTTAATTCTTGGAAGGCTGATTCTCGCTGCTCAGTCTAATCAAATGGTACATTTTTCTGTGTCAACTGTGTTAGTGGCATAGCAAATTTTGAAAACTCTTTCACAAATCTGCGATAGTAACCTGCAAGCCCCAGAAAGTTTTTGACTTTTGATACATTGGTCAATTTTAGCCAATCTACAATGGTTTTAATTTTTTGTGGGTCTATTGATACACCATTCTCGTTGATCACATGTCCCAGAATTGCTATGTTGTTAAGCCAAAATTCACATTTGGAAACTTTCACATATAACTTTTTCTCTCTCAGAATTTGTAAGGCAGTTCTCAGATGACTTTCATATTCTTCCCTACTTTTGGAGTAAATCAGTATATCATCAATAAATGCAACTATGAATTCATCAAGGAATTGTTTAAAAACCCTATTCATTAGGGCCATAAACGCTGTAGGTACATTTGTTACCCTAAATGGCATTACTAAAAACTCATAGTGTCCATATCTAGTTATGAATGTAGTTTTCTCTATGTCCTCTGCTTTAACTTTTAGTTAGCGATACTTGGATCTAAGGTCTATCTTGGAGAACACTTGTGCTTCCTGGAATTGGTCAAATAAATCATCTATTCAGGGTAATGGGTACTTGTTCTTGACAGTCACTTTGTTCAACTCCCGATAGTCTATACACAGCCTTAACAATCCATCTTTCTTCTTAACAAACAAAACTGGAGCACCCCATGGTGAAGTGCTCGGGCAAATAAACTTCTTATCTAATAACTCCTGAAGTTGAGTTTTCAATTCTTTCAGTTCAGAAGTCAACATTCTATATGGGGTTTTAGATATCGGTTGTGTTCTGAGTACAACATCAATAGTAAACTCAATTTCCCTATCAATTAAATCTTTGGGCAATTCATTTGGAAATACATCAGGAAATTCATTTACTACAGATATGTTTTCTACAGTAGGACTATCAGAAGTCACAGTCAAAACACAACACATATACCCTCTACATCTCTTCCCAAGCAGTTTAATAGCTTTCATGGCAGAAATCAAGTATAGGGAAGGAATTACCTCATTTCCAGCAAACAAAAATTCAAGTAACCCAGGTGGACGAAACATAACAAATTTACTCACACAATCAATAGTTGCACAATACTTCGTCAACCAATCCATACCCAATATGTAGTCAAAATGATCAATCCCCAGAGGCTATACAACGTCATATTACCAATCACAATATCACATGCTAGATAAACATATGCACATACCATAGAACTCCCAGATGGCGTAGATACAGACAATAAATAATTCATGGGTTTTAAGGTTCTAGTTAATTTACCAAAAAAAGCATGCGACACAAATGAGTGGGTAGAACCAAAATCTATCAAAACATATGCAATTTGGGCACAAATGGAAATTATACTTGACACCCCAGACTCGGCGTTCTGTACATCTCTTGGTACCAGTGCGAATACTCACTCTTGCCTCAATGTTTTATTCCCAGCATTACCTCTGGCATAGTTGGCTGACACGACTGAGACGCCAGGTCATCAACTCTGAGCCTGGACACGTTCCTGGTCACCTACATACATAAATAATAAAGTGAACTGGAGCCCAGTGAATAATAACAAAATAAAGATTTTAATGAATGATGTCCGTAACATATTTCGATTTCAATTCTCTTATCAAAACAGAAAACATAGGCATCTTTTGTATCAGAAACAGAGTCATAGTTATATTCAAATCTTGCGTGGGATATCCATTAGCATTAACATATCTCTTTGGTCAAGCAAATCAAATTCCATAATGGAACCTCCGATACCGGGTCTCATACGTGGGCCACGGTATTATTTCCCCGGGTGAGGGCCTCATGGCTTAAATTATTTCCCCGGGCAAGGACCTGGCCAATGTATTATTTCCCCAGGTGAGGGCCTCATGACCATAAGCCACAATACCATGTCCCCTGGGCAAGGGCCTCTACTAAAGATACCACAATTACATGTCAAAGAAAGTTGGATAATTATTCATTCATACAAAGCGTAGCATTCAAAAAACTGAGAACATTTCATAAAACAAATCTTATTTCATCATACAGACAATAAATAATATTGAACATAGCTTTACTAAGTTATTACTCACAAATAGCTTTCATGGCAACCAATGGATCAACAGCTTACAACATGTGACCTACACAAGCATAACAGATATACAAATTGAGACACACGCTTGGATTGTCTTTAACTTATTTCATTTCATTCTTAGTGTGTTTCTAAATTTTATCCTCATTATTGTATCTTACTCATGGCCTAGGAATGCCTAGGATGCAATGAGGATGCCAAAATGCACTTGAAAACACTTAGTCACAAATACTGAAAATAGGAAACTCATTCCAGCGCAACTTTCTTCCCTCGAGCGAATGCTCCAAAATATGAGTGGTCACTCGAACGCAACTTCCGTCACTCGAGCAGTCTGTAAACTCTGCAAAAGTACTAGTTGTGTGGTTTCTCCGCTCGATGGTCGCTCGAGCGTGTGACTAAAGTCTTTGCTCGAGCACAACTCTTGTCGCTTGAGCGGTCTGCAAAACATGTGAACTTTTGGAAGCATGCATTTTACACTCGAGCCAATTTTTCGTCACTCGAGCAGAAGTGCAAAATACAGAGTGGTCGCTCAAGCTCAGGTTCTATTACTCTAGCGGAGAGGCAAAATTATGGAATTTCCAGATTGCTCTTCCTTGATCAAATCTCAAATGCAATGTTGAAATTCATGTTCTCTTGGCCCAAAAGCTCAAGGAAACTTGTGTAATCTTGGAAAACATTGGGAATTCAAAGTCATTTTGCAAAATCGAGGCCCAAAAACATGCCCATTGAGCAAAATTAAACTTGAAATTTATGATATACATATGTATGCAATTTCTTCAAATTTAAACCTTTCAAAGCATGCTCAAACAAGGGAAATCAATGGAAAACGTGATGAGGTCTCATGATTAAGTTAAAAACATGACATGCATGAGAGAATTACTTGGAATCAACTTCAAATTCATGAGAATTATGCATCCATGAAATGTATGAGCCAAATTACTTCATTTCTAGCTCAATTCTCAACTTAAACACTTTGATCTCTTGAATTCATGCAATATACTCTAATTTCTTGTTGATTTCACATGTAATTGAGCTAAAAGTTACAAAATGTGAGTTGAATCCTTACCTAAGGTTGATGTTAAGTAAAGTTTCAAATTGTTTTCAATGCTCCAACAATTCCTAGCAATTCTCCCATTTTTCTAGCTTTTGATCTCAATCTTCTACTCTTTCTCTCTCTCCCACGTTTTGAGCTTAAAGAGTATGAGATAAAGGTGTAAAATGAACTAATGGGGTCAAATTAGGCTTATATGGGCTCAATTAAGAAGGCTTAATTAAGTTAATCAAATTGCCATTAATTATTCTGATTTGATTTCTTCCAAATCGCATTGCAATTAAACCTACCATAAAGTTCTAAAAATTCCAATTAACACATAAACCAAGTCAATTTCATGATTGGGTGCCGATAAGGCTTTTAATTCACAAATAGAAACACAAACAAATATTCATACGCAAACAGATAGAAATGCAAATAATGCAACACACACATGCCATTAATTCAGAATTTCATCGTAATGACATATTAGACATCCTTAATCATGGTTTATCAGTTAATCTTAGATTGGGGTTGTTACATAGGCGATGAGAAAATGAAAAGGAAAGTATGAGAAAACTAGAATTGAAACAATTCAATCAATTCTACGGAGGGGTGGATAATCCCCTCCTCTATCCACAAGGCCCAATCACATGATTTCTACAAGAATTCAGAATTATAAACTATTTGGTAGGAGAGAAAAGAAAAGAAAGCAAAAAGGAAAGTAATGAGAAAGTTGAAGAACTTATTTCAAGTAATGAAGAGAAGCTTCTTGATTAGCAAACTTCACTCTGGGCACCCTCAAGTCTTTGAATATTATTTGAATTTCCAGCAAGAAAAGCTTCAATCCAAGCTCCAATGGTGTATGTGTAAGTGTATGTAGAGAGAGAGAGAGAGAGAGAGAGAGAGAGAGAGAGAGAGAGAGAATTTGGCAGGCCCAAAAGCTTTGAGATCAAAACGGATGTCTCTATGCTTTGGTAAGCCTTCAAAAATTTCTCAAACTCTCTTTCTCTTGAAAGAGGGGTGTTTACATAGGCCTAGAGGTTGCTTGGTCTGCAAATCACTCAAGAATTGTAGACGTGGCACCTCTACATGCATGGGGAGACCATCTTCTAGAAATTGCTCTGTTTCTCGACAATTATGTCTGCTTAGCCATAAAATTGTCGGCCATGGATAAAATTTGTACAGCTGGATCATATTTTGTATGGCCAAGGCAGATTTGAAGGGAAAACAAGATCTTTCTAAAGGATTGCCCTCCTGTCTATTCATTGCCACTTAGCCTTTGCTCAGTTACTGAAAATCTCAAAGTTTTTTGATTGAAAAGTGAGCTTTGAACATCATGGAAATGATTGGATTCTTACACGGCTAAAACATTTTGAAAAATGGTTTTAACAATCTAAAAACAGTTGGCAAAAACGGTTGTAAGATTGGGATAGAGCATTAAGATTGAACTCTCTGTTGGAGAAATCGAAGGATTACATGTGTCAAGGTTTTCATCATTGGGTGCCAAGAGTAAAGCGCATAAGTCTTAGGACTGATCAAAATGGGATGTCTATAGTTTCCCCTCTTT
>CM069909.1:26111817-26169304 GCA_036172215.1 Camellia granthamiana
AGCTTTGAAAATGCACTTTCTTGCACTGTTTTGAGTAAGGGAGGTCCCAAACATCACAGGTGACCCACCCAAGGGTGTGGGAGGCTCACCGGCCTCAAGGAAAGACCACCGGCCATCCACCGGCGAAGAAATAAGGTCACCGGCCAAATATTTGGCCGACCGGCTAACAATTTGGCCAACCGGCCAAAAATTGCTGTGTCGGGGCAGTTTTGTCAATTGGCCACGGGTCTTTAAATATAGGGCTTCAAGCCCCATTTTTTTCACTTGCCCTAGCTCGAAAACTTTCCCCCTTTCTCTCTAGGTCATTTTCTCACCTTCGATTCGTACTTTTCCCGTGTTTTAGAGCCCTTTTCGTCGTTTGATTCGCGAAACCCTTCGCGTTTCGAACATTTTGAGCCAAACAAATCTTAGTTTCGGTGCCTCCTTCTCGATTTCCACCACTTGGGGTTTGTTTCCCCCAAGTTTACCTCGATCTTTGTGCCTTTTCCACACTTCGACCTTTCCGCCCATTTTTCACCCTCTCAGGGTTGACTTTTCAGTTGACTTTTCGCATTCTTGCTCGTTTTCCGCATTTTCGGCCATTTCCACACTATTCTTAAGATGGCAGACGACATTCCAGTCGGTGGGAGTCCTCCAACGATGGATGTGGACCCGGAGGCCGAGCTCCCGCCTCTTCACATCCGGCCGTTCGATCCGACGACCTACAGACCGGCGATACACGTGCTTCCTCTTTACAGCCTTCGTCACTTCTGGAGCTATGCACGAGGTGCCCCACTAGAGCTTCTACTGCGCGAGCCAGAGTCACATCTGTCCTTCGGCGCTTCTGAGGTACACTCTTCTCTGTTTCATTTTCTACAATGTAGAACATATAACTGCAATAGTCGAACTTGTTCTTTAACTGCTTGAACCAGATACACTAACACATCATACACTGTGATTCACTGTGAACACATCCGCACCCGATATTTGTTTGAATCTGAATACGTGCACACACACTGTATTTTTACTGAACCACTCAAACACACTGATACAGCACATGTTGTAGTTCACTGCGAGCACACCTGCACCCGATATCTGTTTGAATCTAAACACGTGCACACACGTTGTATTCCCACTGAACCACTAAAACACACTAATACATCATATGCTGTAGTTTACTGCGAGGACACCCGCACCCGATATATGTTTGAATCTGAATACGTGCACACACACTGTATTCTCACTAAACCATTAAAACACACTGATACATCATATGCTGTAGTTCACTGGGAGGACACCCGCACCCGATATCTGTTTGAATCTGAATACGTGCACACACATTGTATTCTCACTGAACCACTAAAACACACTGACACATCATATGCTGTAGTTTACTGCGAGGACACCCGCACCCGATATCTGTTTGAATCTGAATACGTGCACACATACTGTATTATCACTGATTCTTAGCTCATTCAACACTGTATTTGTAATGCTGCTTCGCAACTTGTTTGTTTTGATCACAGGGAGATTCCTATGCCTTCCGGGGGTATGGGAACACGATCACCCGAGGTTGGTATATGGAGCTACCTAACACAGTTCGTCGCATTGTTGACCGAGCTGGCATGGGACTCTCGTGCCTCACTGCGAGCAGACCCCTTCTTGCTGCCTTGGTGGAGAGGTGGTGGGATACCACCAATTCCTTCCACCTTTCTGCCACCGGGGAGATGATGATGACTCCCTTCGACTTCTCCATGCTCACAGGCATCGGAGTGGGGGGTGATCCGATCCCCTTTGATACAGATATGGATGAGTGGGACGCCGCTTAGATGTACCTGCTTGGCACTCAGCCACCTCTCGCTCGAGCAGGGTTTGTGCGATACTCATGGTTTGAGGATCACTTCCGGATCCAGGCGCCTACTACCCAGGAGGAGGAGGAGCAGTACCCTCGTGGCTTCATTATGTTCTTGCTGGGGACTACGCTCTTCACCGACCGGGCGAACATCGTCGCTCTCTACTTGCTGAGCGCGCTTGTAGATGTGACCCAGATCCGCCGCTACGACTGGGGTGGCGTGGGCTTGGCCACTCTCTATGGATACATGAGTTCATCCTCCCGCCTCAACGGGCAGTTGCTTGGAGGCTACTGGCGAGCCTGGGACGTACACCTTCTTTCTCTGCTTTACATTTCAGCTTTACATTATCTGTACACCATACACACTGTGCACACGCAATCTGTTTTGCACTGACTGTACATTGCACACACTGCACAACACGCTGCACACATTGCACAATACACTGCACACTGTTCTCTGATTTCTACCTTTATTTGTATACTGCTTTATCTGATAAGCCTGCTCATGTCTGCTCTATTACACTCTGCAGCTGTGGGTGTACGCCTATTTCCCGAGACTTGCCCCAGTGCCAGATGAGGAGATGCCCCCCATGATCTCGTTTTCCCATCGTTTTGACGTGAGGTGTGAGTTGAGGCCGCGGGAGCCCTTCATGTTCTTCCGCCGCTATTTCGACACCATCACCGCAGCCGATGTATGTCAAACATTTCAGTTTATTGGCTTTGCTTTGCAATGTACTTTAAATAGCGGATAACAAATTGTATTTCCTGCTATTTTCAGATCACCTGGCAGCTGTGGGCTTCGTTGCCCATCGCAGTTCGGGAGCGGTATGCCGGTGCTCGAGAGACTGCCCGATTCAGAGTTCTACTAGAAGGCCCCGTCTGCCGCGCCTGGTACTTGAGGGAGCGCTTCTTGCGGCAGACCTTAGGCGTGCCAAAGCAGGTAGTCCCGAGGCCGTCTCCCACCCATATGAGGCATACTGAGAGATACACTCTCGAGAAGATGATAGACTACACGATCGGTTGGGACTCGGAGGGCTTTAGAGGCGAGGGCGACTACACGGAGTTTATCCAGGCCTATCTGATGCCTCCTCTGAGCAGTGTTCACCGAGCTGAGAGGGAGGGCCCTGCGGCGCCGGCGGCTAGAGTTGGAGTAGGAGTAGGAGCAGGAGCAGGAGCAGGAGCACCGAGGATGGCTCGAGCCCGTGATAGGAGTGGGTCCCAAAGAGGACAGAGAGCCGAGTGGCCCACGCTGCCTACCATGATGACTTGTCGAGGGCAGGGTGGGGAGACTTACCAGATCCCCATCGCTCCCCCTCCGGCTGATCACGAGCTAGTCGGATTCCACGGTTTGCCTCCGGTATGTATTACTGCACTTTGCATCCTGTACAGTCATTTCATCTCATTTCTCTTGATATTCCTCAGAATACTGACGCTTCTAACACTTTTGCAGGCTTCTGCCAAGTACATTCGCCAGTCTCTGGAGTTGACTGCCTCCGTGATGGGGATACTACAGTGGAGCCTCGACCTACTGGCTATTTACGGTATCCCGATAAGCTTTTTCAACCACAATCTCAAACTGTGCATAATCTGTTTCACACATAATCTGATGCATCGCACTGTCCACATGGCACTTGATACGCGGCCTTCACAGCTTTGACACACTATAACCCACGGATTGTTCACAGCATTGCTCACAGCATTCATACATTGCACTCAGTCACTGCATTCTATTCTGATACACTGCTCACAGCATTCATACACTGTACTCATACACTGCATTCTATTCTGATACACTGCTCACGGCATTCATACACTGTACTTATACACTGCATTCTATATTTATACTCTGCTTCGCGTAGTATAACTGATGCATTTACTGCTTGTCCTTTTCAGGCCCCATTCCAAATGTCGGCTACAGGAGGTGCTCCAGCAGGACCATCTACACCTGCCCGAGGAGGAGGGAGAGCAAGGCGAGGGACCGCAGTACACCCGCGCACCAAAGCGGGGCGTACTCATATTGGGAGTAGCTCGCGGGCACTGATTCCGGACGATGATGAGTCTGAGACAGAGGCGGAGGCAGAGTCGTCTGAGGAGGAGACTGGAGATGACTCTCAGGCCTGACCAGTTGACATTGATCTAGACTTTTGCTACTTTTTTTTTTCTTTTTCTCGCTTTGCTTTTCTTTGGGCACACTGTACTGCTTCAGGCAGATTTTGCTTTCTTCAAAACTATGTACTTGAAAAGAATGATGAAATGAAACAAGCTTTTTGCTAAAAAAAAGGTGTTGCATTTGTACATCGCATCGCATCATATTACATAACAATGAGATTGAATGGAAATTGAACGTGCATGTATTACTAGGCCAGGTAGACCAACGTAACAAATTGACTCAACAAGCAACAATAAGACCTTGACAAGTTTACAACTTGATAAGCAAAGAGCAACAACTCGATAAATAAAATTGCGACAACTTGGTAAACAAATGAGCAACAACTCGATAAGCAAATAAGTAACAACTCGATAAGCAAATGAGCAATCAACTCAATAAGCAAATGAGCAACAACTCGATAAGCAAATTGAAGTAACAACTCGATAGGCGAATTGAAGTAACACCAGGTGTGACTTCGCAAAATCAACACCGGAAGGCACTGGAAGTGGAACCAATCACAAGTTCCCAACATGTTCAACAGATAGACTACCCGTTCTAAACACAGCCCGTAACACAACGCTTGGTTCCTTCGGCACATAGCTCATACAACGCACTGCTCATTCTGAACATTTAGCCCATAACACAGTGCTTGGTTTATTCTGCATACGGCTAATCCTGAACAAACAGTCCAATCTGAAAAGACGGGATGCAAAGATGGAATTGGCAGAAGCTGAAACATACTCGGATGCTCTGAATTTTTCCCTTTTCTTTCGCTTTGCAATCCAGAACACAAATATTCACTCTTCTCAAATGACCTGGGTTGGGCCCTACGGTTTTATGAAAGAATAAATCTTGTTTTGCACAAATGTAGAGAATGGCACAGCACTCTGAGCACAAAACGATTTTGTTTTGAAATTGAGTTTTTAACTGGGTATTGAGCCTACGATTGAACACAGCGCACTACGACTCAACAAGAAAAGGAAAACAACCTAAACGCATCGAGAGACACTCAAGACAACTCAAAACAAGAGATGAACAAAACAACAGAAGACACGACACACAGACGTGTTACAAAGGCAAGAGACGTCCTGGTCACGAGGAGCCAGTTCTTCCGGGTATTGTTTCCCACCCTTTCTTATTTGTGATTCTCATGTCACTCGGCCCTCAGGCTCTGTTTTTTTGAAAAAGCCTTTTTCTCACTTTTTCTCTCATCGCACATCTCTCTATTCTTCAATCTCTCATTTTTCAATCCCTCCCCTGGGTGGTTGATGGCTAAACAAGAAGTTGTGGGTTCGGAGCTTTCAGCCCTTTGTTGTCAACCTCAGCGGTGCCTTTCCTGGCGAATATGGTGCCCTTCATGGTAACACATGTTGGCGATGGGGAAAAGACAGAACACTTGACTCAACTATGCCCCTAGTTCATCATTTTGACCATTTTTTATTTTTTTTGCTTCTGCTAAAACAATTTTAACCAAAATGAGAGTTAGATTAACACGCTTGTTCGATTTTCTGATTTGAAATCATGCAAGTCAGGCTATGAGCACTGAAAATTTTTCCTTTTGGGTCCAATAAATGGTCCAGTTTTGAAAAATGGAGTAATTTTTGAGAAAATTAGTCAACCTCAGTAAAATAATCTCAAAAACTATTTTTGCAAACGGCCACTGTTCGACGAGCATGGAACCTACTCTTGAGATGCACAACCTCGAATCCATAACAATGGAAAACTGCTTCTTATCTGAAGGACACTTCATGGCAACGAAAAGTTGCCCCTTGTTTGAACAGCAACTCATGGCAACGGAAAGTTGCCCCTTGTCTGGATGGCGCCACAGCAAACTGTAATCAGTCCTTACAGCGATGATCACAACCGAACTCTCGAATACAGAAATGACAAAGATGATCAAAAACCCATATATGGACACAGTCACTGTGGAAGTGTTTATGACTGGACTTCAGAATGAAGTTACCTACGTATCCCAAACATGGGAATCAAGCCTTACGTAGTTCCGGTTAAGGTACACTCAGGTATTTAACCTCTCCTTTTGACACTCTAACTTTTGCCAAGGCCGCCCTTCTGGGTTTTCAACCTTGCGAGCTATGTTCTTCTTTTCTTTTCAATTCTTTTCATTTCTTTTCTACTTTCTTTTTTTCCTTTTCATCTTTTTTTTATTTTCTTCATTTTTCTCCTTTTTCTTTTTTCTTCTTTTTTTTTCTTTTTTTGTGTTCTTTTTTTTTTCTTGCTCTAACTTTTGCCTGGGTCGCCCTTCTGGGTTTTCGGCCCAGCGAGCCTCTCAAGGGTAAAAGTGTAGCTTTGTCCATGTCAAATGGTTTTGAGATCCTGAAGTCATCTAAATCCCGAAGAATGGCTGTTGTTCGTTGACGATGCAGGAGTCCACCCAATGGGGGGCTGAATTTGCCCCTGGTATTGTGGTTAGGAACTCGGTTGTTCTTCAATAAAAATTTCTTCTTTCTTCCCTTCTGGGATTTGGCATTCTTGCCAGTCTTCCTTGATTTGCAGAAAAGACTCATCTTCGACTCTTTGAGCGCATCTGACATTTTTGCCCCTAGTTCAAGGGGTGCTTCAAATCCCGCCACACAGGCCTTATATCATGATTGGCCTTGGAACATTCTGAATCCAGGTTCAGGGTTTGAAATCAAGAGGGGGTTGAGTCTCGAGGCTGAGAGCGATCCTAAGCTGCACAATCTCAAGAGCGATTCCGCACAAGTCTTCGCAAGACAGCGCAAAACATTTTTTTGAAATTTTTTTAAGAAAGCGACAGATCGCTCGCGCTGAAGACAGTGTGGAACCAATCTGGATCAAGCCAAGATCCTTCTCAGTAGTCACGTTAACAAACATGATTTCATTCATTAAGGGCTTAGCACGCCTCTCTTTCTCTCAATTGATCAAATTTTTTTGCAAATCCCGAGGAATTCCTTCCTCTTTGTTTTCATCACAATGTTCAAAAGGTTTTGAAAAACTTAGGCCAATACAATGACTTATAGGCATGAAAGGAGTAGGTGAAATGCACTGGCGTTTCATTCTAGTTTGTTGGCAAAACAGGCTCAAAATAGCAATAAGCACAAAAACATGGCAACCACAGCTGTTTCGTTCAGATTTCCTGGTTGCAACTGGCTCCACAGCAGAAACAGACTGAAAAGAAAGCCAAAAGATAAACATGAAACAAAATGGTGATATCCGAGGTAACTTCCCCGAAATCACCGAACTTCTGTACAACAAGACTGACTCGACACAATAAGACAGACCCGACCGACATAGTACAAAAGACTGCCTAATACAATATAACAAAACTGACTGAATACCCAAGTGAGAAGGTGCAAAACTAGCCTTCGCAAATGCTCAAAAGTGCGTGCCATACGCCAAATCCGAAGTAAACTGAGCGCCACCCGCAGGTGGACCAACTCCTGATCACGTACTTGTAGTATCCTCGAAATCTAACAACTCAACAGTGACAGACTTTGCTAAGGTAGGTGGGAGGCTGACCTCATTGTCGATCAAATCCTGTACTTCATGACGAAGACGGAAACAGTTGTCAGTGCTATGGCCGGTTTGCTAGTGGTACGCGCAGTACAAGGTAGCATCATGTAAGGAAAGGAGATTCTTCGGGAGAGGCCGAGGCTCAACGGGTTTAAGATGGCCTTTTCAGGAAGGATCTAGAGCGCCTTAGACAAAGGCATATAAAGGGCATGGAATACCCTGCGACCTCGGGGTAGATACTCCGAGGTTTGCTGACTTTTGCCGGACGCACTAGCAAAAGGATCGGCAGGTGCTGCCTTGGCTTTCTGATCCTTTCCAGGTGCAGAGTTAGGGTTGGAGGGAACGGTTCTGGTATGAAGGTTCTTATCCCGATTTTCTGCCTGGCTCGAACTGCCCTCGATCGGAGCGGGGAAAGTGTCATCCACAGTTTTAGCCACAACTGCGAATACTTGCTGCCTATTCAATCCTCCGGCTTTCAAAGCCTCGACTGCCCACAGCAGTTGTTCAATGGGATCAGCATCTATTCCCACTTTGTTCTTATCTCTAGCCTCAGCTTGATCGAGGGTTTGGGTTGCTACATCAGAGTGGAACCCGGTTGTTGTTGACATGTCATGGCCATAGCTTGAGACAGCCTCAGGTTGGCTGAGCTCAATTACAATTCGCCCCAATAGCGGGGGCTCCTGCGGTACAAAATTCTCGTCGTAGGATGTGGTTGGTGACGAAGCCGACATTTCGTAGGCGAGATTAGCCACAGATCGTTGAAGATCGCCAATCATTCCCATCAATTCAAACGTGGTGGGCTCACAAGTTTGGCACAACTGGGGCGTCCAGACCGGGCGCGCGACAGGCGACCTAGGCGGATATGGTACTTCAACATTGGTCTCGTCCTGTAAGATGTTTCCTTGGTCCAATGCGGCTGCCATGACCATAATTTCTTCTGAATCTTGTGTCATCATAAGTCCGCTGAACTGAACGGAGATGATATAACCGGTGACTGACGGAGCAGGTGAATCAGTAAGCCTTGACTGCTCTTGCCTTAACAAAGGAGAATGCTGGTTGCTCTAAACTGGATCTCTGAACCTGAAAGAGAAAGTAGGCAACATCTCAGCTCAATTTTACCAAGATAGATACCCGCAGATATAACTGAATTACTGTTCCCCAAATTACTGCCTCAAAACTGAATCTGATACCCGCAGATATAACTGATTCTCAAATATACTGATACCCGCAGATATAACTGATTCTCAAAAACACTGGTACTGATACCCGCAGGTCTAACACCCGGACTTGCAAACTGATACGCACAACCCTACAAAAATACATTCTAACAGCACGTAGCAAGCAAACGAGAGCCAAAACACCCCTACGTTGGGATAGGGTTTCCCTGTCCTATTTTGTCAGGAGCTAGGGTTTCACTACGCACGCAGCGGTTTCAAACAACTTACAATCGGGTAAGCAACCTGTCCTAGTTTGGAATGGTCACTATGGATTCCGATATGCACTAGGTCGAATGGTCAAAAAGGGTGCCCTGGTAAAAATCGGGGTTTGTGTTCCCATCGTGGCAGAGCCCATAACCGGTCAGCCTTATGGCACGCTTCTCAAAGCGAGCCTCCGGCAAACCGTTCAGGAATAACAGACGGCAAACACTGTGTCCTAGGCGCACCAATGCACATACAATATAAAGAAACACATGAGTGTAGTGAAAACAAGATATTATGAGTTCGAGTCAAGCTCTCTAATTCCACAGCAGAGTCGCTAGAAACTGCAAACGTCCCTGAACGTCCCGGGAGGGAATCCCGTTTTGTTCATTGGGGCTTACTACAGTTCGGACTCAATGTCACGGTCCTGTATCTAATCTTGCGGAGTACAATGCAAGACCGATGAATCATCAAAGAGTCAAAATCCGGCAAATCGTTTTGAAAAATAGATTTTTTTAGAAAGAAGTGCCAAACATGGACTGCTTTGCCAGATACAGAGTCGCCACCTAAATATTTTGTTTTGGGGAAATTTAGGAAACCCTGACTCGTTGCGTAAGGCCACGTGTCCGTCATCAGCAAAGTTGCCTTGGCTCGGGAACTTGGGTACGGTTGGGGAAGGTCAACTATGAGCACCCCCACTCGCCCGATCAAAGATCGGCCTCTACTAACCATGATATCGAGTTTTGAAAACATTATATGCTCTTATTCCGGTTATTAGCCTAGAATTACTATGTGATGCACACAGCATACAAGTATAGGCTGGGTCGCCTGAATTGGAACAAAACATCTCATGTTCGTTTTGAAAAACGGTTTGAAGGTGCTACTCGCAAGTAGGCTAAGACGTGGATTTCGATGAATTATTCCAATTCAAGCAATTCAACCTTCACCCACAGGGAACCAGGCAATCGTATCACATAAGCAATTAGCCTCATAGCAAGCATGCTGTCATGTTAACACTCGCATTCATGCAAGATGCTAAAGCATAAAACACTCACAGTGTACTCCAAGCCAAAACAAGAAACTAGTTAGCAATTATGCATGATTCTAGTTCATGTTAAAATGGCTAATGCATCGCGAGCAAAATGTAACTAGAATAGGCTCGGCTACCCTAAGAATGGCATGTGAAATACGACAACTCGATGCGCGTATTCAAGTTGGAATTGAAGTACAATGCAGTTAACATGATGCGCCGAGCCCGGTGCATGCAATACTGAGAAATGAATGCAAACATGCATAGCATATAGATGCTAATTGAAATGTGCCCTAGAACTAACCATCATAAGCGGTTAAGTAAAAGGGAGAAAGAAGTGGGGGTTGGAAGACATGCATCACATACACGCACGCTTATTACACAATTACGCCCTCTCGAGGGAGGGACCGAAAGAATAATACAAATTAATTAACTAACAAGCTAATTAAATATTACACAACACTTAACTAATTTAACAAATTAACTAAGCTACTGAAAGCAGTGAAACAGCCTCGGGAAGAAGAACGAATGCATGCATGTTCGGCTTCGCTCGAAAAATCCATTGCCATGCCACATGTTGCCTCTGTTTACACTGCTCTACACCTCTGAGGACTGCACAAGTCTCAAGGATGTTTCTGAACTACTCCATGAAGGTTGTGGGAGGTCACTGACCAAGAGATGAGGCCACCGACCATGAAGAACTGGTCATCGACCATAAATTTGGCTCTCGGCCATGAATGTGTGGCCAGCCAGCACTGAAGATGGTCTACCGACCATTTATTCCTGCAGAATCCTGTCTTGCTGCAGCAGAGGACAAACAGAGCATGGCAATGCATTTTCAAAGCAATGTATGCACGACCACCCTCCCTATCATGTTATGAACTCAAGGGAGTGTGGTTCTCGACCCTCGGACCATCAATCACGCATTTCAATGCATGATGGTCAAGGGTGCCAAGTGTGCAATTTGATATCAAATGAAATGCACACAAAACAAATGAGGGACCCCCAACCTCTATCATGGTTTATCAAGGGCGCGAGGGGTGCAATCATGCACAATGCTATGCAACCTAAGCATGCAATGGACTTGGCATGCAACAACATGCAATAGAACTAATGCAATGTGAGCATGTGAACAAACATGCAAACATGCAAGCATGTAATGACATGTTAAGCAACCTAACAAAAGCATGCCAAATGCGATATCACTTAAACATGCAACAACATGTTAATAGGCCAAGTGTGCAACAACACATAAGGCAAACATGCAACAACATGCAAAGGCAAGTATACTTAGACCAATGTAATACATGCATGATGAACTTAACAAAGCAACACAAGCATGCAATAGGCAACAGGCATACAACCTAAACATGTGAACATGCATAACATGCAACAACATGCAAGATGAAAAAAGCATGCAACAACATGGTGAGATGGACTTACACTAACATGGGTAGCTTTCAAGCATGCCAAAATCAGTGGCCAAAATGCTATGGAATGAAAGACAAAACCCCATACAAACATGCATGTATAATGGTCCAACACTCAAGCATAAAAGGGCAACTTTTAAGCACACTTAAAAGAGGATAAACATGGACAAATGACATACATTGTAAGCTCTGAAATCATGTTAGCAAGGGTGCCAAACCAACTAAACAAAGCAAGCAACGCATGCGACAAAGCCCAAAACTTGAAACTAGCCACGAGACTCAAACCAAGGCTATATGGAGCAAGCCCCAAAGGGCCAAGGGGACCTAAAACAGTCCCAAGGCAGGTCTAAACAAGACCGAAAACCCACTTAGATGGCATCTAAATGGCCTAAGCGTGGAAGCATACACAATGGTCCAAACATAGAGCACTAAACAACAACTCTTTAAAGCATTAAAGGAGTGATGAAAGCAAGCATAGGAGCATAATATATAGACTGAAATGACATTCCAAGTGATGCCAAACCACTGAAATAGCCCAAGTAAGGCATGCTCATGACTCACACACCTAAAGCCAACAAGCTAGATTACATGGTAGCTATGCAAAACAATGCAAGCATGGCCAAAACAATGAAAAACAGAGCTTAAGCATGCTACAACAAGCCTAAAAGCTTCATGGAGTTGAGCCAAAATCATGCTAAAAACATATGTTACAACATGATACATGTTAAGGCCAAAACATGGGATTACAAGACAAGTGTATAAAGCATACATGGCATGTCTAAACCAACTTAAAACAGAGGTATACCATGGCAAAACAAAGCCTAATACCTACTGAAATGAAGCTAAAACAAGCTAAGCACACATGCCACCACATAAGCCATTTATGCAAGCATTAATGACAACAAGGAGAGGGGATGACCCTCTCCAATTTTGGACCTCAAAACCACCTCTCCACCACTAAAAATCCTCTGGATTTCAGTGGTAGAGAGGCCATGCAAAGCTCAAAACAATGGCCAAAAGGTGTGGCCTAAAACAAGGCCTAACAAGGCCTTGGAGTGGGAAGACAACCCCAAACCTCAAAGTAACCTTAAACAAAGTTCTAAAACACACAAAATCAGAACTTTTATCAGTTATAGCCGAAGCTTAAAACAATAAGCAAGAAGGGCTAAAAGCCTAAGCCAAAATGGGGTATATAAAGTAAAGATGCTCACCCTTGTAGACCTTCCTCAAGAACATCAAGATCAACCTTCAAGGACCTCAGCTACCAAGGATGGTGTATTGCTAGGTGTTCTAGTGCAAAAGTAAGACACAAACTCACTTTTGAGGCACAAAATGGGATCAAATAAGGGAATATAGATACAAAGTTGTATCTCACTCTCTAACCCTAATTCTCTAAACCTCTGGAACCCCTGAGGAGGGAGGAGAAGCTCCCTCTTTATAGAATTCCAAAATTGCAAAGCTTCCAAAGTAAGCTAAACCAAGAAGCAAATCCCTCCATACACGTGTATGGAGGGGGTCAATTGTGGATTACAGCTGTTACAGCTGGCATAAAATATCTGGCAAAAGCAGATGGAAAGGGGTCGGCTGGAAAATATGGCCGATTGACCAACAAAAATGGCCAGTAGCAAGAAAACAGGGCCGGTGGCCTCAAGCCAAGGCCGGTGAGGTGTGGGGATGGCCAACAAGCCATTCTCTGCCCTCAGAAGCTAAAACACAAGTGTTTGGTGCATAACCAAGCACAAAACAAACAAGTCGAGAGGTCTTGAGGCCAGGCGCGCGGCCGAAACCTTCGAGAACTCGAGACGAACACAAACATGGATAATCATCGAGTGTTCAAACGATGACGTCCAAGTCTTGAGGATGGTTAAAAATGGGGTGTCTACACATGCCGACTTCATAGGCGGTGTACAACCCTTTAATTGCCCCGTGGATGCCCTCTCGAAATACGTCGAAATCCTGTCGACCCATCATCGACCTCTGGACCTCTGGTGGAAAAATCTATCGAGCAAACTCGACCGCCACACCTGGGTCCTTGATTATGGAGTGCACCTCCGTCATCGGTTTATTCCCCACAAAAACTGCGAAACTCAACGATCGCGACGCCACGTCGGCCTCATTTCTCGGTCGCGGTCGCGGAGAACTCCCCCATTGCTATTTCTCCTTGCGGGGTGATCTGTTTCTACGACTTGGAGGCTGATGCTTTTCTTGTTCTTTGGACGCCCTACCTCCCGCACGGGTGGGTTCGCTACCGCGATTCATTGCAGTATCAGCTCAGCCAAAGTTCGCGCTTCTCCTCTGCTGTTGAAGTAAACTCTGTTTGACATTCGCACTTACCTACGCCACAAAGGGTTTTAAATTGATTCTGAACACAGTAAGGGGAGTTACTGGCGTGAAGAGTCCATCCCATTTATTTCTAAATGCTTGCAGTGACCCCGAGGCGACTTTATTAACGCTAAACTCCAAAAGACGGATGCCGATCTAAACGGCAATAATGGATGAATGCCTTGGAGCTCATGCACTGGCTGGGGCAAGGGCAGATTTATCAATCTAACCGGCAAAGCATCTAGCCCCATGCCGATCGATATGTGCCATAGCCACTCCATGTACTAATTTTCGATTTTTGGAGTTAAAATGTCTTAATTATCTAAACGGCAATAATGGATGAATGCCTTGGAGCTCATGCACTGGCTGGGACAAGGGCAGATTTATTAATCTAACCGGCAAAGCATCTAGCCCCATGCCGATCGATATGTGCCATAGCCACTCCATGTGCTAATTTTCTGTTTTTGGAGTTAAAATGGCCTAATCATCTAAATGGCAATAATGGATGAATGCCTTGGAGCTCATGCACTGGTTGGGGCAAGGGCAGATTTATCAATCTAACCGGCAAAGCATCTAGCCCCATGCCAATCGATATGTGCCATAGCCACTCCATGTGCTAATTTTCGGCTTTTTGGATTTAAAATTGCCTAATTGTCTAGTCGGCAAGTGTACATGAATGAATGATCCAATAACACAATTTAGCACAAACAATAGCAAAGTGCAAAAGGAATTTTCATTAAACAAATTGGGCAAAAGTTGTAGCCATTTTACATATGAAAACTACTAAACAAAAAGCTGTAAAAAGCTAAAAATTTCTAAAACAAAAACAAGAGCCGCCCAAATTAGTCCTCGGAGTCAGACTCCAGCGGCTCAATATCCACTCGCTCGTATGGAATTGGTGCAGCCAATGTCACATCAGCAGCAGCAAGGGCTTTGAGCCAGCCGTGTTTGAATCCCCGGTTTTCAAATTTGGGGACTTCGTCTACGTATTCATCGGAAGCAGATTTTTTCCCGGCGTCGAATACCCTGGAAGCCTCCAGGTTGGCTGCTTCCTTCGCCTTCTTTATTTCTTCCAACTCAGCCTCTAATTTAGAGATCGCCTCCTGGGCCAATTTAAGCGCGTCGTCGCTCTCATCTGCCCTGTTCTCGGCGACCGATCTCAATTCTTCAGCATTGCGGGCTCTCTCCATCTCGGCCTCGGCGCGGGCGCCCTCCATCTTCGCCCTCAAAACCACAAACTCGGCCCTACTCCTTGTAAACAGCCAATCTGCTCAACGACATCGTGATGGCGACGGCCCATCTCAGCTATCCTTCCAACGGCCTGCAAAATAGGAAGTTAAGACCAAAACAATATTTGCGTAAAGTGAAACGACAAAGTTAAAATATATAGCAAAAAAGCCGATTGTGCGGCCAACGCAATTGCAACTAGATCCGGCTCCGCCCGAAAAGCTACCTTGTCAGCAGGCAGAGAAACGGACGTAGCCATGCTGAGTGCGATCGCTGGGTCTTTGATTACCGAAGCATCGGAGGAGATTGGCGTATTTTTTTATCTTCGGCTGAATAACAAAAGGTACAATCACATCCGATTCCTCTAAACAAGGTCGTTTGTTGGCATGGTCTTCTTCTGAGCCGGCCTCGACCTCGGCAGGGCGCTTCTCCACCCTTTGCTCAGCCTCTACACTTGCATGCACAACCGGTTCTGCCTCGGCACTTTGGTTTTTTGTCGTTTCCTCCTCAATAACGGACAAGGAGGGTTGAGATTCGCCAATAGGCAGGAAGGGCTGAGATCCGTCAACAGTCTGGGAGGGCTGAGATTCGACAGCCCGAATGGACTTCGCCCTTCGCTGCGCGGCCATCCTTTCCGCGTTTGCCTTCTTGGCAAGTTTAGTGAGGCTCAATCCAGCCATATCTTCTGGGTACGCACCGGGAAGGTCCTCTAGACCCTGAAAGATATCGTCAAGTGGAAGGTCCCCTCGACCCGAAGTGGATGGAGGATCAACTGAATTGAGGCCGGCTTCTTCAAATGCTAACTTTAAAGCCTCGTTGACTTCGGCTACGGATTGGTCTGACTCGGCGGCCTCAGCTACTTCTGGTTGCTCCGAATTTGATCCCTCTAAACCGACCTACCTTAAATTTTTGAAATCAGTCAAGATAAGGGCGATAAGAAACTCCTCACCCTTCGGAATTGGGATGTTTTTCACCGCCGAAAAGGTCGCATAAGTCGGCTCGTAGCGGAGCAGAACGTGGGCCGCCCACCCCTATTTCTGAAGACTCGAACGGCCGAAATATTTGAGCGCAACCTTGATGTCCGGAAGAACAGCGTCATCGGCTGAGGTCAAGACTTTCTTCAAATCATTTCCTGCATAAGCAAAACCATGAGGTCCCGAAAATGAAGCTTTATAAATATAACAGAAAATAAATAAATAAAAGAATCTACACGGCCACCTGGTTCGCCCCTCCGTCTAGGAACACGATCAAGGCGATCCTCGCCTTCGCCGAATTCCCAGTTTCCTTGGACAACGACCATAACATCATCGAATCGCTTCCCAGAGCTGGAAAACATAGTCACTAGTTGATGGTTGGTGTCTTTGACCCTAAGGAAATAACGCGCGTGCCGACCAGAAGACTTAGCTAAGGCGTAGCAATGCCGAATAGCGGGAATGCCAAGGTTAAGCCTAAGGTGACGGTTTAGTGCGATAATCCCCATCACGATTCTAAAGAAGTTGACGTTGGGTTGGGAAGGAATTAAGCCCCAATGGCAGAGCACAGCCCTAAGGAGTGGGTGAGGGGGGAAACGGACTCCACTCTCTGCAATTGATAGGAAAGGGAAGACGATCGTGGTTTCATCAACCCTCTCCATATCGAGGGTGCCGTCTGTCACAAGTGACAGACGGACGTCATCAGGAATGGAGAAATGGCGTCGGAAGCCAGAAATTCGATCCGGTGAGAGGAGATCTTTCAAATGTTTCGCCATTTTCCCCAGCCAATACGAATATGCTAAGCCAAAAACAAAGCAAGAAAAGAGATTCAAAGAAGAGAAGGAGAGAACTTACAAGAGGCGAAGAGGATAGAGAAGAAAAGGAAGTTGCAGAGGTAATTCGGAAGACAGTCCAGCGACGAGCGTCTAAAAGCATGTATGTATTTGAAAAGACGTTGAAATTTTAAATCACAATAAATAGAAGTGTACGAAGAGGCGGGAAGTTGAAATGATAACCGAGAAGCGTGTGTTCAGACATTTGTGTTGGAATACGGTTAGTCGCCGAATTTCGGCTCAGACTTTTAGAGTTCGAAGCCAAACACTCCAAACAACCGTCGTTAGTGGAGTGCTCGGGGGCAATTGTGGGGGCCGAGTATTGGGAGTCATAGAGATTCCGGATAGTCGAACCTGGGAAAGTCAAAATACGTGATACTCGGCGTATGCTCACACGCTCGAATGCAACTCTACTCGACCAAATAGCCGATTAAGAAAGGGGCCGAGTAGAGAGCGGACTACTACGGAATATGCCGAATATAGAATTGGAAATGGACTTAATCCCAAGGCCCAAGAAAGAAAAGATATAAATAGAAGAACATCAGCCAGAAAAAGGTATGTGAGAACTATTGTATTCAATTGAGAATATAAGTAAACTTGAGTGTAAAGACTGACTTGCCCGTCGGAGTGCTAATTCCGACACCTCCGACCGGAGTTTTTGTTTCTTTTCAGGTGACTAGAAGAGGATCACTAGCGTCCCCCAGAATCAGAAGAGTATTTCCAAACCACATCTCCACAACGTCTTTAAATTATTATTTTTTTATCTAAAAATAAGATTTTTTAGTAACAATTAAAATATATAGGACTAATTGGTATACGTGTTTTGTTTTGGGATTAGATGATTTTCAATTTTGTGTATGGGACTCATCAGTAAATTCCCCAAATAATAAAAACTAAAGTTTGACTTACTTATGAGTAATTCTATTTGCACCAAAATAATAATTTAGTACGCTCAAGTAAAATTTAAAATTTTAGTTCCTATTACATCATAATGTAAATTTACTAATAGAGAACACACATTAAATTATAAAATAAAATATTATTTTTTTCCTTATAGCACATTCAAACTGCTTATATATTTTTTTCATATTCAACTCAAGTTTTATTTATTTTTTATTTTTTTATTTTATTATTATTATTATTTGTCTGTCTCTGAAATTGAAATCAAAATTATTATTGAACCAAATCGCTGAAATTGTACCAAACAGTGAGCGCAACAGTGACAGGTATACAATATATACGTACATATCTATCTATACTATATATTAAGCCAAAGGGGGTTTTAACCTCAAGTCTTATAGGAGCTCCAATCTCCCAATCTAAATTTCTTGATTTTTTGATTTAAAAAAAAAAAAAAATCTTAGCATTTATTAACTTCTCCCAACTCCCAAGTCTTACCATCATAATAACACTTTAATGCATTAACAACAAGCATAAAAAAAAATTCTTTAAAATCCAACACATGAATCCTTGAAAAGTCCCAACACATATGATTATTATCCCTCATAATAACACTTTAATGCATTAAGAACAAGTATAAAAAAAAAATTTTGAAAAGTCCAACACATATGATTATTATCAAAATATTAAACTTTAATATAATATAAAAAAGGAAAAAAAAAAGATATTTAAAAAAAAACATTTAAAAATCACAATTCACATATATAGATAATTTTAAACACAATCCGTGCATAGCATGGGTAATATGCTATCTATATCTATATATATTATGGAAAAGGGGGTTTCTAACACCTAGCCTTGTGGAAGCTCCAATATCCCAATCTAAATTTCCTGATTTTTTTATTTAAAAAAAAAAAAAAACCTCGGTATTTATTGATTTTGTCAAAATCTCCTGATCAGCATTTATTAACTTTTTCCAATCAACATGTCTTTCCACATACCTGCATTTATTGATTTGGTCAAAATCCCCTGATCAGCATTTAAAATTCCCTCATACAAATAATTATAGATACAATCCATGCAGAGTTATTGCAGTACCTTTTTTAACTTTGGTAGAGCTGTGGGAAAGTACTTATAGTTTATGCCTAAACAGCTTCTAACTTATAATTATGACCATAAGCTGATTTCTGACTTATAAATTAAGTATCTCCTGCCCCACTCAAAGAATAAGCTGATTTCTGACTTCCAAAAAGGCATAAGCTATAAGCTATAAGTTAAACCAAACACATCAAAATAACTTAAATTAAGCTGAAAGCTGAAATAAGCAGCTTTTAAGACGCACCAAACAGACACATTATGGTTATTGATAAGATTATTAAATTATTTTTATCAAAAATCTTAAAAAACATAATTTATATATTAAAAAAAATCTAAAACAAATATAAATATTTATAATTATCCCGTGCATAGCACGGGTGATAAGCTAGTACAAATATAAATACAATGCTCCAATCAAGTTTTTCTCTTTCCTTTTTTCAACCTATTCGTAAACCCCTATTTACCCACAAACATAAATATTGCTAATTTTACTTCCTGAGTTTTGATCTATTATATATATATTGAGAAAGATTAAGATCATTCATTCATAGATATAGATAAATAAAAGCCATATCGTTAATTTTACTTCTTGAGTTTTGATCTATTATATATATATATATTCTGAGAAAGATCAAAATCATTCATTCTTATAGATAAATAAAAGTCATACAAAACGTGAACAAAGTCAACCCTTATTCAGCTTCGTCATGAGTGATCTGTTATATATAAGAAATTTGAATTATTGTTTCACAATTCTTGTGTGGCTAAAATTCATCGTCCACTTTCGTCATTCTCCTTAGCCGATTTCATCGCTTTTGCATGTGACTAAAAAAAAATAGTTATAATGAGAAATTTGTTTAAATTTTTTTGAAAGTGATGTCATTTGAGATTTTTGATTTGTTTATTATATGAGTGTACTTTGAAACAATGTTTTAAAAACCGGACCGGTGAGTGAACCGGAAAAGGGACCGGGTGGACGGGTCACCGGTTCAACCGGAATCAAACCGGAATCGAACCGTGACGTAATAAATATATTAAAATTATATTTAAATAAAAATATAAGTAATAAAATTATAAATTAAAAATATTAAATTATCTTAAATATTTGTCCTAATATTTCTTTTACTGAAAAATATAATAATACATTTTAAAATATTATTAATTTCAATTTTAGAAGATGAAATCAAATATTTAATATTCCCTCCATATGATTTTAATTCAAATAATTTGATTGAAAGGAGAGCAAAAATTTTGGAGGGATATCAAAATTTCAATATTCCCTCCAATACATTTGATTGAATTCCACATGGATTTTTTGAGTTTTTTTGAAAGAGTTTTTTTCTTATAAATAGGTGAAGACTTTCACAATAATTTCATCAAGCTCTTAATGGGATTCCTCACAAGAGGAGACCCTTGAAAAAGAGTTTCAAATTAAAATTTTCTTATATTCTTATATTTTATATTTATATATATATATAAAATAAGAAAGAAAGAAAAAAAGAAAGAAAAGAAAGAAAGAAAATAAAAAAACAAAGAAAAAAAAAATTCACACCGGTCCGGTTTGATCAACCCGGTGCCGGGTCAACCGGTTCATCGGTTTAACCGGTGGGTTCACCGGTTTTGCATAAATAGGCCGGTTTTTGCTGATGGCCGGTTTTGGTGGGTAGACCGGACCGGAGGGGGCTCCGGTCACCGGTTCAACCGGTTGAACCGGCCGGTCCGGTCCGGGTTTTAAAACCTTGCTTTGAAAGATAATTTGAAGAAAAAAAAAAAGGGTGTATCAGAAGTAACTTATAATTTTAAATAATTTAATAGGATATATTGAGAAATTAAATGTATTTAATTTTTTAGGTGTAAATAGAATCCCCCTTACCTATATTCCATTGATTGGAGAAAAAAAAACCGAGCTTTGCCCTGAAGCAAGAAAAGCCACAGACGTGGGGGTGTTTGTTTCAGCTTTTCAGAGCCAACTTATGGCTTTTAGCTTTGAAAAAGTTATTTTGGACTGTTTGGTTAAACTTATTTCAAACAGCTTCTGATTCTAACAGCTTATTTTAACTCAAAAAAGCTGATTCTGAGAAGCTACTCACCCCTTGCTTCTGATTATCAGCTTCTGCTGTGGACATGTTAATTTATTGTTATACTCTTAAATTTTTTTATTTTTTATTTTTTTAAAAATAGAAAAAGACTCAAATGGACTATAAATTATTATTATTATTTTTTATGAGAAATGTAGACAAATAAAAAATAAAAATTAATTGAAAAAGCTATTTCACAGCTTATTTAACAAACACTACTCAGCAACTTAAATCTATAATCCAACAGTTACACCAAACAGATTAACAACTTCTGATTAAAGTCATAATCTATAATCTGTTAAGTTATAATCTATAAGCTGTTTTAACAGCTACACCAAACGGGGCCGTACACGCTAAAAAATGATTGAAATTCAAAAAAGGGAAAATTGATTTTCTCACAATTTTCATCCTCACAAACATTGAAGGTAAGCAAGAAAAGCTAGACACTCGCATAAAGAATGAGTAATTTGAAGCCTAATGGGATTTGGAAGGTTTTAAATAAGTGTATTTTTAAAATTTTTTATAAAAAATATATATATAGAAAAATATAAAAAATAAATAGAAAAGTCGAGATGAGATGTTGGTTGCTATGACTTAAATAAGTGTATATATGTAAAAATATATATATGTATATATATATATTTTTAGGGCATGTCAAAAGTGTACTTTTTGACTTTTTGGGATTGTTTGGGTGTTCTAAATAAGTGCACTTTTTAACTTTTTGGACTAAAAAATAAAGGAAAAAAATATGATTGTTTGGGATAATTTTTTGTCTTTTAACGAAAAAATATGTATTAAAATATTATATAAAATAACAAAATTATAAAATTATCCCTATGTCCTAGACTAGTGTAATTGTGCTGACTTTCTATCTCCTTTCATTTTTTTTTATTTTTTATTTTTTTTTATTGTAAGTGTGGCTTACATTGTGCCACGTTTTGCACTTTTATGAGAAATTGTGACTGTTGCGGCAATGGCTGCACAGCCTGACCTGTTTTGAATTTTATTTTATTTTTTTTTAGACAGATTTCCCGTCAAAAAATATGTGAATAGTATAAATTTTTTTTACTCTTTTAAGAACTTTTTGACATTTTTATATCATGTCAAACCAATCCTAAATATTATTCATCTTCTCACAATTTTCATCTATCACAAAGATTGAAGGTATTTACATTTTCTGTTTATTTTAGTTATGAGATTAAATTCACGGATAACGGAAAATCAGTTAAACCAGTCCACATCAGCAAAAGTGGGCTCCACCAAACAAGCAAAAAATAAATAAAAAAATAAAAAATAGAATTTTCTTAAAAGTGTTTTCTGGAAACCAAAACTAAACAAGTTGATTAATTTTTTAAAACTACGTTTCATTTTTTTTAGAACATCAATTGTCATAATTAATAAATTTAAAAAATGGAAAAAAAAAAATTCATGTTAAAGAGACTAATATTTTGGGACAATAAAAAATAAAATAAGGAACTAATATTTTAGAACGGATTGAGTAATTTATTTTAGATCTCTAACATTTCTTTTTATAGGAATTTGGAATTGGTGAGCTAATTATAGAGCCGACCTCTATGATTCAAACTATTCACCTTTTAGTATTTGTTAAATATAATATTTATAAAAAAAAATTTAAAATAATCGAATATTGATAGATATATTTGTATTACAAAAATGAATAGTTATTATTAAAATTATAATTATGATACATTTTTTAAAAATAAATATGATTTAAACATATAACCATCAATGTATGATTAATTTTTTACATAAATTTTCTATGAGCATTACTATTCAAGTACAAAAATTAGACTCATTTTTTAAGCAACCGTGCTTCAGACCCCCACTGGGCGTCGACCCCCAGTGAGGTGGCACCATCCCATCCGTTGAAAAAAAAAAAAAAAAAAAAAAAAAACAGTTTTTTTTTTTGGGCCAATCCCACCCCTACATCCATGACCCCCAGTGACCCCCACTGGGGGATCTTAGCCATTTTTCTTTTTTAAGACTAATAATGTGATAATTAATTAAGATATTTAAAACAATACCCTCCCATAGCTTTCTCAACTATCCATATCTTTCTCAACTACCAACTAATCATATGAGTTGTGATTAGATTATTCACATATGAATGGTAAACAAGTTATTTACGGAAAACCAGTTAAACCACTCCTCTTCTTCTGACTTCCCTTCTCAGTCCAATCACTCAACCTCCATTGTAACTTCACACTTTCTCCCTAAACACAATGGGCTTGTTTGGTTTGTGTTTCAGAAACATGTTTTGGAAAAAAAAAGTACGAAAACATGTTTGGTTTGGTTTTTTTGGAAAGATGTTTTGGAAAATTGTTTTGAGAGAGAGTTTTGGAAAAAGTGATTGATTTGATGTGTGTGTGAGAGAGATTTGTTTGGAAAACTTGTTTGGTTTGTGTGTTTTGGGAAATTTTTTTGGGAAAATTTGTTTGGTTTGAGTTTTTCTGAAAACTCATTTCTAGAGAAATTTTCCCAAAAATGTTTGGGAAATCCAAACCAAACGAGCCCAATAACTCCAAAACCCATGGCAGAACGCAAATCAAAGAACGTTTACAATAATCAAATCAGTGAAGTCTTGTAAATTTATCATTGACTTATGCAGTTCAAAATGAAGAACCTATGGCCCACAATGCAACATTTTCTTCAGGTTTAGAATCTCATCCAATGATTATCACAACTACAATTGCAAATGGGAAATTCAGTTCTGCTAGGCAATGTTTAATAAATTACTCATCTCGTTTCAAAATAATAAACTTTTTTTTTTTTGACTAATTTAACTTTTTATGATAATATAATTATTACACTTTAAAAACATTATTTTTTTTTTTTAATTTCTCTTTGATAGTACATTTTTGGAGTGTATCAACTATTATAATTGTACTTTTTGTGTTGTTAATAAATTTAAAAAAAGAGCAAAATAAGAAATTCAAATTAATTTAGTCCTTAATTTTCGGAAATAGACTAATATTTTGAGAAAATAAAAAATGGAATAAGCAACTAATCAGCTTGCTTGGTTTTGGTTTCTAAAAACAATTTTCAAAAAATTTTACTTTTTTATTATTTGTATTTTTGTATTTTTGTACGTTTTTTTTTGTTTTCAATGATTTTTTTTAATATTTTAAGCAAAGTTTTTACACCTAACATAAATACACTTAAAAATTATAATATTTGTGAAAAAAATATTTAAAAAATTCACTAAATATCAAAAATATAAAAAAATACGAAAATTTAATACATTTTTCGTATTTTTGTGTATTTATTAATTTTTTAAAATATTTTTTTACAAATATTTTACTATTTGGATAGGTGCATCTAAAAAAAAAGTAATAATAAAAATTTTAAAAATATTCACTGAAAAAAAAAACACACACACACACAATTAGACATATAACCAAAACCAATTTTTTTTCATATAACCATCAATATTCGATCAATTTTTTACATAAATTTTTCATGAGCATTGTTATTCAAATCCAAAAATTAGACTCATTTTTCAAGTCTAATGATGTGATAATTAGTTAAAATATTTAAAACAAACGCTCTCTTATATCTTTCTTAATTATCAACTAACCATATGACTTTTGAGATTAGATTATTCAAAAATAAGTGGTAAACGAGTTATTTACGAAAAATCAGTTAAACCACTCCTCTTCTTCCGATTTTCCTTCTCTGTCCAATCACTCAACATCCATTGTAACTTTACACTTTCTCCCTAAACACACTAACTTCAAAACCCATGGCAGAACGCAAGGCCGATCAAATCAAAGAACGTTAATAATGATCAATCAGTGAATTCATGTAAATTTATCATTGATTTATGCAGTTCAAATTAAAGAATCTCTGGCCACCACTGCAACAATATCTTCAGGTTTAGAATCTCATCCAATGATTATCACAACATAAGTGATTGAGAGCTCTAAATAATAGAGCACTAATAGTTCTAATGAGGTGAAAATGTTAAAAAAAAAAAAAAAAAAAAAATTTGGTTAAACCCTTTCATAATAAAATTTTAATGCATTGAGGACAAGTACAAAAAGTTTTCTTTGAAAAATCTAACAAATATTACTATTATCAAAATATTAAACTTTAAAATAATATAACTTTTGATGAAAATGTTGATTTTTAATAAAATTAATATTTTTAGAATTCTCTTATTAAGATCTATTAAATAAGATCCAAGTTGACAATGAAATTTAAAAAAAAAAAAAAAACATTATTACCGTTGAAATTGATGTAAATAGTAATAGTAACATGTTACTCTCTCTCATAGTAACATAATATTCCGATTCACAGTAATACGTTATTCTGGCAATATTGTCCAAGAAAGGAAAAAAAAAAAAAAAGATATTTTATTTTGTCCGTTCTCAATTATGTATTTTCTCCTTAGGGGGTTTATGAACAAAAATAAATTGGGTTGTTCTTTTCACCAAATAAGGGTTCAATGGAAGGGTTTCGACTAAATTTCTCAAAAAAAAGAAAAAAAAAACAAAACAAAACAAAAGAGGCACCCATCACATCATAGGGGGAACCACCTCATTAGTGCTCCCTTTTTAGTACTCCCAAGTATTTTTCTTATCACAATTACAATTGTAAATGGGAAATTCAGTTCTGATTGACCGTGTTTAATAAGTTACTCATTCCATTCTAAAATAATATATATATTTTTGAATAATTTACCTTTTTATGGTACTATAATTATTATACTTTAAAAATATTACTTTTTGGGTCCGTTTGGGAAGGGCTCAAGTGGCTCATGAGCCACAAAAGACAAAACAGGCTCATGAGCCACAACAGACAAAATATCACATCCAACCCCATAATCATTACACTCTTCTCTCACAAAAAAAGCCAAAAAAGCCAAAAAGCCAAGAGCCCTTCCCAAACCAAGCTTTTGAACCCAGGCTCATATAGTCAAAAAAGCCAAAAAGCCAAAGAGCCAGCCCACTTCCCAAACGGAGGCAAATTATCTTTTGATAGTATTTTTTTTTTGAGAATATTAACCGTCATAATTATACTTTTTGTATTATTAATTAATTTAAAAGATTAGCAAAATAGGAAATTCGAATTAGTTTAGTCCTTAATTTTTGGAAAGGAACTAATATTTTAAGACAATGAAAAATAGAATAAGGAACTAATCAACTTGTTTAGTTTTGGTTTCCAAAAAGCAATTTTCAAAAAATTTTACTTTTTTATTTTTCGTATATTTTTTGTTTTCAATTAATTTTTTTAATATTTTTTTTAAAAAAAAATTTTAGACACACCTAACATAAATAGACTTAACAAGTATAATATTTGTGAAAAAAATCTTTAAAAAATTCACTATACACCAAAAATATAAAAAAAAAAAAAAAAGAAGAAGAAAATTCAGTACATTTTTCGTATTTTGTGTATTTATTAATTTTTTAAAATATTTTTTTACAAATATTTTACTATTTGGATAGGTGCATCTAACTTTTTTTAATAGTACAATTATTGCACTTTAAAAAATAATAATTTTTCAAAATTACTCTTTGATAGTACATTTTTTTGGGGATATCAATGTCATAATTGTACTTTTTATGTTGTTAATGAATTTAAAAGAATGGCAAAATAGGAAATTTATATTATTTTTATACTTGATTTTTGAAAAGGGACTAATATTTTGGGACAATAAAAAATGAAATAAGGGACTAATATTTTGGGATGGAGTGAGTAAAAAAAAATTACCCAAAATTTTAAAAATATTCACTAAAAAAAAAAAAAAAAACACAATTAGACATTTAACCAAAACCATTTTTTTTTTTTTACATATAGCCATCAGTGTTTGATTAATTTTTTATTTAAATTTTCTATGAGCATTACTATTTAAGTCCAAAAATTAGACTCATTTTTCAAGCCTAAGCCTAATGATGTGATAATTAATTAAGATATTTAAAACAAATACTCTCTCATATCTTTCCTAATTATCAACTAATCATTTGACTTGTGAGATTAGATTATTCACAGATGAGTCGTAAACCAGTTATTTACGAAAACCAGTTAAACTACTCTTCTTCTGATTTCCTTTCTTTTTCAAGCCTAAGCCTAATGATGTGATAATTAATTAAGATATTTAAAACAAATGCTCTCTCATATCTTTCCTCATTTTCAACTCATCATGACTTGTGAGATTAGATTATTCACAGATGAGTCGTAAACTAGTTATATACGAAAACCAGTTAAATTACTCCTCGTCTTCTGAATTCCTTTCTTTTTCAAGCCTAAGCCTAATGATGTGATAATTAATTAAGATATTTAAAACAAATACTCTCTGATATCTTTTCTCATTTTCAACTAATCGTATGACTTATGAGATTAGATTATTCATAGATGAGTCATAAACCAATTATTTACGAAAACCAGTTAAACCACTCATTTTCTTCTGATTTCCTTTCTTTGTCCAATCACTCAACCAGCATTGTAACTTCACACTTTCTCCCCAAACATAGTAACTCCAAAACCCATGATCAAATCAAAGAACGTTTATAATGATCAAATCAGTGAATTCTTGTAAATTTATCATTGATTTATGTACTTTAAATTAAAGAATCTATGGCCACCACTGCAACAACATCTTCAAGTTTCGAATCTCATCCAATGATTATCAAAATTACAATTGCAAATGGGAAATTCAGGGGTGTTTTGGGAAGTTGGTAAAAAGCTGGCTTTTGGCTTTTTATGAAGCTTTTTGGCTTTTTAATATGTGATTTGGGAAGTTGGTAAAAAGCTGGCTTTTTGGATATTTTGTTTAATATTTTTTGTAAGTGTCAAATCAATACAAAAGGACGAAAATACCCTTACAGTTTCCTGAAAACTACGGTACTGCCCTTCACTACGTGAACAGTGTTTCCAAGCTAACTGCCAGCAGGAATTTGGGTCAAATTTTACTCCTTATATTATGCAATTTCCATATTTGACCTAATACTTGTACTTATTACAATTTCATTTCATTTTTTTGTTACGAATTTTTTGGGAATATTATTACAAGTTTAGTATTCTTCTTTTATATATTCTACAATTTCCAAATAAAACCTAATAATTTAAATTATTACAAATTTGTTATTCTCTTTTTTTATGAATTTTTTTTAATTATTACAAGTTTATTACTAAATGTATTATCTTATATATATTCTACAATTTCCATATTTATTGAAAAATTTTGTAATTGTTACAATTTATTATTCTGTTTTTTTACGATTCAATGTTAATTATTATTACAAGTTTATTACTAAATTTATTATTATTTTTATATATGCTACAATTGCCAAATTTTACCAAATAATTAAAATTATTACAAATTTATTATTATTCTCTTTTTTACGAATTTTATTAAATTATTACAAGTTTATTACTAAATGTAATATTTTTTTATATATTGTACAATTTCTAAATTTTACCAAATACTTTTACGATTTGTTATTCTCTGTTTTAGGATTTTTTTTGTTTTTTGAGTTCACGTTTATTAGTAAATGTATTATTCTTTAAATACAAACAATTACCAAATTATCCAAACAATTATTACAGAAGACCAAAATACCAGTACCAACTTTTTTCAAATTACTATGACAGTTTTGTTAATTATTATTATTATTATTATTGAAGGACATATTTATTTTCTTAATTTGCCCCAACAAATTGCACTCTTACATTAATGAACTTTTTTATTACAATTTGGTAAATGCCCTTCAGAACCTGCAACCTACCAACAGAACCGTACATTTTTTTTGGACACTTTCTACTTGTTTACACGTTCATTTCATTTCCCATCATCTCCTACAGATCGAACAGGATTTACAATCCAAGTTCACGCCGATGTCGCACTAATTCATTCCGTATTGATTTCCTCACTTCGTTCATATGTATGTCATCGTCGCCCTCTGGTTCACCATCATCATCGTCACCAACACCGTCAACATTTGGCATGTCATTGAATGTAAAATTCTCTGCATTCGCGACCTTGTTGAATGCTTCATCGTCGCTCGAGTTGCGGCGTATAAAATTATGTATCGCCATTGAAGCCCCAACCAATGGCACCTGCACTTTCCCGAAATCATATCGCGGCATGTTATGTAGGAATCCCCATCGCGCTTTCCATACGCCGAACGTACGTTCAATTGCACTCCGTAAGGAGGAGTGCACCGTGTTGAAAATTTCGTTTGCATTTTTTGGCCGTCCTGTTGCGCGAAACACTTCCTGGTGGTACTGGCATCCCTTATACGGCGCCAAAAATCCTTTTTGGTTCTTGTACCTTGCGTCAACAAGGTAATATTTTCCTGGTTGCATGTCGATAATTTCACATTAGTACGGTGGTCGATTATAAATATAAAATGCACACAACTAATACAGAAAAAAAAAAAAATATGTAACACGAATCCTACCATCCTCTGGCATGGGGAATTGTTTGGCTGGGTCCTGTGTTACTTCGTTAAAAACTCTACTGTCATGCATACTTCCCTCCCATCCGCAAGATATAAAAGTAAAACACAAATCGAAATCACATGCTGCGAGTATGTTTTGCGTGTGGCATCCCTTACGGCCAAAATATGGCGGTGCCTCCTGAGGCGAGAGATGTGCCTCGACATGTGTGCCGTCAAGCGCGCCAATACAGTCCTGAAATTTCACACATCATCATAAATATGTTTTAATGCTACTACCCAAAATTAGTTTGCCTTACTTTTCGAAAGTGGGTACTATTTATCATGAAATTTGCAAGAAATAAATATCCTCACTTTGAATGGGAAATATTTTCGTCGGGAATCCAAGTACGGATGTCTACTGTGTTGTGACATTGTCGGTCGGCAATGTGCTCTCGTGAACAACTTCATCGCTTTAAGAACTCGCATTACATGACGCCATACTGTTTCCCCCGAGTGTTGAAAACGGTCTTCTATGTCCCAACTTGTGAAACCCCGTAACACGAATATAAACATGCCGACACTCTCAACTACGTCTATACCATGGGGACGCTGTGGTACTGGAAGGCCACAATCCTCAACTAATGTCTTGCACAACATCAAGAACACCTCCTGTGACATCCGAAAATTTCGTTTAAATGCTTCATTCCTTCCTCCAAGCATCTCCTGCATCCACATGCTACCAGTCAATGCGGATGTGTGAAACGGAGTCCTGTCAACATACGCGTACTCGTTGGCAACGCGAGCAATTTCCACCCAAACCATTGATGTCGTCGACTTCATTTCTCCGATCGTCTCTCGTATCCAAGCATTTATTTGGCCATTGCATACGACTCCCGAGCTAGTGCCCTCTTGTGCATCCATAGACGTTTCACTATAAATGAAAGAAGAACAACCAGTTGTATGTTTTAATTGATAAAATGAGTTGCACAACTCGCCAATATATAACACTCCTGCAGAAGGATGAGCAATGAGCACAAGTACGTATGCTACTGTGGGCATGTGATTGTCCAAAGCGTACTAGCCCACACCTTTCATTCACTGTAGAACCATAATCAATGAGCACATGACCGTAGGATATTGTTGCCATGTGAATGCTACTACAAAGGCAGGTTTGTACAAGTTTGAATTGCATGCTTGCATCTAACTTTAGGATGGTTGGCTTTTGGACGTATGTGACTTCCACTTTTTGAATATACAAATGGGAACTGCTTTTTGAATGCAAATCATGTACATGAAGATAACTGTTGCAAATGTTTTTGCATTAAATAAGTAAAAAGCACCAAAGATTTAAATAATTGTTTTTTTTCATGGACATTTAATGAATTTTGCTACCACTCTCAAATAATTTCAATTAATAATTTGTTCACAATAAATCAAAGTAAGACTGAATAAATCATGATAATTGAAGAAATGTAACTACTTTTCATCCCTTTTTTTTTTTGGTTGGCATTACATAAATAAGAAGCACCCAATAACTAACTAATTTGTTTATTTATTGAAATATACGTACCTTTCTGCCTATATTCAGTAATTTGAATACATAAATTAACACAATAAATAAAACTAATAAATAATAACTACATCAATAACAGAACTTAATTCCACTAGTTCGCATCCTTTTCATCCTTTTTTATTGTTTTTCGGTCACAGAACTTAATTCCATCCTAAGGTTTGGTACATTACGGTGGGGTGGGGTTGGATAAATTTTTGGCTGTTTGCTTCCTCATGCTCTAAGGTCATGTGCGAATTAGTAATAGTGCCATGACCAAAGCAATTAAATTTACTAGATACTATTTTGTATCCAAAGCTACATAAATTAAATTTAAACATTTTCCAAACTTGATAAAATTTGAAATCAAACCGAAATTTACAGTGCGAGTAATTATAGAAAATATTAGAAAGCAGGTAAACAACATAACAAAATAGAAGCACAACAAACCGAAATAAACATGCAAAGTCCAAATAGAAGCATCCATACAAACCGAAGTAAACCTGCAAAGTCCAAATAGAAGCATCCATACACGTCTACACAAAAATAAAAGAAATTAAAACTGTCTCCAGACTTCACCATCCAAAAAAAAAACAAAAAAAACAAGCACCATAAAAACACACAAAACATACAACAGTACCATGATAAGCAAATAGTAACATGACAATCCAACCACGAAGGCCTAATCCAAGTCAACAGCACCACCACTCCCGAACAGCCGTGGCCCCCCTTCACGATCCCTGCCAATATTGGCCGGGGTGCAGGCACGCTTCTCTGTCAACCAGTTGACAATGTAATTCTGGGGGAGGGCCATGATGATGTCCCGATTATCGGGTGAATCCATGATGCCGCATGCAAATGAGAACAACTTACCGCCTGTCTCCAATCCAGGCATGCTCATCAGCCGTGCAAGACAGTCCCCCACTGTGTTGTCACCTTTCCCCGTGACAACATACTGCGTGATTTTCAGCTCCCTGCTTTGTTTGCTCACAACTTCCATGAGATTGTCCATGCTGCTAGCAACGGTACCAGGCGTTGCCCGCTTGCGCCGTTTTGGATTGGCTGATCCGTGCACGCCTGACTGGGGGGGAGCATCCTGAAAAAGGCTACTATCGACCACGTTCTCCCCGACAGTGTCATGGCCCGGCTGAGGTGGTGTGCCTGCACTCAGTGGTCCCATCCCGCTATCCACGTCCATGTCATTGGTCGCAGCAGCAGCATCGGCTTGCATTTCTGTTGGAGTCCACGCATGTTTCCCAGTGGCAGCTGCGCCAGAGTACACCCGCTCCATGAGATCCACGTGCTCTAGAGGTTTAGTCCTAAATTTCGCACATCGATTGTTCATCTGTGAAGGAGAAAACACATATGTTTTACTACAGCTTGAAATGTAATTAGAAAACAATAACTGTATCAAATTACCAAAAAAATTTAGTGAAAACATACCGCTTGCATTTTTGCCCACCAATGGTCAGGTGCGGTGATCAAGCCTGTCTCATGGTCGTACCCAAGCCCTGTCAAGCCGTGGCTGGCATTCTCCAACTTCTTCCAGGCGACCCAATCTTTTTTCAAGTTGTCAAACTTGTTTTTCATTTGTTTGGGTGAATGTAGTAGGCCGGTTTTCTCTAGAAAAGTGTTTGCTACGTTCTTATACCCTGCCATGGACAAGCCGCACGGTTGTCGATTACCACCTTCCATTTCAGCAATGACGAGTTGAAGAAATAGCTTCGTATTGTCGCTGTCGAATTGGCATTTGTGGACTGGCTGGGGTTGGGTTGCTGTGATAGCGTTACGTCGATACTTTGAAGGGGCACGGGGTGATGTTTGGTTTGTTGCCATGACTAGTGTCGTCCTGCTTATAACATTTACAATGCAAAATCAGAAAGAAATGAAGTACAATACATATTGTTTGCATGGTCACAAGTGAAATTAAAATGTAAACACGGTTACAGCAGTAATATGCACAAAACAGTACAACAGTTTCCCAAAGACAAAATATATATTGTAGTACACGTTGGGGAAATCTTATGTAACAGGACCAAAACATCTAACTAACATCAACATACATATGTGATACAGAAAGTAACTATGGAGATCATATCCATGTCAATACATCACATGCGAAACAACAACACCAAAACAACGACGCACAAAAAACCGACAACAGTCCTAAGCATACGTAGGCTCTGATCTATGCGCGCAACGTCGGCTCGTAACCCCTGATCGACATCATTATGTGGCTGGTCAGTACGCAAGCTGGTGCTGCGAAACTCGTCACACCAACCAACCCACGATGTACATCTCTGCTGGAAAAAATTGCAGTAGATAGTTAGCATGCATACTATACGACACAACGACAAATGAACGACGAGTTTTTGTGACTAAGTGCATAAGAGAGTGGCAACACAAACGCACCGTAGTTCTAGGGCAAACGTAGAATGCACGCCCAGGGTTTTTGGCGGATCGTGATATCTTTACAACGCAGTGTCCAAACCCACAGTCACACATCCTTGGTGGCCATGACGAAGTGGCACTTGACGCGGAGGACGCCATCTGTATACTCATTTGTTTTTTTTGTTCATGTTATAAATTGAACTAATATAATCTACTGTTCGGAATGAAAGAAAGTAACTAAAACAAGTTCATTTTGAATTTAGGTTAATACGTGAACAACCTGCGCGTTGAATTTACGAATTTGTATTTGTTTATGAATGCACTGTGATAGATCACGGAACCTCAACAAGATATTGACAGAAGAAAGACACAATGGTTAGGTAATGAACTAATGGGAAAGGGATTTGTTTCTATAATCTATCTACTACTCGGTTGGACTCAATTTATTTATGACACTATAACTCTACTGTCATGGGGAAAGATAAGAAATAATATGTATATATATTGTTTTTATTTATAATTGTGAGTTATTTTGTGGTAGATGAACACTGTTATGTATATATGTGTTTGATATTATTATGTATTATTAAGGGTAGTTTACGAGTCTCAAACATTTTGTTTAATTATTTATTTAAGATGGACTTGTACATACCTCTGTTTCAACAACCATTCTGGAAAATGATAATTATGGTTGCTTAGTTATCGTTAGTTTTACTACTATAAATATCTTATTGATAGAGTTCTTGTGAATTGACGTAACTGTTAATACGAAATAAGTGCCATTATACTCTTCACTGTAGTGGTAAGAGCCAAACATCATACCTGATAGTCCACTAGATAATCCTTTGATCTTATAACCTTCATTAGTATACATAAAAAAAAGCGTAAAATAAGAAATTTGGTACCAAAATGGTTCTAATAACTGGATCAAAAAGCTGAATTTACTAACAAGGATGTTCTACCCAAAATTAATTGAATATCTTAGGTTTATGGCATGCTTAATTATCTTATTTACAAGCATGAATGGATGCTTTAATTGTACACTTTCTACTTGTATATGGTTCTACTCATCGGGGAATTTAATAATTTTTTTTTGCAGTTGTTAGTAATTTCAACAAGAGGGACCGAACTCGCTAGAGAAGCAACTTCTGAAGAATGAAAAAATGAATAATGGTACAATGATAGGCAATGTAAAAACTAATGATACCATGTAAAAACTACTGATAACAGCAATGGGTTTTCCTATGTATCAATGTAAAAACTAATGATACCATGATAAGCAAAAAGATTTGAATAATGGTACAAACTGTTTTTGACCTTCCATTAGCTCAACATTTCGACTTGCATATGAGGTGTTCGACAAAACGTGTCTGAGAGAACAACAAGAAGAACAGATTTTTGTATACACATAACTCATAAACCAGAGAAAAAAAATTCACCGAGCAGGCAGAATTACAAGAATTCATACAAAATTCAGGTGTTCTACGTAAAAAAAAAAAAAAAAACCAAAAACATCACGAAAACAAAAAACTATACCTCTTTATCGAAGCAATGGGTTTCATATAATCAAAATTGAAAGAAAAAAGTAGAAGCAGATTGAAGAGTTATCAAATGTGGTGAAAGTAGATTCAAACCAGATTCAGAACAAATGTGGTGAAAGCAGAGTCAACAAGCAAATCAAATGTGGTGAAAGCAGATTCAAAGCAGATTCTTAATTTCATCTAATCGACAGGTGTTGTAAGTACAGAACACCTTGGTGTTTCAGATCTATCAGAAATTGGTTGGTCGACAAGATGAAGAACTGGAACCTCCATGGTTTTGGGTCCGTCACTAGTCACGATAGTAAATGGCAGACGGTTTTTCCCGTACCTGATTGTGCAGATCCGGCGAAGGCGAGGACGTGGACGACGAATCCGGCGGCAGCTTCGGCGGGGGACAGCAACGTCGTTCGTTGTTCGGCGCCGCTTCAAGGAGGAGTTCGCAGAATCACAGCTGAAGGAGGCAAATGTTGATTCGTTTTGCCCTAGCCCCAATTTATGAGATATGAGGGTAGATTGGTAAACAAAATGTTGCGTTTCCAGCTCTTCCCAAATGGTGGTTCAGCGTTTTTCAACGTCCATGGCGTTTTCATTTGGGGCTGAGAACGCTGCGTTTCGGTAAGGTTCCCAAAACGGCACTCAGTTCTGATTGGCCGTGTTTAATAAATTACTCATTCTGTCCCAAATTAATAATTCTTTTTAAATAATTTAACAGTAATATAATTATGACATATTAAAAATATTAATTTTCTTAAATTATGCTTTGAGAGTATATTTTTTAGAAAATATGAACCGTCATAATTATACTTCTTATGTTTTTAATAAATTTTAAAAAAGAGCAAAACAGGAAATTCAAATTAGTTTAGCTCTTAATTTTTAGAAAGGGACTAATATTTTAAGACAATGAAAAATGAAATAAGGGACTAATCAGCTTGTTTGGTTTTGGTTTCCAAAATACAATTTTTAGAAAATTTTACTTTTTTGTTTTTTGTATTTTTTTTGTTTTTAATGATTTTTTTTAATGTTTTAAGCAAATTTTAAAAAAAATTTTTTTTAGACACACCTAACATAAATAGACTTAAAAAGTATAATATTTGTTAAATTTTGTTTTAAAAAATTCACTAAACACAAAAATACAAAAAATTCTGAAAATTCAGTACATTTTTTATATTTTTGTATATTTATTAATTTTTAAAATATTTTTCTATAAATATTTTACTATCTAGATAGATGCATCTAAAAAAATAAAAAAAATTACTTCAAAAAGCACAAAAAAACAAAAAAACTTGATTTTAAAACTAAATAATAAACTGAAACCGAACCTACGGAATATTTTGAGACAAAGGGAGAATTTTTTATTTTTTTTTATATATTTTTTTTAGGCTTCTTTGTTGGTGTTCAATGAGGAACCCAATTCAAACTTCTGCGGCTTGCCAAGAGGATGTGAAATCTTCCATTGCTGAGAGAATAGCATTAATTCAGTAAACAAATCCTCCATTTTTGCTGGTTGAGATTTGTTGGCTTTTTGGCTTTTCGAAGGATAGTTTTGTAAATGCGAGCGTGCCAGCAAGGATCAATCAGTCCTTACAGAAATTATAATTGCCAACCAATTTATCAGACGATTGTGTTTTTTAGTTCTTTCAGCCTCAATGAAGAGGACTTTTACTGGTGGCTTGACTTAGGAGAAATTAAGAAAGATAACAAGCAATATGAAGAACAATCGCAGTATTTCATTAAAAATGAACACTTACAATAGTCCAAACTCAGCCTCGAAGAGGTTTACAGCAACAGTCTACTTGAATCTACTTGAAACTACTCCTAGGAATCGAAGTGCAGTGCAGACATTTAAAGGACAAGTATTTAAAGTGCAGGTATTTAAAGTGCAGGAAATGTAAAACTGGGAAAGAAAATATAAAGTAAATGACTGGTTTGTATGATCTGAGTCTGGGGGCTTTTTCTGGGGACTTCCTTGCTATTTATACTTGCCAAGGATGACCTTCGAACTGCACTTCAAACCGTCGAACTGCTCCTCCATGATTGCTGATTATGCTGCCTTAGAAGTAGTTCCACTACGCCATCACTTGCAGTTAAACTTCCCTCTTATATTTGAATTTGAATACGAGTAACCGTTGAGGCCACGTCATCTTTCGTTTCTTTATTGATCTGGTGCTACTCGGATCACGTGAGAACCAATTGTCATCGCCACGTGTACGATCAGGATTGAAGACATGAATCATCTTCCCATAATACCCTTATTCTGCCACGTGTCGAATTGTTACTGGCTTTTACAAAATATATAGCCAACATTACCCCCCGCACTAATATACCCAATACTTGGTGATATTAGTGGATTAAAAACTTTTCCCGCGTTTTTGGAATGTGCACGGAATCCACTTTCGGGAAACATAACCGTCACCCATTTGGTGATCATTAGCATTAACTCTCAAATTATTGAATATTTCAATATCTTTAGCATCCGAACGGATTATGGCTCAATCAACTTCTCATTCTACTGATCAAGCATACGAAGAGCCATTGAGTAATGCTGTTTCCCCTCGAAAGAATCTTCACGCATTCATTAGCCATCTTTATCCGCCCTTCCATATTCAGGTCGTGGAGGCTTTTGCGAATTATCAAGCTTTGGACTATGCGCATATTGCCATTAACCCTTCGATTCACAACTCCGTAAATACAAGAAGTTCTTCCTCTAGCATCCCTTTGTACTTTGAACAAACTACCCTCAAATCTTTGCTTCGATAAGTTACAAATATGGATTCGGGAAGTTCTTCTTTGCACACCTCTGCATGGGATGAAGCTATAACTTCTTCATCGTCTGGGACTTCTAGTTGGACAAACTGGTCGTCCTCTGAGACTTATGATGTAAGGGAGCGCATCAACCATCATTTTGTTGAGTTTACTGATCCCTTGGAGTTTCCTTCCTTCGCTCGAAGTTCAGTAGTCTACCCTTACGTGCCCATTGATTTTCGACGTAGTTTAGAAGAAAATCTGCTCGTGGCCTGGTATACCTCATCCATGCCTACAAAGATAATGCATCCTACCCGGCGCCCGGAAGAAGCACAAGGATACAGTCCTTCATTCTTAGCCAAGAAGGCGAAGATTTGTTCTTCTGATTGGCTTGATTACATTAATGCCTTTGTTCCTTCCACTCCCACGCCATCTCTTACAATAGAGGCATCCACACCTTCTTCTTCATCTTCTGAATTTGAAGCCTCTACTCCTTCTTCTCCTCCCGCTCTTTCCTGGATAGAGAAACTAAGGCTTGCTCTTCCAATGGACAGAGTCTTTTCACCTTACAACCCTCCATTATCCCCTTCTCCAACTGAGCGGAAACAAGCTCAACTTCTGCTAGCGGCTTTCTCTCACTTGCCTTTCAATGTTCTTGAGGATGATACCCCTCTCAAGAACTTTCAATGGGCTTGTGATATTTTGACCAGGGGCCATATCCTTAACCCCATCGCCCAAGCAGAACTTTACCTATTTCTGGACCAACTTCCAGTGCTTCTCCACTGGCATCGAAATTCTCTGGTTGCTACGCAATCTTTGGATCAACTCTCATCCCTACGAATTCATGCTCAATACGAAGCAGAGAACTTCCTCGAAGAGTTCGATGACTTCAAAAATAAAGAATCTGCGTATTGGGACGATTTGGTTATAGATGAGCTGGAACAAACACTGAGGGAGGAAGCTTTCGAAATAAAGGCTGAAGAGCTCTATTATGAAGTAAGAGCACATCAGCTTATGCAGCCAACATTAGAGGAGATAGAGGAAATAATAAAGAAAGAACAAAAATTTATTGATCATTGTTGGATGAAATTCCATGATCTTGTTATTTATTCTATTCCTTATTTTTATGAGCTAGAATTCGTACCCAGATAGGGTCACTTGATGTAACTGTTTTGGCTTTAGTACAAACAAAGTCTTTTTACATTTGTCATTGTTTGATTTTGTTCCTTTTTGTCTTTAAAAGCCAACCCATAGCTTCGAATTAAACAATCTCATCCTTCGAATCTGGATTTAATTGTCTAATGAAACGCTAAAAGAGCCAACATGTCAGTTTATGGGGTGTTGTTGACAATTCTGGCTGTTATTACCTGGAATCAATGCTCTGAACTTATTAACATTACCCTTCAGAACTAACTATAGCCAATATATGATCATGGTTAATGTAACCAATCAATTTCAAATTAACTAGTTTGCCTCGAAGAGTAATCCACATTGTTCTGGTTCAAAAGCAATTCCTCTTTTTATATGTAATAAAACCAAATATTGGTTTCAATGCGTCGAACAGTGCTCCTCATCCCTCAAAGGATCCGAAGACTTGCTTTGAAGGTCATTACTTTGATAAACGGGCCCTAAAACCCCTTGAAGTAGACCAATACTCGAACAGTCCAGTGTATTCGAACATGAGTACGCTTCGAAGCTGGCTTCCGTACTTCGAAGCCATAGTTATTTGAATTTTAGCGCCAAAATTCGGCTTCGAAGCCAAATATCTTGCTTCGAAGCTGGCATCAGCGTCCGGAATGTGCTCTTCCCTCCAGAAATTATCAATGTTAGAAGGAACTCTTCGTATTCGTCCGTTTTTAGTACTTAGCGGTTTATGAAATGTATTTCCGGACACAAAGGCTTTTGAAACCCTTCTGCTCACTTACGCATACAAACCCTCATCTATCTCTCACTTTTCCTTACTCCCTTCTGTACTTTCCGAAAAAGCATACTATCAATGGCCTCTTCCTCATCAAAAATCCCATCCATAGAGCGTGTGAGCTCATCTGTGGCCTTGAAAAGGCTTATTGATGCTGAATGTGAGAAGTACAAGGCCGGGGAAAAAAGTGCTATCGATGGGCGTATCTTTGTCCCTCGTCACCATGTGCAGCAAGAGTATGTGCTCGGGCCCATATTCAAGGAGGTCCTTGCTGAACTTCCTGCCCTGTACCCTCGTCTGGAGGATCAACGGCTTCTCTATGAAGGTAGCCTCGACTGGAAGGGCTGGAGAATCAATCGCCCTCACCGATGTTGGCCCACGATGAGGCCAGAGTGGCAAGAATGGTACGACCGAGTCGTCCCTGCTAGGGCACTGGACCTACAAGAGCTCTGTCTTCTCGATGCTCTTCGACTATCTAGGGTAACTATCTCAGAAGACCCTTTTCTAGTTCCTGCTGCTTTATGTTTTTGGAATCCCATTTTCAATTTCTTTCAGTTTAAATGTGGGATGATGGCCCCCACTGTCCTTGACATTTGTTATCTTCTAGGAGTATCCCCCATTGGTGCTCCTATTACACCAGATTTTCCTGATTTGACAGTCCCTTTCTCCCTCCCCTCTCTTAACTCATCTTATAGCGATTTTGTCAAAGCTGAGAATAAGAAAGAGGGTTTGGTAACCGATAGGGAATTCTTCTCCTTTTTGTTATATTGGCTGTGCAAATTTCTCTTCTGCACTTCTTCTCAAAGAATCATGCCGGAATTTGCCCCTCTCGCTAAAGCTTTTATCTTGCAAGAACGGGTAGCCTTGGCTCCGTATGTCTTAGGCCATGTATATAGAGTCTGTTCTCTCTTTTGTGAAAAACCCTTAGATGCTAACCAAGGGGGGCCATTCTGGATCCTTCAGCTTTGGCTTTTCGCGTACTTTACTGATTTGCAATCCAAATGCCTCAAATTTGCTGGGTCACATTCTTTTACCCATGGCATAAGATTAGCCAATGCCTCACTTTACCCCTCCACTTTTGCCTTTTATTTCTCTTTCTTTCATCAGCTACCAGCCGCTCCTCCTCTTCATTATTTCCGTCCCTTCGAAGCCAGTATTGGCCCGACTTGGTTGAATAATTTCCTAAGTGGCAAGCTCTGTATCTCGCCTGCTCACAAGGAGATATGGGCTTCTTTCCTGCTTCCCAGAGAATTATTCATTGGGACCATCAATCCTAGAGCTTATAAATGCATAGCTGAGCCTTATTGTCCTGCCCAATTTGCTAGACAATTTGGCCTCACACAAGGAGTTCCAATTCCGCTCTGTAGCAACACTAATCTGAGCCTTACCAAGAGGGATTTGAAGGTTCGGAAGTCAAGGCTGGAAGAGGCAACCTTCAAGTTTATGGACGACTTGGCTAATTTTGAGTTCATCCCCTTCTCTCCTCAAGGTACTGCCTTGAAGAGATACCAAGATTGGTGGGTGAGCAACATGGAAGTCTATCTGGCTATCTCACTTCATAACTCACTAAAGATGCTGGATGTGCCTAAGCCCAAGGGAGTTGAGATTGCCATTTCTTCCACTGTTTCAGCTGCAGTTCCTGCTATAACTCGATCCACTTCTGCTGCTTCGATTCCTGCTAGAATCACCCGAGGTATATACCTTTGTCTTCCTTTTCCTTTGGTCTTCTATACAACACTGGTTGTCTTATCTTTAATTCTTCTTCTATGAAGGTGATCAACAGCAAAAGAAGAGGAAACTGCTTGATCCTGAAAAGAAAACAACTGCAGCACAAGAAGAAGAAGAAAAGGAAGAAGACCAAGAACACGAGCCACCCTTGATGAGGAAGAAAAGAGTAGCAGATTTGGTCCAAGAGGAGATAGCTACTAAAGAATCAGAAGAGGAGCTTATTTTTGGGGCATCTGAGCCTCAAGCTAAAGGGGTTGAGAGGACAATTGAGGAGCAAACAAAGCCAATTCAAAGAAAAAAGAGAAGAAAAATTACTGTCTCTCTTTCTGACTTCGATGTCTCTCCTTCTGATTTTGATGAAGATTCTGATTTCGAGACAATTGCCCAAGCAATAAGAAAGAGAAGGAAAGTGACCGCTTCAACTGTTACCTTGGTTAAAGACCCCATTCATGAAGCAGCTGCCAAGGCAGTGGAGCAGGAACATTCCAAGGCAATAATTGTCTTCGAGAGGGCTGAGAGGAGACGGCAGCAACAAGTTTTAAGAGAAGAAGCGGCTGCTGCTGATGTATTGCACAAGGAAATGGCAAGAAAGCAACAAACTGCCGAACATTACTTCCTCCGCAGTTCTCCCATAAGTGCTAATGCTTCTGAGACAAGTAATTTCCTTCACACTTCCATTGCTTTTCTTTTGTTAACTTTGACGCTGGATTATGACATTGCTCTTCGTCCCTTCTTCTTGCAGCAACACCCACTGCATTCATCTTTCCAATGAGGCCTCCCTCAATTTCAATTGAGGTCGATCAAATGCAGAATGTGAGGGTTGTTCAAATCGCACTCCCACTTTCAAGGCCTACATTTGATGTGCCTTCTTTGAGCCCCATCATTCCTCCATCTCTTTTCCTTGGTCTAGAACCATATCTTCCTTTTTTGGCTTTTAACCCGCCTCAGTATGCTTCTTCGAGCCTTGCTCTTCCTTCTTCCAAGGATATTCCAACTGTTATTCCAATCCTAATGGCAGTTGATTCTCCCACAGAGGGTACTGGTAATTCTCCAGTTCATAATTTATCACCTATGTCCACTTCCAGCCCCTCTTCACTAGATTCATTGGTGGCTAAAACCATAGAGGCTGCCAAAGATGCTCCATCCATTTCTCCCATCCCCATGCAGCCCTTTGTGTCTTCCACCACAATACTTTCTATGCCCTTCATGTCTAGGGATGAGGTAGACATCTTCGAAGGAAGACTCGCTAGTCTTTTCAATGTACCTTCTACCTCTCCAACATTTAGTGCTGAAGCTGAGCCATTAGTCTTGGCTAACTCCTTGCTGGAGATTTTCGAGAGTCCTTCTCCCAGCAGCAAGCCTCCTGCACCTTCAATAGATCTAGACACATGTTTGGAACTGCTAACTTCCTTTTCGAGGATTCCCTTCGAAGCTCTACAAAGGCCTATCATTAGAAGTGGGTTTCTTCAGTGTTGCAACATTGCTGAACAGTCCAGCATGAATGTCTCAAATCATCTATCTCAGGCTGCAGCTACTATTGATTTTTATCTCAACATCTATCATGCTGCTAAGACTGCGGATGAGAAGCTGGTTAGAGACCAGAGTTTTGTTTCTCAAGTGCATACTAAAGTAGCAGATCTCAAGGAACAACACTCTTCTGTCTCCCAGTTTCGAATCCAACTGCTGGAGAAAAAAGCTCAACTTGAAGAGGAGTTGGCTGCAGTAAACCAAGCCTTGGTTCGAACTGATACCAAATTGCAACTTACCAACCAAGAGCTGGCTGACCGAAAAGAAGACATGGCTGCAGCTATTCAACTGTTTCCAGCACTTAGCCATAGGAAGTCCACTGTACAAAAACAATTAAGACATTGTAATGATTTTTGGGCCAATCTGTGGCACAATGTATTTAATTCTTTATAAAAGAACAAATTTTGTCTATCATTTGAGTAGTCTTATGTTTTCGTAATTGATGCTTTATGTTATTCCTTGTGTTTCCCAAATGGTTGGAAAATAAGGTTTTAAATATCTGCCATTAATCTTTTTGGGATGTACATAACCATTCAAATTTCTTAAATGATATGCCCCAAAAGGCAGAACTCTATGAATTTGATATGGTCCTTCCCAATTAGGTGACCATTTGCCAAACTTATGGCTTTTAATCCCTATTGGGAGTATTGTTTTCCATACCAAATCACCTTCATCAAAGCCAATGTGTTTGACCTTTTTATTATAATTCTTGGCTGCTTTCTTCTTCTGGAAAAGAATGCTATTTAATGCCAAAATTCTGGCTTCATCTATGCCTTCTAATTCCAAGCACATGCTTTGATGGTATTGCTCAGGATTTAACTGATCTTGGCATCTTACCCTTAAAGATTTAACATTGATTTCCACAGGTAAAACTGCATCATGCCCATATGCCAAGGCATAAGGAGTAACCCCTGTGCTTGACCTAGGAGAGGTTCTGTAAGCCCATAACACATCCAACAACAGGTTATGCCAATCCCTAGGATTATCCTCCACAACCTTTTGTATTCCCTTTTTTAAGGACTTATTGGATGATTCGGCCTGACCATTAGCTTGTGCATAATAGGGTGTGGAATTAACAAGGCTAATTCCAAACTCTGCCACAAAAGACTTCACCATTTTCCCATCGAACACAGTCCCATTATCAACTGTTATGGTTTGTGGAATGCCAAATCTATGGATCAGATCTTTAATGAACCCAATAACCTCTGTTTGGTCTACAGCCTTGTATGGCTTAGCTTCGACCCACTTAGTGAAGTAATCGGTAGCCACTAAAATGAAACAATGATGTTTCGAAGAAGGTGGGTGTATTTTTCCCATCATATCCATGGCCCATCCTCTGAATGGCCAGGGCTTTACTACTGCATGTAGGTCAGTTATGGGTACATGCCTTATTGTGCCATGCTTTTGGCATGCCTGGCAGCCCTTTGCATATTCTATGCAGTCTTTAAGGATAGTTGGCCAGTAGTAAGAATGCCTTCGAAGCAACCATCTCATCTTTACGCCGGGTTGATGAGCACCACAAATGCCTTCATGAACCTCAGCCATAGCTGTTAATGCTTCTCTTGGGCCTAAACATTCCAGCAATAGGCCATCTCCCCCCCTTTTATAAAGAGCATTACCATACATGATGTATTGCATAGACTGCAATTTAACTTTTCTGCTGGCCTTCGAAGATGGACCAGCCAAATACTGCATTATTGGATGCCTCCAATCTTGTTCTTGCAAGTCATTATGATTGACTTCTAAGACTACATTCCTTTTATTCAAAGGTGGTATCAATTTTTGATATGTTGTTTGGCCTATGCTCCTTTGGGTATTATCCCTTCTCTTGAAGTTCGAAGCTTTCTGAGCCACATCATTAGCTCTATTGTTCAAGAATCTTGGAACATGAGTTACATTTGCTACTTGAAATTGAGAAAGCAGATGTAATGCAACAACATAATATGGTAAAATACTTATGCTTTGACACTTGAAAATCCCATTTACTTGGTTAACCACCAACTGAGAGTCTCCAAATATATCAACTGCATGTACTTGTAATCCAATAAGGATCTCTAGCCCCACTATTAAGGCTTCGTACTCAGCCTGGTTATTGGAACAAGTAACTTCGTCCACTCTGAAACCATGTGTGGTTTCTACCCCTTGTGGAGATTTAATCACAATACCAATTCCAACTAAACCATTGGCTTTCGATCCATCGAACCACATCTGCCATGGCTCAACACTGGTCATGCCAAGTTCCATTACTTCTTGGTTCTCTGTTTGAGATGGATGGTCTGCTAGAAAATTGGCTAAGACTTGCCCTTTTACTGCCTTTTGAGGGACATATTCTAAATGAAATTCTGATAAGGCTAGTATCCACTTGCCAATTCTTCCCCTCAACATAGGTCTTGACAACATATACTTAACCAAATCTGTGGTTGCAATCACCAAGACAGTTGTAGGTAAAAGATAATATCTTAATTTCATTGCAGCAAAATACAAAGCAAGGCACAGCTTTTCGACAGCTGAGTATTTACATTCACAAGAATTTAAAAACCTACTAAGGTAATAAACAGCTTGTTCCCTGCCTTCTTCATTGTCCTGGGCCAAGAAAGCTCCCAATGAATCTTCTGCTGCAGCTATATACAACTTCAAGGGCTTGTTTCCCTTTGGTGGCATCAGTACTGGAGGATTGGCCAAGTAGGCTTTAATACCTTCGAAAGCAGTTTGATGCTCTGTTGTCCAAACAAATTCTTCTTCATCCTTCAGCCTTAACAAGGAAGAAAATGCTTTAGTTTTCCCAGCAGTGTTAGAAATAAACCTTCTAAGAAAGTTAACCTGCCCAAGGAACCTTTGTAATTCTTTCTTACTTGATGGAGGCTTAGCTTCGATGATGGCTTTGGCTTTGTTCTGATCAATCTGTATTCCTTTCTTGTGCACCACATAACCCAAGAAGTTTCCAGATGATACACCAAAGGCACATTTGAGAGGATTGAGTTTTAGCTTGAACTTCCTCATTCTTTCAAAAGCTGTTTCTAACTGAAACAGATGTTCTTTCATGGACTGGGATTTCACTATAATGTCGTCAATATAACACTCTAGATACCCTCCAATGAGATCATGAAAGATGGTGTTCATAGCCCTTTGATATGTTGCCCCAGCATTCTTCAGGCCAAATGGCATCTTAATCCATTCGAAGGTGCCAATATTTCCAGGACATCTGAATGCTGTCTTGTGGATATCCTCCTCCGCAATGCAGATTTGGTTATAACCAGAATGCCCATCCATCATTGACAAAACTTGGTGCCCTGCTGAACTGTCTACCAGTAGGTCCACTATAGGCATAGGGTACTCATCTTTGGGAGTCGCTAGGTTTAAGTTTCTGAAATCGATGCATACCCTCATTTTACCATTCTTCTTAACTACAGGTACAATATTAGATAGCCATTCAACATACCTGGCTGTCCTAATAAAGCCTGCCTTAAGTAGTCTAAGGATCTCTTCTTTGACCTTCTGAATTACTTCTGGACTCATCCTTCTCGGTTTCTGCTTGTATGGCTTGAAATTTGGCTTCATAGGGAGTCTATGTTCCACTAATGACCTATCCAATCCTGGTAGTTCATTATAAGACCACGCAAAGCAATCTTTGTATTTCTTTAGAACAATCAATAACTGGTCTCTGTCCAGAACGTTCAAACAAGCACTTATGTAGGTTGGCTGTTGTACAGAACCTTCCCCTAAATTCACTTCTTCTAAGGGGTCTTGTGTCTGAGAACTTACTAGAGCTTCCTCTTTGATTCCTTCTACCTTCGAAGCATATTTCTTGCTTTGCTCCACTCGCAAGTTCTCTGGTTCCACATCCTTACCTTCTTCCTCATAGACAAAATCTGTCCATAAGGCATCCTCCTCTTGTATCTCCTGGACCTTTGTCTCAATGTCCAATGCGCAATATTTCCCAAGGGTCAAAACTCTGACCTGTAACTGCTCTTGTTTACAGCCAATCATCATGGCTTCTCTTTCTTGCTCCTGTACTTTCTGGACTATTGTTTCTACGTCCAATGGTGAGAATTTAACCAGAGCCAAAGACTTGGCTTCTTGCTCTTCATCTCTTTGCCTATAACCAGGCATCATTGTCATCTTTCACGACAACCTCTTCATCAGCACTCTCTTGGACTAAGTGCTTTAGGTGTGTCACTTCCTCATCAGCCGTCACTTCGGCTGAGCCATCAGCTTTCCTCAGTATACTGAGTGGTGTTACTCCCTCAATATACAACTTGGCCTCTGCAAAGTCTGCACAGGCTATGAAGGGTTGAGGATCTGCATCAATTTCCTCTGTCTCTCCATTACCCAAGGCCATCATGATCTTCTGATGCAAAGAGGAAGGCACACATTTGTTGGTGTGGATCCAATCTCTCCCAAGTAAGGCATTATATTTGGCATTGCTGTCGATGATGAAGAATGCTGTCATACAATCCCTGGTTCCCACACTCAAATTAATAGGCAGAATCCCTTGAGCCATCTGTTTATCTCCAGCAAAACCAGCAATAGTCGTGCTGGTTGGGATCAACCTGGGATTCTTTTTTCCTAGTTTCTTCAAAGAAGATTTCGGTAATAAGTTCACTGCTGCCCCATTGTCTACCAGGACTCGGTTTAGCTGTATCCCATCAAAGAAAGCCTTGATGTACAAAGGCTTGACATGCTGGGTCATGGAATTTGAGGGATATTCAAAAGGGTATGAGAGGTTGATGCTCACTTCTTCCTCGCTCTCATACTCAGTTTCCATTGGAGTAGCCACTTCAGGAGTATCCTGTACCATACTCACTTGTGACTCCTCACTAGATACAGGAATTGGATCCATGTCTTGGTCACCATGACCCTCATTCTCAGCCTGGAATTCATGAGGTAGTATGTGTACCATATTGACTGATACAGGGGGAAATGAGCCAAACTGAATGGCTGACTGTACCTTCTTCCCCTCTTGGCTACCTTGCTCAGTGTCCTCAGCAGCATCCTCCATGCTGCACTCTGGTATTTCATTGATAACTGATCCCTTCGAAGGATCTTTTTCAACTGGTTCTTCAGTCAGAAATGTATGTTCAGCCATGAAGGCTTCGAACATTTCTTCTTCTGCCATTTCCTTCTTTTGGCTCATGTCAATCTCGTCTCCCACTTCGCTATCACTTTCCATCAGAGCCTTCTCCAACCCTGCCAAACTAGACTTCTCCCTGGCCTTTAGTTCAGAATGAACTTGGGCCAATTGTTCTCTGCTACAAACCACTTTGCTTTGCAGAGTCGGTTTTGGAGTATGGTCTGACTTCGAAGTTTTCTTTCCTTCTGTCTTGACCTGTGAAGAACTCTCTCCACTTTCTTTCAGATCTTGCTGGTACTGGGTATACCTGCGTTGAATTTTCCTTCTTTGTGATCTGGAAATGACTGGGACCATGTCTGGTTCCTTTGTCTTTGGATGTTTAAGTAATACCCAATTGTTTGGGGCCACCAAAGGAGGCTTGACCATCCTGCCTTGGTTTCCAACATCCCTTTGAGTAGGCGCCTCCCTAGGTTTGTTCTGCATTACAAACCAATCTGGGACCCCTGGTACCCACGAGCTTACTGATCCAGATGTCGAACTGTTTCCTTCTACCTTCGAAACCATCTTCGAAGCTGGCTGTGAAGGTAAATGCTTGGCTCTGACTTCATGTTTCGAACCTGATTCAGTCCTTCGATGAAAAGAGCCATTTTCTGTCCTTCGCAGGGTTGGTCTAAAAGGCCAATCTCTGGCTTTACTCCCATAACCTGGACCCCTCTCCAATCTTCTTTCAGAATGGCTGCTTTCTACTCTGTAGTAGTTAGGTGGCCTAGACTCATACACAGGCCTCTTGCCTTTAGCATGCATTCTGTCCACTACAGGTTCCACCACTAATGGGCGTTGCCTGTCACCAGCCGGATACGGCCTTTTGTTGTGAGCATTGGTTGATTTAGGACGTCTCTGAACATCCTTATAGTATTGCTTCCCATCAATTGGAAGCCCCTTTAACCATTTGTAACTTAATCTGCATCTAGGACACATCCTCTGCACTACAGCTGCTTCGAGAGAATCATCGTCCAGTGCTTCTTCATCAGAGTGTTCCCTCTGACGTGAGAAACCTTGTCCAATAGTTGGTGGGTTTCCAATTTCCTTCTTGGCAGTTGTCTGGTTGGCAATATGCATTTGCACATTGACCTCTTCCAATTCCTGCAGAGATAGATTCTGAAAGTTTGGTACAACCACATTAGCCGCGCTTTCTCCAACTTCTGGAAATGGGTTGCTGTCAATTCCCATGGCTTTTTCTGTTTTGGCTGGGAACTTCAAACTTCCTTTTCGAATTTGCTCTTGGATCCTGTCTCGAAAAACAATACAGGTTTTAGTTGAGTGAGACCAAGAATTATGCCATTTACAGTACACTTTTCCTTTAAGTTCTTCTGGAGATGGCAGTTTAACTCCTTTTGGTAACTTAAGGAAATTGGCTGCAAGCAAATGATCAAAAATGTCATCTGCTTTTGTTAAGTCAAAAGAGTACTTTCGGTGAAAGTCTTTCTTTTTAAACTGTTGGTCGATGGTTGTATCCTTATGAATTAATGCTTCACAGATTACAGGTTCTTTGCCCACAATCTCTGCTGCATCAATCTCATAATTGGGATCTCTATAATACGTCTTATACGAAGCATTATTTCGATCTTGTTCCTCCTCTAGTAATGCTTCATATCGAGACACCTTATAGGTTAATTCGACCAAATCCCTAAATTCAGTTGAGTCAAATTTCTTTCGAAGCCTGAACTCTAAACCGTTTTGAGCCAATCTTACAAATTCTGACTCTGGAAGGATGACCCTACATTTATTTCGAGCCCTTTTAAATCTGGCAATAAACTGAGTAGCCTTTTCTTCAGGCCTTTGACTCAATCTTGCCAAGTCTGCCATGGACACCTCTGGCTCCGATTGGAAGAATTGGGCATGAAATGCCTCTTCCATTTGTTGCCAATTTTGAATGGAGCCAGGTGTAAGGTTGATATACCATACAAAGGCTCCCCCAGTCAGGGAATTTGGAAATAATCTCAGTTTCATGTAATCATGATTAGTGAATTCACCACATTGAGCAGCGAATCTGGCAATGTGCTCTACTGTTGATTGATTTCCAGTTCCATAGAACAAGGTAAAATCTGGTATTCTGAATCCTCTTGGATATTCATGTACCCTATCTACCCATTCTGGGTATGGTTTTCTGTATACAGGAGTCTGGACCCCCCGAGCCATCGGTCCACACATCTCCCTAACAATATCAACAATTTGGTCCCTAGGGACCATATTCTGTGCCTGCTGAACCAGTACTGGAGGAACAAACACAGGGTTTGCTGGACAAACTTGTGCTTGTGGCCCTCTTGGTCCATAAGGTGGTACATTTGGGACTGGTTGCCCCTGTGGTACAGGTTGCTGTTGGGGATATGGGTAACCCCTTTGAGCCTGTCCTGCGAAGGGACCTGCGAAAGGTGCTGGAACAGGTGTTGTGTCCCTTCCATTTACAGGAAAACTCTCCAACCCCCCGGGTATAAATTCAAACAAAGGATTATTATATCCCCTAGTGCCAGGTATGGCTTCGAACATAGGATTTGTAACCATTCTCATGCCAATTTCTTGTACTTGCCCAGATCCACCAACATGTGTGGCTTCATTGTTGGGTACTGAGGCATTTTGGCCTACTACAGGCCTTGAAATGGGTTCATACCAAGACTGAGGCGATGGTCTTTCATAATTCTGAGTACTAGTCTGACCATTAGATTGTCCATTAATTTGCATAGGCTGTTTTTCTCTAGCCAATCTTTGCTGAGGGACATTTAAAACTTCCTCTGTGTGTCTTGTATTTGTTGGTTGGTGGTTATTCATTCGATCCAAAAAGGATGTTGCCCACCTTTCCATGGTGTTCATTAATTGTTGTCCCATAGCATCTACTAAGCCATCCCACGGATTTGTTGGCTGAGTAGATGGAACGGTAGATGTTCCAATTCCTTGGTTTCGTCCAATATTATGAACATATGGTTCTTGTCCGGAAGTACTGGTCTGTTCGACCATAGGTTCTGATAACATAGGAGCCTTCACAGGATGTGTTATCACATTATCCTCTGGATTAGGTATTTCTACCTCTCCTTCTACGCCTTCTTCCAGACGTTCATTTTCTCCTTGTCGTCTTCTTCTAGCCATTTTAAATTAGGTCCCACTGGGCGTGCCAAAAATATATGTTGGCTTTTTGGCTTTTCGAAGGATAGTTTTGTATAAATTATGCGAGCGTGCCAGCAAGGATCAATCAGTCCTTACAGAAATTATAATTGCCAACCAATTTATCAGACGATTGTGTTTTTTAGTTCTTTCAGCCTCAATGAAGAGGACTTTTACTGGTGGCTTGACTTAGGAGAAATTAAGAAAGATAACAAGCAATATGAAGAACAATCGCAGTATTTCATTAAAAATGAACACTTACAATAGTCCAAACTCAGCCTCGAAGAGGTTTACAGCAACAGTCTACTTGAATCTACTTGAAACTACTCCTAGGAATCGAAGTGCAGTGCAGATATTTAAAGGACAAGTATTTAAAGTGCAGGTATTTAAAGTGCAGGAAATGTAAAACTGGGAAAGAAAATATAAAGTAAATGACTGGTTTGTATGATCTGAGTCTGGGGGCTTTTTCTGGGGACTTCCTTGCTATTTATACTTGCTAAGGATGACCTTCGAACTGCACTTCAAACCGTCGAACTGCTCCTCCATGATTGCTGATCATGCTGCCTTAGAAGTAGTTCCACTACGCCATCACTTGCAGTTAAACTTCCCTCTTATATTTGAATTTGAATACGAGTAACCGTTGAGGCCACGTCATCTTTCGTTTCTTTATTGATCTGGTGCTACTCGGATCACGTGAGAACCAATTGTCATCGCCACGTGTACGATCAGGATTGAAGACATGAATCATCTTCCCATAATACCCTTATTCTGCCACGTGTCGAATTGTTACTGGCTTTTACAAAATATATAGCCAACAAGATTAGAAAATGGAAGTCCAACAATTATCAAATCAGAACACTACCTACAAATGAAGGAACATTTCATGTCTCAGGCAAACCAGCCACTGAAGCCAAAAACCATTCGTCAATTTCACGCCTCAGGTAATTAAGACCTCGATCTCGACCTCGGCCTCGAAGAGCTTCGCAGAAAGAGATAGAGTTAGGTTTTTTTCCTTGTTAAATGAATTGATATGCAATAATCCAATGCGGGAAGAAGAAGAAGCAGAAGCAGAAAGAGAGAGAGAGAGAGAGAGAGAGAGAGAGAGAGAGAAACTGGTTTGGAGAATGTTATTGTGAGGCCCAATTTTCTTACGTGGCAATTTTTGGTTGGCTGTCAGCAAAATATTAGTTCACGGGACAGCCGGGTATAATGTGAACTCCTTATTATTTTAATAAGTTATTTTAATTTTTGATTATTTTAGTAGGTTAAAATTTTTATATTTAGAAAAATAGTTGAATTTTTTTATAGTTGAATGTGATGTTTGTAAGAGAACAAGTGAAATAATTATGAGTTTAATGTGATATTTTATTTTATTGACTATTTTAATCTATTTTATCTTTTTGTAAATTTTAGTCCAAAAAATTAAAAAATAGCTTTTGCCAAACACTTCCTAATTTAAACTTTTTTTGATTAAAATAGTCATAAAAAAATGTCATATTTAAATAATAATTATTTTATTTTTTCTTTCACACAAGTTAAAAAGTCAAAAAAATTTATTTTAAACGAGACTTTTTAATCTAAACTAAAATAGTTAAAAAATAAAAAATCAACTCCCATTTCAAACGAAACCTAAGTTTTATAAAACTATTCATCTAAACTTTTTGAAATTCGTTGCGGACTATTTATTTTTTGTTTTTATTTACTTGTCTCATATCATATTTATTATATAAAATAGGGTTTCAAGTTTTTCTTTGATTAAATATTTTTTTTTAATGATGATGATTTTTTTTTTTATATTTTATATTTTATTTTTTTATGCAAGCAAAATCTAGTACCATTTTTGTAAACACTTGACAATACCAGAGAAAACACCATTTGTATGCATAATCTTTTGACCACAAACATTTTTTTAATTCGAGATTCTTGTACACTACATTCGTCTATTCGTCTAATCGTCTTATTTTTATTTTTTATTTTTTCTAGGTTACTCTAGGCGTTAAATATAGTAAAAGATTTTTGTCTAAATTCTTCTAAATAAACAACATCTCTATTTTCTCGAATTGTTAAATTCTCAAGATTTTTTTCCGATTTGGAGTTTTAAATGCGGTGGATCTTGATGCGGAGAGCCATCTAAGTGGTAGTCCTTTTAGGAATGAGGAATGGATGCTCTCAAGTACTATCCTAGACAGAATTAAGTTCTCCAGCAACTTAAATTTGGTTTTTTAAGAACATTTAAATATAGATCTTCAAGATCTATTTATATATTTTAATTAATGATTTAATTTTTAGTTGTACATCATAGTATAGTCCTTACCTTTCTTCTTTTCTCTTCTTTCCATTTCTGCTTTCTTTCTCTCCTTTGCTTCATCCATCTTCATCTTCTTTTCTTTAGAAACGCGATGGCATATATATAGCATGTCACGCCTCCAAAACAATACAATAAAGATAACTCATATGCAGAATAAATATAAGAAACAACATACTTTCATACATCAGAGTTTACTGTTTAACAAACAATTAAATGTCATGTAGGCTTACATCTTTCCAAGTCATTGCTTGGTTACACAAATTGAGTCTCGCTTATTACATCTTAAACCCTTGGCTTTACAAATATCAACAAACACACAACAATACATAACTAAGAAACTCTTGCTTCCCGAAGGTTCATTCATGCTATTGCCTTGGAGGAAACACCTCATCTGCACCTGAAAAATGGTATTCCCTTATAGGGTGAATCAACAGCCCAGTAGACATAATCTAACACAATTTATGAAGTTTAGCAAATGTATAAATACCGCATATATAAACAATACCGATATGGAAGTGTCCACGAGGCCTAAATATCCATATGTCACTAAGGCCATTCTTACCCCATTTTCCAACTTATATATGTTACTCAATTCATGAGTTAAATTCATTATCTTACAATCAACCAAAATGAGATTACAACTCAATAGTTCTCTAATTATGCAAAACACACACATAAACACTTCAATCCTGCCATTTTACGGATATTTCGTCCGCGGGAACCGACACCCATGTATAATAGATTTCGGGTCTTTCACCCAGGACACTCAGGCCAGCTTGCTTTAAATGGAGTCCATCCCCTTTCTCCCCCCAAACAAATATGCATATGCAATGTATTAATAAACATAATCATATATGGAGTACATCCCCTATCTCCTCCCAATAAATATACATATACAATGTATTTATAACATCATCAAATATGGAGTACATCACATTTCTCCTCCCAATAAACATACATATACAATGTATTTATAACATGGTCATATTCAATGACACTAACCATAGATTAGCATTAAATCGCCTAGTCCTCATGCAATTTCTACAACAATCATAGCTATTCTCCACCAATAGCCCAATACAATTATTTCCAAGATATATTCAATATCGAATTTAATAGTTTATTCAAACTTCCGTAGGTGAGATAATACATATCCAATATCACCATTTATATTAATAATCATCCAACTTAACATATTTAATTTCAATTCCAATTATTTATACAAAATAATCATTTTATCAAATTAGGGCAAAAATTCCCATTTTTTCCAATATTAACCCAAATACCCAAAGTCAACTATTTTGGTACACCAAGAGTTTATATTCAACCCCAAACATCATTTATCTCATATACATCAAAAACTCCTTTTTTCATTTTACACCCAAATCTTAGATTTGTTCAAATCACAACCAAATCTCATCATCTATACACAATAGCAAATAACCAAGCTAAAAACCATACTAGAGTGTAGAAAATCCCTATCTCAAGTTTGAAGAAGAAACGAGTTGAAACCCCAAAAATCAATGATTCTTAAACGCGATCTCCACCGCACACAACGTAGCCCTCGCCTAGATAACCAACTTTGATAAAGGACTTGGATCTAAATCCCAATGGATTTGGAGAAATCAAAGATCTTGTGAGGTTTTTGGTAGGAAACGTAAAGAGAAGGGAGAGGAAATGTTTTTGGAGAGAGAGAGATATACCAAAAATGACATTCAATCAGCCCAAAGAGAGAAGAAAAGGAAAAATTCCAGATCTACCTAACTTCCCGCACCTCCAGCTGCACCTGCCTTTTTAGTAGTGTGCTTCAGCCCTTCCTACCCTGTTTTCCGCACGTGCGGACTCATTCCCCGCACGTGTGGACAAGAAACTTCAAATGCGTTTTGTATTCTTGTTTTGAGGGGCGCTGCCCCTCAACCCCGCCAAGGGGCTCTGCTCCTTGGACCCCCGCGAGTTGACCGGGCAGCTCGACCCCTGCCAGGGCGCTGCCCTTGGACCCGCAAAGGGGCGCTGCCCCCTCGACCCCCGGCCGGCCCAGTCAAAGTGGCAAAACATAAAAGAAGGATCAAAATCGGGATTGCTACATAGCAAAACATGAATAGCGAAAATACTATTCCTACTACCATTTCATTTACTATATTCACAGTTAACACTATTTCATCACTATTCCATCTACCACATTTATCGTGGTCAGCCACAAATTTCACAACACTCCCCTTGGATGACTATACACTAAAAATATGCCTCATTAAAAACTTGTCAAGGAAAAATCCGATGGGATAAAACCCTTAGGCAAAGGGAAAAGAGTACAATATTCTTGTGTTCCATAAAATGATATTGGATACATTCAGATTGTCTCATTAAAACCTTACTAAAGAAAACCTTAGTTAAAGGAAAAAGAATACAATCATTAATATGATGACTCCTCCTCTGCATAATTGATTTTTGAGTCGACGCATTCCAATGAGATGCACTAGTTTCTTGAATGTTATCGAGAGTAGTATCTTTGTGAATAAATTTGCCAGATTTTCACTTGACCTTATTTGCTAAGCATCAATATCTCTGCCCTTCTGGAGCTCGTGGATATAAAAGAATTTTGGAGAAATATATTTAGTTGGTCATATTTGATATAGCCTCTTATGATCTGTGTCATACATGCGGCATTATCTTCACACAATATTGTCAGGATGCCTTTGATTGCGGACATTCTACGTTTTTTCTGAATATAATGAATCATAGATCTCAACCAAATACACTTGCCGTTGGCTTGATGGATTGCAAGTATTTCAAAGTAATTTGAAAAAGTAGCAGTTAATATTTGCTTCGCAGATCGCGAAGAAATAGTTATAACACAACATAAAATTTTTATGACATTAAGAAGAAGTTATACATGGCATTGCTGACTGTACTGTACATATTAAACAACGTGATCAAATTCACCATTAAAACAATCATTCTTCATTAGATGACCAGATTTTTGAGAAGTGGATTTCATCAACAAATCTTGTAAAATTTTGTCTATCCATATACATTTTGTATTCAATTATGCATTCCTAACATTATTGTTGAATATAGGAAAGCATTGGAAACAAGAACCATAATGAAAAGAAAAACTTACAAAAATAAAAAAATTTGTACAAAAATATATTTGGTTTGAAATTTTCAAAAATGATTTTTTAAGTTTTCAATTTGTATTTTTATATTTTAAGTAATTTTTTTAAAAATATTTTAATCAATTAGTTTTTTGTAAGAAAATTATTGAAAAGTCAAACCTAAAGAGGGTACAAGGCATAAGGTGCAGTGGATATTTTTTTGTTGGTGACAGGTCCACCCTTTGTGAAATATTATGGTGAGAAATACATTTTATTATTTTGGAGGACATTTTATTTATAGTTTTTCTGTTAACTTTTTTTTTATTTACTAACTTTTTTGATTATCTGTTTCAATTTATATCTATCTGTTCAAAATTTTCGCTATTTGTTCAGTTTTTTCCTAATTGTTTAATTTTTTAATCTTTTTAATTCAAATTTCCTTTATCTGTTCAAATATTTGTCCAAACAAAATCTATCTGTTAAAATTTATTTGTTAAAAAATTCTACTTGTTCAAATTGTCTGTTAAAATTCTATAACATTTTTTTTTTATTTGTTGAAAATAAACCCAAATTGAATATGTAAACAATAAAATTTCACATTAAATTCATAAAATTGAACGAATAGAGGATTCCAAAGAAAAAGAAATCAATCTATTCTCGATTCTCTTCTAAACCAAACAATAACAAAATCTCTCAAACCAGATTTGTTGGGATATTATCATCATCAACAACAACAATAACAACAACCTATCTGTTCAAAGTGTTGTACAAATTGTATAATTAAATAAAACCAAACAGATTCATATTTAATAAATTAAATGACAGAACATGAAATCATGGGACTAAATTATACAACTCGATGAACAAAAATACTCAACAAAATAAAATGGTAAAATAAAGCAAACTGAAGCATGTCTGATACCACAGTCTCCTTAAAACAGATTAGTCGCCTCACTGTGGGTGTTGGAGGTATATCGACGTCTAGCTCCCAAGATATGATGGTATAGACCCGTTAACGCAGAAGCACCTTCTGTTTAGCTCCGACGAACTGACAATGGCAGTACTCTCTCATATAAGAAGAAGAATATAGGAGCAGACTGACTGTATAATATAGAAGCCAAAAATTTTGTATAGAAACCATGGAAGATGCCCTCCTTTTATACACAATAGGAGAGAGGGAAGGAGCCTTCTAGCCATGAAGGCTAGCAACAAATGCAGCCAATTACTCCTGCAAAACTGATGGAGTAATTCACAAAACTGATGGGGAATAAGTGTGTGAGTTA